>JAWNMW010000295.1:600000-1005563 GCA_035043565.1 Drosophila robusta | reverse complement strand
TGCTTGCATCTATATACATTAAGTATTCAGATGGCTTGCCACTATCATTCTCTATCAGGTATTTATGGTTAGCTTTCGAGTACCTTTGACAGCACTGCACCAAGCCACCGCGAATACCGTTCTGTATGAACTTATACATATCTATATCTGTTAGCAATTGTAGCACAATTGCTGTTGTTTTGAGCATTGCATCCCAAGAGAGCACAGGTGTCGTGTTGGAGTGGGCTGGGTCGAACGTGTACATTTTCTGGCAAATTGCCCTATAGTTTTGTAAAACATCTGCCAGCAAAAGACCATCGGTCTTGAGATAAAGTTCCATGTAGTATTTGATGGTTTGACGACCGAAAACAGACCAGACCTTTTGAGCATGCGCTCATATATTCGATATTCTAACGAATACTCGGAATTTGATGGACTATTAAAGAATTTTTCACGTGGAGGTAACGAGCATGAATCTAAATATTCATATGGGAACACCCCCTTCCTACGCACAAGAATAGATTTATTGTTAAGGTGGAAGAAACGCCAGACGCAATCAAAGTTGTCAATTGTCAAATTTGTGCTTAGTGCATCTAAGCTTGTTGCCATAAAAACAATATATATCAGGAAATGTATAATTCTTTGTTGAGGGGAGAACCTTTATCCCACCCACAACTTTATTTAATTCACTCACTAATATATGTGCGTCGAATTTCGAGAAGTTATGGAAAAATACGGGAACAGAAGGTGCAAGTTGGTAATTGATGTTGCAGGCACTATGCGATGCACCTCTAAATTGGCCAGTTTAATGACAGTGGTCCCTGACACGATCAGCGCCTAATGTTTTTTATGTATATGGCGATTGATGGCCATTTTGAAGTTATTTTCTTCTATCGGTCTCATAACCATTGGCTTAATTGTCGAGAGATAAGTGCTATAAATTTCATAAACGTCTCTAATTAGAGATTTAACGAAATTCACACCAGCGTTATCTCCCGTTTCTAAGACAAATTTATCTAAGCCTGAATTAAAGGCGCATTTAATTAGATATGAAAACGCTATGGGAACGTGTTCGCTAGTTGCCACTACATTGTCGCTAACCCTAGATTTTATGGGCCTAAGCATATCGTGGCTATCAATAGCCCAATTGATGTGAACCATGCAACAGGTGAATACGTCTCGATGAAATCCTCACCGGGTCTATGTGTGTAGTCCTTAGCAACCAAACGCACTTTCTTGATTCCAAAAACTGTGACATCTTCTTTTGTCCGGAAAACCATTTTGGTACCAATGATTTTTCGATGTTTGGGGCGTTCCACGGATTGCCATGTGTCGTTATGACTCTGTGCCAGAAACTCATCTTCAATTGCTCTTGTCCAGGTGATGCCGTCTTCGCATTTTATTGCTTCTCCAAACGTAGTTCGATCCTCTGACGCAACGATGAATGTCATTTCTCATTGTTCAAACTTTTCGCCTGAACTGCTTTCCTCGTCTCTGTTGTCGTTAATTGGTTGCGTTGGTGGTTGATATATTTCGCGTGGCCTACCACGGTGGCCTATCCTCTCGATTTTGGGACAACTTTTGCCACGCCGTTGCTCAACTCGCTCCAGAGATTAGATCGCTCTTGGCTGCTATTATCTCTGCTTGTCGATCTACGATTTAGTTCATTAGTGAAACTGATGCCAACGCCTCTATCTGTGTTCTGATCACAGTCGTACAACTCAGCATACTAACTCTTAAAACCTGGGCCGTTTAAGAACTTGACGTCTTTGCATACAGTTACCTTTCGTTTTTCCGGTAATTACACTCAACATGCTTCCGATGTCGTTGTACTGATCATCCGACTACGTTCTTCACTTGACGGCTTACCAATAGAGAAGAGAAGTACTTACAGCACGATAACTCAAAACTTAAGATAATGGCAAATGTGAGATGCTAGATTGTTACTTTGCAATTCATGAACACTGTCAGGGCTGCATTTCGATATGCTTTCGATAGCGTTGAGTAGCCAACCATTACGCATTCTTCTGATCTAGACTCGAACTTGCCTTTGTTTAAGCCCTTGATCAATGATCAATTGATCAATTTTCTTCGTCCAGTAGGTTTGGGGAATCTCTCCAGATAGACCCCGTGCTAATGTCTATTTCTGATATAACATGCTGTATTTCCAGCTTCTGCGCATCAGATTGCTTCATCATACAGCGTGCCAACTCAACCAGGGTACGATTCTGCCTCTCTGCTAATCCATTTTGTTGCGGCGTGTGAGGTGTTGTCAGACATCTCTGGACTCCATTTGCATTCGTGTAGTTGTCGAACTCTTTGTTGCAATACTCTGTCCCGTTGTCCGATTGTAGCGCTTTTATCTTCCTACCCGTGAAGTTTTCTGCCGCAGATTTATATGTCTTAAAAGCTGCAAACACATCTGATTTCTGTTTGATAAAGCGAATTTCACAATGACGCGAATAGTCATCTATAAAAGTTACAAAATACCTACAACCCGCTATAGATTGTATTCTCATTGAACCGCGAACATAACTGTGTACTATTTTCAGTAATTCTGTCAAACGTTTCTCTTTTCCGCTTCTGTGGCTACTTGCAGTTTGCTTTTCAGTAGTAGGGAACTGTATGTTCTGTGACAGGAAGTAGCTGCAGTATATGGTAAATGAGAATGAAATAAGGTTAGAAACCGGCGAAAAATGGAATCTGACACCAGGGCTCTATTCTCTTATCTATCTGGAAAACCCTCAAGGCTATGATGAAGTGGATTTGGTAGCATATCAGGAAATCTAAACAAATGCTCATAAAAGACAACAAATGCCTAACGAGGGTCTCAAGGGTAATCGTTCTAAAAAATACCTCACGGTCATAAAAAAACTATTTCCGAAAACAAATAGTCCTATCGCAATGTCTACACCGAACCGCCATACAAAATCTATTCATGAAGAGGGAGGTTTAATGACACTTAATGCAAGCAAGCCTAATTATGTATACTGGGATGAGATCGTTAATAGACTGCGACTTCTAGTTGTATCACAATCAGCCAGTCATAGTAATCATAACAACGAAATAGTCTGACTAATTGAAGAGCTGCGAGAAGCATAAATAATTTTGTAAATAAAAAACAGGATGTTCTAGCATTAAATTAACAATATTGAAATGCCGCTTGACAAGTTCGGTCACTTTTCCTCCAGCCACACTTCAAATCACAGCAGTAGTACAAAAAAACCAATGCCTGGTATATTGCTAGATAATTAAAACAAAATAATTTTCAAACAAACGGCTTAAAAATGTGGGTGACCTTCTGGAAGACAGCGACGCGTGCACTAAAATATTTATGGAACGTAAACTAAAGAAGACGATGAGAAAAAAGGTAAACTCTTAATTGATTAAATTACATCAAATGAGAAACTAACCCTAGATTTTATGGGCCTAAGCATGCACTCGAAATCGGCGTGAACAACGAAGGGTACATTTAAACCACGGTTATAATTTTTAAAACTAAGACTTGCCTTTTCCGCCGTTGGCAAGGTTGACACCATTTTCCCACTCTGCAGCTTGTGCTCCTCATACAATTCCTGTGTGGGGAGTAGGTGGGACAGGTTGCGCAAGAGAACAGCTCCTCCGTATGTCCGGTTAACTGCTTGCGCACAAGCCTGAAAAATAAAATAAACAAATGCATAAGTATTTTGTCATTACTGAAAAAATGTAAATAGATTTTGAATACATACCTCGACAAATTCTTTATCAATACGAAATGGGCGCGACCTTCCTCCTCCAACAGCATTAGGCTAATGTGCCTCTCCTTCTCCTCCTCCGTCAAATAGAGAGGGCCGATCACCGCTCCAATTTCCTCATCGAACCCGAACACATTTATGCTGATGCTGGGGTTTTGCCTCTCAAACACTTTGATTTGCTTCAAAGCGAGAGGAAACTCCAGCTGCTCAAAATTAAGCGTGAGGTGCTCGCTTATTTGAATATGTGAGGCTTGGATATCTCCTATTCCATAGCTCGCACACCTGTTCGGGATGCCTTGTGGTGTTTTTAATGCCGAAATCTCTGCCCACTTAAAGCAAAATTCATCGCTGTTTCTGATGTCTATCAGCTCCTTTTTTGCCTTTAGTATTTTAAGCAATGTGATCCATCTGGATACTTTCAACGGCGTGTATTTATTAATATTCAACTCCAGTCGAATAATTTTGGAAAGGCTCCAGCCACTTTCCTTCTCCTGGAATTCGTCCATTTTCACCATTAGGTGAGCCGCATGATCTGCATAGACATCCTCAAGGCTCATGACCCGCGTTATTGGCGTTGGTGGCGAATGTGTTGCTAGTAGCGGCGGTAGTAAAGACTCTCTTGGAGGTAGGTCTGGTAGCGTTAAGTCCGTTAGCGGTGGCGGTGGGGGAGCGATGGTGGTTGGGTTAGCGGCGGCGGTAAATCCGATGGCGTTAAGTCCGTTGGCGGCGGCGGTCGGGTTAGCGGCGGCGATGGTAGGTCCCTTGGCGCTGGCGGTGGGGTTAGCAGCGGCGGTGGTAAGTCCGTTGGCTTGATAAACTACATTGTTAAAGTAGTTGGGGGTGGTGTTGCGATCTATGTTGTTGATATTAACATAGTTGCCCGAAGCAACGTTGGAGGTAATGTTGCTGTTCTTGTTTGATGCCATTTTGAAGTTGTTTTTTTTTATTAATAATTTGTTTTTGACGCACAAATATTTTGATTAAGCAACAAAGAGTTTGTTTAAATTCACAAGTATTTTGTTAACACAGTATTTTGTTAACAAAGATTTGTTTAAATAACAATAAAATTTGTTTAAAGTCAGAAATATATATTCACAAATATTTTGTTCATATCGCACAAAGAATTTGTTTATAACGCACAAAGATTTTGGAATAAAATACAAAAAAAATTTGATCAAATTCACGAGGATTTGGTTTTGCGGTTTTTAGGACACGATAGTACACAGACTACTGATACTGGCTCAATGAATGTATGGAGTCTTCATAGACTAGGGATTATTGTTTTGAATGTCATATTTACTATACTAATACTAATCACAGGTTCAAACAGGTTTGAGAGGGCATAGAGCATAGAGCAAAGGGTATAGGGCGGAGGGCACGATCCGTTGCACCTGCAATACAGTGCGTCTACTATCCACGCTCAAAGTCATAAAACAACCAAAACAATGTAACGAAGAAAGGAGACACCCTAGAAATCACTGAGCCTGTTATTAAAAATTGACGCGTAAACTAGAAGTCATAAAACTAAAATAATTATGAGAAAACAAATCCAGAGGCCCATCCATACATTACCTGCATACATGATTACTCCTTGAGCCTTGCCATATATACACCCACCCTTGTCAGTAGGTGTCTATAGGTGTGAAATTGACGATCGAACCTTGTGCATCGCCCTTGGGTTCCCACACCGTATCGAAAAATGGGCTGCTAACACTCTTCAGAAAAGGGAAAGTAAATTAAATATTTATAGGTCTGCGTACGTGGCTGATCAGACCCTTATCCCACACCCGAAAAAGTAGCCGAACAAGCCGATGCGTGTACTTGTGCGCACGTGATCTCACACCTCAAATCGGAATTTTTATGATTGTCCTTTATCCCACACCCGAAAAAGTCGCCGAACAAGCCGATGCGTGCACTTGGGTGCACTTGTGTGCACTTGTTCTCATAAGTCCTCACACCTCTAATCCGAATTTTAATGATCGGGCACGCACGCAACATCCGAAAAGGGTGAGGCAATAAAATTTAACGGCCACTTTCCTCAACTCCCCCTCCACCAAAGGTCACACAGGCCCATAAAACGATCGCTCCTCTCACCTCCTCTCCCTCAAAAGGATCACTTGTGCCCATTAAATGATCGCTCCCCCCACTCCCACCACAAAAAGGGTCATGGGACTTACATATTACTTAGGGTCACGTACCTGGGGACCTACATATTAATTAGGGTCACGTACCTGCACGTAGGGTCATAAATCATTATTTATTCACCCCAGGGTAATAAAAGTGACAGCTACTTCCTGTCACAGAACAGTCAGTTCCCTACTACTTAGTCTCAATTTTTATCTGTTCCCTCTTCATTTGCCCCTATTCCTGTCCAACCTTCTTCTCCTGTATTGGACACACCTCAACCCTTTGATACATCTCCGATGTTATCGCTCTCGCCTTCTCCAAGTGATTTCCCCATTATTACTCCTCGAGCCTCTTCTGATGAACCGCCCATAATTCCATCGGTTGAACCATCTAGACTTTCCTCGGAAACCACTTGTGACTCTTTGGCAGCTTATATTGCGAGCAAATCTGCTGCCAAAGTTACAAGAACCAAATTCAATTTCTCCTCGAGAAATTTCATCACTCAAAATTAATGTACCTCATGATTCTTTTACCATCATTTGCGACCCTAAATTTCGGCCACCACACACCGATTGTTAATTCAAGCCCATAAAAGTTCAGTGTAAGCCCATAAAAGGAAATCAGCCTTCGCCTGTTTCCCTTCCAATGTCCAATTTTTCAATTCAATATCAGAATGACAGAGGTCTTTTATCCAAGCTCAAAACTCTTTTCCTGAGTAGCACTTTTTTTCTATTTGACATTATTGTTTTTTCTGAAACTTGGTTAAATTCCACCATATCTGATTGTGAAATGTTCTCTAATCACTTTACGGTTTATAGGCACGATCGCCCGAATCGTCGTGGTGGTGGAGTAATAATTGCAGTTAAATCCTCACTTCAGTCTGAACTTTTTCATTTCACTCCGCCTACTGATGTAGAAATGATCTCTGTTAAAGTAACTCTCCCATCCTGTGGTGTTTTTCTCACGTGCTCCTATATACCCCCTTCTTCTTCTGATATTAATATACCGAACACTTCATGGTCAATATTCACATCCACAAATTACCTTGTGCCATCTACCTGTCATGACGTTTTAGATGGTATGCTTGATATGTCGATGTTTCAGATCAATTCCATTTTTAATCATTTGAAGACAACTCTTGCTCTTGTTTTTATCAACGATTATCATATTGCTGTTGTCTCCAGGTCATCCCCTCTATCTGTCCCTGAGGATATATACCATCATACGCTTGAAGTGGCACTGTTTGCTTGCAAATCCCAAAATTTACACTCGATAACGCCTATTAAGCTTCGCCGCTGTTTTCGTAAAGGAAACTTTAACGGCCCAATAAACTTATTTATGCAACCGATTGGTACTTTCTTTTCGACGCGGTTGATATATAATAGATAAGGCTATTAAATGCACACTTTTAGTATTGATGTGCACTATTAAGAGGCTGAACTTTATCCAGCAGCCGGCGCAAATGTTGAAATTCACAATCGGTTGAAGTTCGTATGTTCCAGCATCAAACTTCCACCGTGAAATGGAGTACAAGGCAAATATGTTCTTCCTATTGCAGCTTTTTGAGACTATGTCCGAAAAAATACTAATGCCCACACTTAAATTGACCGCAAGAATCAGAATTTTCTTTGGATCGTGAAATCTAGTGGCGGTGACAGTGTGGTCCGCGGAGCGCAGCGCGCAGGGCTTCCCCATCTGGAAGTGAACATTTAATAAAAGAAATTGGCCAAATTAGAGGCGTTCCGAAGATTTATGGTGCGTATCTTGATCATACCCAAGGGAAATATTAAGTGCGCAACTAAGTTCCCGCTGTTTGTCAATAGATGCCGCCAGCAGTGTGTGTTAGTCGGTTCTAGCCTAAACGCATGGACACATTACGGATTTTGTTTTGGTATCATATACTTCTGGTTTCGTGAAAATGTCTGATTTTGTGCCGAATAAACGTCATTTTCGGGAAGTGTTGATTTTCTTTCATTCGAAAAAAACGGCGGCTGAAGCGCATCGAGAGCTAGAAAATGTTTATGGAGATGCTGGATTAAGTGAAACAACGTACCGAGATTGGTTCCGTCGCTTCAAAGATGGTGATTTTGATGTTGACGACCGTCCGCGTGAAGGAAGGCCAAAAACCTTCGAAGACGCTGAATTGGAGGCATTGCTCAATGAGGATCCTTGTCAAACGCAAGAAGAGCTTGCTTCAGTATTAGGAGTTACCCACCAATCCATTTCCAAGCGATTGCATGCTTTGGGAATAATTCAGAAACAGGGGACTTGGGTTCCTTATGAGTAAAAACCAAGGGATGTTGAACGTCGTCTTTTCGCCTGTGAACAACTGCTCCAGCGGCAAAAAAGGAAGGGTTTTCTTCATCGCATCGTGACGGGTGATGAAAAATGGATTCATTACAGCAATCCAAAGAAAAGAAAGTCATGGGGACTGCCCGGTCATGCTTCTACGTCGTCGCCTCGGCCGAATATTCACGCTGCGAAGGTTATGCTATGTATTTGGTGGGATCAGGTTGGTGATATTTATTATGAATTATTAAAACCAAGCGCAACCATCACTGGGGATCCGTATCGACTTCAATTGATACGATTGAGCCGAGCATTGCGTGAGAAGCGGCCGCAATACGCGGAAAGACATGAAAAAGTGATTCTACAGCATGACAACGCTCGGCCTCACGTTGCCAAACCCAACCAAAAAATGGCTTGATTCGTGGATAGCCTCAAAGGATGAACAGTTTTACCGCGACGGTATACGAGATCTACCAGAAAGATGGGAAAAAGTAGTAGCCAGCGATGGGCAATACTTGCAATGATTCACTTGTAACCATTTTTTCAGAATAAAATTGTATTTTCATCAAAAAACAGAGAGAACTTAGTTGCGCACCTAATATAATTCGAACTATCTCCAGGGAAAAGTGTAGGTTCTTGGGTATATATTTATGATCCACAGGAGAGACACAAAACCGCGTGCGGTCAAATACAAACCTTTTTGCTTTTCCCACGTATACGTCAATCTATTGGCTGGATCGTTTTGAACAATAAAAGAAAAGGAAACCTGAATTATGAGACCTGAATTATAGGGATCGTTTCCAAAGCTTTACGCAAGCTTTTAGATGAAAACCTTAAAGATGACTGAAATTCACACTGTAAGCTCTAGAAAAATTCCAGGCTGATAGAATGAGATAGCGACTTACAGCAGTATCCCAGGCATCAACCTCAGTTTTTCCCGTTAATCGCATGTATAAATTATATCGCAATTTGAATTGCGGTAAATGCAAAATTTTGCCTAGTTACACAAACTAGCGAAGACCTTTAGCGAACGATACAATTATTGCAATTGCTGTAGTTGGGGAGGTTATTGTACTTGTTGTTGGTGCGGCATGTATCAAAATTATTGCAGCACTGTTGCTGGCTACTCTGCGAGCTCCATTACATGGGTATTACACTGAACTGAGAGGGAGAGCATAAACGTGCGCTCTGGCTGTCTGTAGTCACGAGAGTTGAGGTGCTCTGCAGTATTGTTTTATCCACGTCGCTTTCACGGGTTGATTTATGGAGCTTCTGTGCTCTTTCCATTGAGCGCTGTCTTTTTTGCGTGGTTTTTTGTAGCACTTATTCTACATATATATCTTTATAATTATAATAAAATAAACAGTTTTTAGACCTTCAATCTCAAGTAAGCCTGATACTGACTAGGAGTATACTTACTTCATGGTGGCGGAATGTCGTATTCTGCACGTTACATACATTCGGACAGAAGCATTTTACCCTTTTTAACCGCTCTCAACTTGAGGATATAAAAACACCATATATTATAAAGGTTCCATAGTAATATTAAACAAAATAAATCTGGGTTGTTATGTAAAACCTTTTTCATAGTATAGATCTAAATCCAGTCGTCATGTAAACGTGTTATTAGCAATCGGCTTGAACGGAATCGCCATATATGTATACCAAATCGAATAATATATACAAAACATTAGAAAATTTCTTCGCTACAAGAAAATGTATTTTAACACGAATAGTGTAGTTTGCCGTCCCGAAGAATGATATTTATTTAATACAATGTTCACATAGAAAAAAATATATATATTACTTTTGTGTATAATCCATATTGCTGTTTGACCGCATATTCGCATGAACGTAGTATATTTCCTCCGCTATTAAAGCTAGCGACTTGCAAGTGGAATTTTACATTAACATTGTTGTTGGCGGCTTCTTTTTTTATACTCGTTCATGAAGTGACAGAATGTCACGATTTGTTTAACGTGGCGTGTACCCCGTAGGGGTTTACTACCACGGTATACGTTTATGATACATATGTGGCATATACTACAGCGAGCTAAGATAAGCGTCAGCCAGCGCCCCTGAAGATGCTGCACATGCAGCGTCCTAGGTACCAAATTGAATGCATGCTGTCGGGCATGACATTCCCCCTTGGTGAGGGGTGAGGCCCATCTAAAACTTCTGCTGGTCTTTGGGTACAGCACCCGGTTGAACAGTGCAACTCCACAGCCACCACGATACTCCCCAAAGGACCGCAACCAAAAACCAAAAAGCATGGCACATGTGCCACACCACTACCAAATTAGGCTTGGTGAGCCCTTCGTAGCCAAGACTACTACCAGATTAAAGTGCTCTGGTCAGACCGCGAGGCTGGCTTAAGTGCCACCCTGCTACCAATTTAAGCTTGGTGGGCCCTGCGTAGCCGAGACTACTACCAGATTAAGGTACTCTGGTCAGATCTCGTGGCATGACACAAGTGGCATACCATTATCAGTTTTGGCCTTCATTAGCCCGGCACTGGTTGATACCGTGTTGCTGCTCTTCCATTCATCTCACACCGCCGCCTTGTAAATACCTCCTTTGCAAATGCTTCCAGCGTTTAAAGTGATGCGGTGTCCACAGGATTTGGGCGAAGTCCCAGCGGTCATCTACTGTCCTAACACCGAGTTCGTCGAGGTCTCGTAGATCTGCATAAAGTGGGCAGGCAACCAACACATGCTGCCAGTCCTCGAACTCAGCACCGCATGGCTACGCGGGCGTTGTACTCAGACATCTCTGGTACAAAAATGGATTTAGTGACTCATGGCCCGTCAGCAGGTATCCAGCGTGAAGACTAAACCTGAAGTCCTTCCGGCTGAAGACGGAGCATACGTCCAGGATAAACTAATGAGTCGGCCGCCATCCCATCTGCGTTGCCACTCGCAGCACATGCACTCGTCCTGAAACGCTTTCATCTGCCTCCAATCTAGGCTTGCCACATCCAGACCGAATAGCCAGTCACTTTTATTCAACGGTTGGGCACGCTTGACCTTGAATTTGATTGCCAATTGCTTGGCAACTAAATACAGTGGCGGAACTCCAGCAAGCACCTGCAGTGTCACAGTGGACACTGTACGGCATACCGAAAGGCATCCTAGCAGCATGATCCTTTGGCAGGAAATGAGGCGCCTCCAGGCCCCCGACTCTCTCTTTACTACGGAATACCATACCGAGGCACCAAAAAGTGCACAGGGCACCATGAGTCCGGCATATATGGTGCGTCTAGCTCGAGGACTGAGACCCCAGTCGACCCGTGGCACACGACCCAATGCTCCGACGACTCCAGCGAGTTTGCCACGCAATCCTCCAATGTGGGGCTTAAAATTCAGCCGTTCTGCAACTGTGATTCCAAGGTATCGGTATTGCTTGACACAGGGTAGGCTCGCTCCTGCAAACCGTACCAGGGGTTTCCTGGGCAAACCCCCTTTCCGTATCATTGTTGCCAACTTGCTGGTTGAGAGACTGTGACCTCAGCTCTCCAAGCTCCGACGACGGACATCAGCTCGCCTGCCCTACACTCCAATTCGGCTCTCGACCTTCCCTCAACGAGAACCAGCAGGTCAGCGGCATATGCTCTAAATTTGCACAGGCGCGCCAGGCGTTGGAGCAGGACATCCATCATGGTGTTTCAAATGAACGGCCCGCTGATGGATCCCTGGGGACACCCTCTTCGCCGATTCTACTGGTTATTTTAGCTCTTCTGCCACAGAAGAAACTTCTCCACAAGTAAGCTTCTTGGCATCCCGCGTCGATCAAGCGGCGCATCAGGCCGCTCCACTCGATGTCGAAAGCGCCTTTAAAGTCCACGAAAAGGTCCAGCACGTATATGGCCTGGCTGGCGGCAGCACTGGCCTTTACGTGTTTTCCAGGCATCCTCCACACAGCGTCCAGGTCGAAAGCCGAATTGCCATTCATTTCCACCCCGAAGCACCTCCCTCATCCGGCTCTCCATGATTCCCACGAGTACTTTCCCAAGCACTGGCAGTAGGCAGATGCCCCGATAGGAAGTTGGTACGCTCCAGTCTTTGTCGGGGTGGTTGAGGAGCGCAACTACACTTGGGCACTTCCACTCAAGGGGGAAGTACCTCTGCCACTCAACGGGAGAGTAGCGTCATAAAGTGCTCTGGGCAAGCAATATCGCCTTGCAGATGCCACTTGTGATGCCGTCCAGGTCGGGAGAACGCCTGCTCTTCAACCTTACTACGCAAGGTTGAGGCTTCGAGAGCTGGGGCAATTTCGCTCGGAGTGGCGATGTCCACAATCGACTCCGCAATAGGGAAAAAATTACGAGGCAGAAGACTCGCATAGTCGTGCTAGGTTTCGACCAGCTCGCCATCCGAACGTAGGCATCCTAGATCTGTGGACTGCTTTTGTCCCCGGCATATCCTATAGACGGGCCCCTATGGCTAATTTCTGTGGTCTCCAACAAAACGTCGCCAGTTTTCCTCCTTCGTCCTCAGGATGAGCACCTTGAACTCGCGGACAACTGTCCGCAGATGAGTTGCAAGATGCTGCACAGAATCATGGCCTCTACGCCGAGCATCCTGGAGCCTCCGCCTCAGTCTCCTGACCTCCCGGCGTTTGGTACTCAGTTCGGCAGTCCACCATTTAACCTTTCCCTGGGCTCGCGATGGTCTGCAGGCAAACACCTGTCGCACACTGACTGTACAGCACGGCGTAGTGCAGACACCGAGGAGTCCAACGGTATCGTTCTAATGTCCTCTAGTGGAAGGTGCTCCAAGATTTCCTTTACCAGTTCTGAGTCGAACAATCGAAAGTTAGCACTTACGGGCTTCCAGCAGACAGGAACATAGCTCAGAAACATAGCTCTCAACTGCATTCTATGGGGATGGCGAAACAACAACAGTTATGATGTTGTGGTCGTTTAGATCCCACTCGTCCACACTCCAGTCGTACGCGGCCCACGTAGACGCTGCTTTGCTGACGATCGTTATATCGACATCTCTCTGGCCGTGGAGATTATCGAACTTAAACACCTCCCTGAATTGACTGAGCACGCCTGCTCGGCTTCCGAGTATCCACTCATCCAGCTGTTCACCCCGCTTGTAGTTCGGATGTCCACGAAAGAATTCGTGGCGCTTAGTGAACCACATGGGGGACATAGCGTTCGCATTTAGGCTAAATATGACCGGAGTGCTGCTCGACTGTAGCAGCACGGCATCCATATACTTAAGGTTCGTGGTCAATTCATCGTTGGCGTGGCAGTATATAAAGACCAGGTAAATTGAGTCATATTTACCTGAGACCCTTACACAGACTCCAGGCTCGGTGGTTAGCAACTCTACTGGTAGGCAGATGGCATCCGGATCATCATTCTCCTGTATTTGCCAATATTGCGGCTTCCAAATATCCGCAACCCGGCTGGGAATCCGGTTATCCGTCCGGCCGTGTCCACGTATGGCTCCTGCAGCAGAGCAAAGGGGTGGCCAAGGTCACGCATGCGTACACCGATGTCGATGCACGCTGCGCAGCCCCGGCCGCAGTAAAGCTAAACAATAATGTCTGTCTTGCACCCTAGCCAGCACCGCTCCGTAAATCGGGCACGCTCCCGAGAGCATCAAATACCACGACGTTAGCCCCTTGAAGCGACAATTTCGACAGTTCACCGGCTTGTCGCATCTCGCCTCAACATGGCCAACTTGGCCGCACTGTCAGCATACGTCGTCTTTAAAGCGGCATTGGGACACCTTGTGGTCAAAGCCGACGCATCTATGGCAGGCATATGTACGGACGAGCTACCGGCATCGGTAAGTAAACCACTTGATGAAGACCTGTCCGGACTTTTCCAGAATTTCAAGGGTCTTCTCAACCACTGCAAGCGTCAGATTCACGCTGGCACCGTCAGTGACGGACCACGGCTTTATCTCCAAGTGCACCGCCTTTCCAAATGCGGCTGCCGTCATCTCCTCCTTGCAGTTTTTATCATGCATTTCAGCCTAACCTCAGCGAACTTCTTGTTCGGGACCACGCGTTGCATCTCGCCCACTGATGGTGTGCGGATGACGGCTCCTCCCTGCTTGAGCAGACGCACTTCGTGTGCGCGCACTCCTAGGGTAGGTGCCACCTCCTTGATGACACGCTCGGCCACTCATTTGCCTGACTCGCACGGGTCTTGCCTCGTGACGACCGCAGACCACGTGTCAACTGGCTTGTTGATCCGTGGGGCGGGTTTCGGCACACCGGGGACGGGGGCAGCGGTGGCAGCGGCATAGCTGAAAGCGGGATGGACAGCAGGGTGGGCAGCGGGGCAAGCGGCGGTAGGGGCAATAGTGCACTTACCCGATAAACTTTCTAATAAAGCATTTCGCACAGCCGGCGACATTGCCAGCTCCTCAAGCCGCTTTATGGCCGCAGAGATTTCGGCGCAACACCTGTAATGACGTTGCGAGTCCCTTCTCCTGCTGCTGAAATTTCGGCAAGGGTCGCTGGCGTCCCCTCCGCAACAATACGCCATGCCTTACATGGTGGGATAGCAGGAGGAGCATTTGGGGGGACTCCCAAAGCATCTGCAGCATTTCGCCTCGTCGCCAGTGCTGGCTGGACGACCGATGCCGTAGGGGCGACTTTGGACACGCTGTCTAGCGACATCCTCTCCTTTTGCAGCCCTGCAGCCGAGTCCGCTCGGGTCCTCGGTTTGCGGCCCTTTTTGCTACCGGCGACTGAGCCGGCGGCGCTCAGTAGCGATTCCACGATAGGTTCCGCTCGGACTCAACCGCACTTGAAATACCGGCCACGCTCGCGTCGATTCCAGAACGGCTTCTGCCGTTCTTAGCAGTGGCATCCATCGTCGGTAACTTGATTGAACTACTGCGGGTTGGACTGCTTGCACTGCTTTCAACACCGCACTGTTTACACTCTTTATATTGTTTTCATTGCTTACACAGTTTGCACTGCTTGCATCGCTTATCGCGGTTTTAAAGTGTGCACAATGCACTGCTTGCGTTGCACTGCTTGCAAGTTCCGCTATGCACTAACACGCGCAAATACACAGATGCTTATCTCTGTTCAAGTTTTATTGCTTTGTTTACGCAATTGTGGACACCTGCGCGCACAAAAACAAAAAACCACGATGCTTATCAGCAATTTACCGTTTGTTTATCTATCCGCGGGCACAGAAAACACGTCTGCTTGCGATGCCAGTCAAACTCAACTATCATTAAAACACAAGAATATATTGGATCTGTGCAATGTCCGCCATGTGGTCCGTCCGTCTGTCTGTCCGAATGAACGCAATGTGTCGGTCACCCAATCGCAGGCTGAAGGTGCACGCTGTCAAGGGGGTCGGCATCTACCACGGAGACGCCACGGCCGGTCGAGTCTTGGTCTTTGGTTGTGCGCAGCAAGATTGCTGGCAAAAAGGTTGTGAAGGATGTAGGGCGTACGCTTGGTGTGCGTGTGCATGAGGTAAAGCCTCTCCGAGATGGTGGTACGATTATGTGCACTCCATCAGTGCCGGAGAGAAGGAAAATTGTGGATAATAAGAAGTTTGCGGAGGTTAGTTTAGAGGTGAGTGTGAATGAGAGACTGGGGCCAAAACTTGTGCTTCAGGGCGTTCACTCTCAGATTACTCCTAACGAGTTCATGGGTGATCTGTATGAGTTGAACCTCAAGGGCAGGATGTCCTTTGAGGCCTTCAAGAAAGGCGTCCGCATGGTAAGTAAGCCCTGGGCTGTGAATGCTGACGAGGCGGTTAACGTCGTCCTCGACGGTGCTGGCGTGGCCATGAAAACCCTGTTTGGAGGTCGGGCGTTGCTAGTCCCGTCCAGTGATTTTCTTTTCGTGTGGGGAGTTTTGATCCGGCAGCGGGTTGCTACCGCTGCCTTGGCTTCGACCATAAGATAAGGAATGCAGGGCCAGGGAAGGTATTTGACGGCACTGTGGCCAAATGGGTCACCGCGTTGCACAGTGCAGTAATGTTCTACATTGTCGCAATTGTGATTTTAAGGGAAAGCCGTCAGGGCATGTCATGATGTCTCCGTCTTGCCCAATATATAGTGTAATTGTTGCGCGGGCGAATGCTAGACATTAAAATGTTGAGTAATTTTTTCAGTTGAATTGTCAGCGGTCTTATGCAGCTATGTCCGATTTGGGTGAGATGATGTGTGCGCGGGGCAGCGTGGTAGCCCTGCTGCAGGAATCCTATGCGACTGATAGTCACGTCCATGTACGCATATGCCGGTATTTCCGGACAGCAGAGCCAACTCCGCTGTAATTGTGAATGACGCAGTGACGCAGCATTGAATGCACTTTAGTATCTTCGACTGAGTGGGGTGTATGTGACCATAAGTTTTAGTTTTGGCAGGTTATACGAAGTCAGCATGTATTGTAAGTTCGGGGATCCCCTCGAGACATACATTACATATTGGATTGCGGTGCTACAGCTGTTTAGTGGCCTACCTGTCATTCTTGGTCTTGACGTTAATGCATCGTCCCCCTTGTGGTGCAGCAAGATATCCAGACAATCGTTTGGGTATGCGAACTACGCTCGTGGGGAGATTCTTGCCGAGTGGGCAGTGTCCCAGGATGTCCGGGTGGTCAACGAGCTCAGTGAGTGGTATACGTTTGCTGGTCCGATGGGTCAAAATGATATTGACGTCACTCTTGTGAATATGGTAGCGATGAATATGTATGTTTTTCAATGGAGTGTATTGGGTAGACTTGGTGTGAGTGACCAAAATCCGATTGAGATTGTTATCACACACACCCCCACTATGCGCGAGAGTGTTGGGGGTAATGGTTGGCGTACTTGTGGTGTGAATCGGTCCCTTCACGGGATTCTGGTACGCGATGCGGAAACGCAAGTTCCGCTAGGTATCTTTAATGACATGAGTGTTGATGAGCAAGTTGCGTGCGTAAATAGGTGGTTAACGCGTGTGAATGGTCAGATGTTTGAGAGACGCCGAAAAGTGAATTTTATGCATTTGAAGCGTCGGCCGGTTCGGTTCCAGCGGAAGCTAATCCAAAGGGCTGGTCTGCCTGTGCTGATAATGCGACCCAGCTCAGCTCTGAGTATTGTCGAAGTATGAATGAATATAAGCAAATAATTGTAAGAGTGAAAGAGGATGAGTAGTATTCGTTCCTAGAGCGCAATAGGGACGATTGTTGAGGTCGTGCTTATAAGATAGTGAGAGGTAGGGACAGGGAAACGGATGTATGTAGCCTCCGTGTCGGTGGCGCTCAATTTACGACATGGTCGGATTGTATGAATGTGTTATTGAATGAGTTTTTCGCCGGGGCGAATTCTCGTGACTCTCCGCCCAGTGCGGTCAGAAATGTTGATCCGCTCCTGGATAGCAAGTTGGAGGTGGCCTTCTCGAGGTTAAAGTCGAGGAATTCTCCTGGTATGGATGTATTCACTGGGGAAATAAACAAGCGTGTTTGGAAGTCAATTCCAGTGTATATAAACGTATTGTATGGAAAGTGTATAGATGAAGGTTATTTTCCCAGAGAATGGAAGTGTGCAAAGGTGATTGTGCTCTTAAAGTCGCCTGATAGGATCAGGAGTAATGCTTGATTATTTCGAGGCTAATGGTATAAAAGCTTTAGGAAAGAGTCAGTGGCCAAATGTCTGAACGGCAATTTGGTTTTAGGCAAGGTATATGTGTGGAGGATGCGTGGAGGTATGTTAGTTACCCCGTAAAGACTAGTAGCTCCTCGTACGTCCAAGGTGCGTTTGTGGATTTTAAGGGTGTGTTCGACTACCTGAGTTGGGCGAGTGTGTTGGCCAAATTGAATGAATGTGGATGCCAGGAATCAAGTCTGTGAAAGAGTTATTTCCCTGGCAGACGAGCGTGTGCTGTAGGGCGAAATGAAAGTGTAAGTGTGAATGTTGTTCATAGCTGACCGCAAGGTTCCATTTGTGGTCCATTTATTTGGAACCTAACGATAGATTCTTTGCTGTGGCAGCTCGAGCAAGTATACAAGTGCTGTGCGTTTGCAGATAACTTACTCATCTTGATTGAGAGGCAGTCGCGTTTCGAGGTGGAGATGAGTGCGGGGGCGTGCTTGCGCGGGGCGAGAGTGTTGGGGTCAGCTTGGTAATGGATAAGACGGTGTCAATGCTGCTTAAGGGCAGATTATCACCTGGTCGACGTCCTACTGTTAGGTACTGTTAGGTTGAATGGTATGTTTGTGAGGTATGCGACTAAGGTGAAATATCTCGGCATAACCTTCGGCGAGAGGATGTGTTTCACTCCTCACTTCACCGGCATCAAGGGCCGATTGCTAAGTGTGGTTGGACAAGTGCGTCGAATTTTAGGAAATGATTATATACAGCGGTCTATTTGTTGCTTGTGCAGCATTTGGCTCGTCTGTGTTGTCTAAGGCAGTAGCCCCTCATGATTTGGAGATCGGGCGTCCGTTCTTGCCGTACAGGATAAGAAGGCGGCTACTACTGCTGCAAACTGAATGGTTAGATGATGGGAACGTGGAAAGTTTAGGGATTAGTAAGTGTAAAAGGTTGTTCAATGAGTGTGTTTGGTCTGACAGGCAAGCCAGATGGGACACTAGTGAGAATGGGCGGATCACTTACGGGTTTATCCGAGATGTGACGTTTGTCAAGGATCGCGACTTTTGTTTCAACTTTGTCTTGGCTTTCTCCTGACCGGTACGGTTCTCTCAATGCTTTCTTGCATTCGAGGAACCTGTGTGCGAGTTCGCAGTGTCCTTGTGGTTACATATTGGAAACATGTCAACATGTCAACATGTTCTTTGTGAGTGTCCACTGTAAGCAGATGTTCGTGATCTGAATGTCTTGTGCTTGAGGTTATTGGGGGGTTTGATGTTAGTCGAACTAGTGATAGGGTCAGGAGATTGAGTGAGTTTGCCAGAAGATTAACCCAGTGATAAAATGGTCTGAATGGTTAAATGAATGGTAAAGGATTGTGGGGGTGTGTATGTGATGGTGTAAATTGTGAATGAGTTAGGTGGTGTTTGTTGTCCGTTACCAGTCCCCTGTTTCATGGAACTATACTGGAAACACTTTTTAAGAATACGAGTTCTGACCAGAGGATTGTTCTTGTACCACGGTGTGAGGAATCACAGAAGCGGCCTCGGCTTTCTGCTCTCTGCACAAAGTCTTTTGGAACTTGTTGGGGGCATTTTCTGGCCGTCAAACGGTTTGATCTTTGCATAACTAGTATTGCCGTCGTTTGCGGAAGAGTAAGGAATAGGCCTCACTGTGACTGTTCCATCTGTGAATTGTTGTTTACATCAATTCGCATTCTATTCCATGCTGCAATATTCAAATCCTTGGGGGTCACCAACCCGTAACTGTTTAGAGTTAAAATTGCAAGTATCCTTCGTGGTTCGCGGCCTGACCTTAGGCTTATTTTCTTGTACAACTTGTAATCAGGAGCCCGCGGAACTTATTCCGTCCTGGTTTTTGGTTGCGAGCCTTTGGGGAGTTTCGTGGTGGCTGTGGTTTAACACCCAAATGCGGATAGAGCCATGGCTCGACGTGGTGTTGCGTTATACATTAGGTAGGCCTCCCTCCAGACCATTGTGGAAGTCACGGTCAAACAGTAGTGTCTTCAAATTGGTACCTGCGGAATTGATGTTCCAATGGGGAGCTGATGAATACGTAAATTATTCTTGTCCTTGGGAGAGATGATTAAGCCATCGTGGCAGGAGCTCACGTAAAACTACATTAACGCCAACGTACCCGTCGCATGTTTTCGCAATATTGTCCTTATGTGTAACTTTGTGTGCAAACGGGGTGCTAAGGGGGCCCGCCCCGGGCGGCGACTGTAAAAAGCGTTACCTCGGCTGGTGTCCTGTCGAAACCTCGGCCCATGGCCGAGTTATTTCCAAAATAGTTTGAGATGCTTAAGGTGTTAGTGCGCGATCCTCCGCCCCCGTTCCTATCAGTGTGGCGTGGATGAGAACATTACTCGTTCCCCGGCTGTTGGTAACATGGCTTTAGCTGGGCAAAGTTCGCGGACCTTGCCTTCCGTTCTCCTTCCTTTGCCAACCGGACGATGTTGGACCACCGTATTTGGGCGCCAGCTTTTCTGCGAACCCGTCAACAGCCTTGGAGAGCATGTGATGGTGTAGTATCACCAAAAAATTAAGGGATTGTCTCCACTCCCGTCTGCGCAAATTGCAGCGCCGGCTCCGCTCGAAAGAGGCACGCTGCGTATTACTGACACTGTTTCACATACTAATAGTAACGCAGAACCAACCTCGCCACCGTCTTACGCACCCCTTGGTGCCCCGCGGTGGGCGCGTCGTGGGATTCTTGCAGAACTCGTCCCCGGCACGTAGTCGTCATCGTCCGTTCTATGCCCCAGATGACAGTACAGGTCCCATTTTCCTGGGAATAATCCGGGAATTTCCCGGGATCCCGGGCGATGCGCTTCAGCATACTGGAGATCTATCGGCAAGGAGATTCCTCCTCCACAGCCCGCTGGAACGCCTCCAGTGGTTGCCTGGAATTTTCCTTTTAAATTTTCCCTGACGGTAGTGCACGTCGAACTGGATCTGCTGTAGCTCCAGAGCCCAAAATGCGATCCTGCCGGATGGGCTCCAGTTCAGCCACTTTAGTGCCATATGGTCCGTTATGACATCCAATCTGTAGCCCTCCAGATAGCACCTCAGCTTCCGTATGGACCACACTATAGCTTCACACTAATTCTCCGTGTTCGAGTAGTTGATCTTGGCTTTCAGTAACTTTCAACTGGCGTAGGCGATTAGGATTCCTGGTCCCCAATGGTCTGCGCCAGGACCGTACCTACGGCGTAATCGCTGGTGTCGGAGGAAAGTTCGGCACAAAGCGACGATACCAAGATGCTAATCATTGACAATGGTTTGTCGGTGCCTTTCGATTCTGAATCACCGCAACCTTTTTGGGTTGTCCTTCGTTTCTTACCACGTGGACCAAATATGACCCCTGTGACCGTACCCAAAAACCCTCTGGAGTGTGGCTCACGTGGAATGCACACCGAACGGCATCACGCACCACTGTAACAGCCCCCTGCCTGGCACCGTGAATACTGTATACTGCTTGCTTTCCTCACCCATTGGAGTCTGCCAATATCCCTGTTTCAAATCCAACTAATCCACTAATATATGTTTAATCCGAGGAACCAGGTAACCGTCCTGCAACGAGTGTGCGTTGAGCTGTCGGTAATCTACGCACATACGCCATTCGGCTGTTTTCTTGGTCGTTTGCCATTATTCTGCTCTATCTCGACGACATTGATGCCTGACTGCCGCTGGTGCCACTGTTTTGCCGGCTATAGATCCTCCTCGCTTGCGCCTCCCCGGGCTACCTCTCGGAACCATTTAACTCCCCTTTTGAAGTTTTCCTGCCCGCACCGAATTCTCGTACTGATGGCTGATCCATCATTGAAACTTTGACTAGCAACGACATCTTGACTTCACGTCCTGCTAGTCCAACATTCATCTATAGCATCTTCTCTACCTCCAGAGTCGATCTATCTGCCAGCCGGATCCGCGTCTGCGTCGCCTGTATCTTGCCGCACTTCTTTTACTTCTGAGCACACTCCCTGCTCGTGGCTCGTGGTAGGGTACATGTCACGTACCCTACAACAAGCCTCACTTGTCGCTTTGCCTCTCACCGTTACTCTCGCTTACTTCGACGTTCATGCAAGCAATCACGCAGTCGCGACGCTGCACCGTTTCTTCGTTTTTTTCTATGTCTGCACATCTACGTCGGCTTCTCTTTCTGTTTTTTCGTTGCCGTCGCCGTTATTAGGCGCCCTACCAATGCGGGCCGTCCTCAGTGTGCAGATATCCCCCTTATCCTTTTTTATGCGCGCACAGTCAAAACCAAAACTGCACTGCGCAACTCAAAAACAACTTATACTGCCTAAAAGTATTCTGTCCGTACGCAAACACTATGCCCCTTTACACTGCGCATCTAACTATTCTGCTGAAAATTTCACCTGTGTTGCAACGCGTGGGACAATTGTTACCTATGGGGATTATATGTATTACAATTTATTAATAATTAATATTAATTATATTTATATTATTAATATTAATTATATATTATATTATTAAATAGGGTATTATTATGGTAACTCATTAATGGGGCTTTATGTTGCTAATAAGCCACGACCCGCTACGCCCTAGTGTTCCTGCTCGGGTGCCACTTGTAAAGTAGTTCCTTGGCCGAGGTACAAGTCTCAGTCTGGCCAGGATCTGTTTATAAGCATATTTATAAATCACTAGGATACTGAATGGCGGGAGGTAAAATAATCAATAATACAGCAATTCCCAAAATCTTTCCCTGTGCACTATACCTTTTAATGCTAACTGCCGGCTATTCCGAGTCACGCTCGATCGTGTCGGGCCGAAACCACGCGCACGCCTCCTAACACTGTCGGGTCGGAGTTTCGAACTCCTCTCCTAGCTAAACCGGGACAGAACATCGAACACGTGTCCTAGGTGTGCCGAGTCGGACCTCAAGCACGAGCCCTAACGGTGCCGGGCCGGAACCTTAAGCACGTTTCCTAGTTACGAAAGGACGGAACCTCAGACACGTGTCGTAAAAGTGCCGAGGCCGTGGCACCCCACGACCTCCGATTCAAAACTCGATAATTGGATGTTTTTGCCAATTTCCCAATTTTATTCATGAAATTATGATTAAGATTAAAATTAATAGTCAATACATAAATTATAACTGTGTCCAAATGATTTCGTTATCTGTTTCTTAAAAATACCTCGACTCGCCACAACATCCTTATAAATTCCCTTGGTAGGAATTATCCGGGCTTCTTGCCGCTCCAAAAACTAATCACTCCATTCTAATTTTTACACTTCCGCACTTCTTGCTGGTTCAAAACTGTCTTTTTCCACGACCGCGCTTCTTCCAGTCAACTTCTAATTTTCCACACGCCCGCTTTTCCGGCCGGTCCAAAATTAATTACCGCGCTTCTTGCCAGTCAAACACTAACCTTTTCACTTTGCGCATCCGAGCCTCTTGCCGGTCCGAAAATAACTACGTCTCTTCTTGCCGGTCCTTCCTTTTGTAATACACCACCTTCGTGTGCTGATGTACGCCGATGACGGAAAACATTGCTTGTCGTCCACTAATTTTCTGTCTGGTCAAAGGTTGTAATCCGATTTTGACCGTTTTTAAACCTGGTGTCAAGTAAATTTATTAAATCTTAATTACAGTTAAGTGCAAGTTAATGTCTTTTTATAGGCAAATGCCCTTTTATAAAATTTATATTCTGAATGGTAAACCACTTGAGCGTATTGAGTATGTTGATGATTTGGGTAACCTTCTTGATCCCAAGCTTAAGTTAGACAAGCATATTTGTACTGCTGCTAATCGAGCTTTTGGAGTCCTGGGATTCGAATCAATTTAACGATCCTTATGTCATTGAGACTCTATATACATCGCTTGTTCGTCGAATTCTTGAAAATGTATCTTGCATATGGTATCCCCAATACAAGATTCTTCGGCATAGAAATAAATCTCTACACAAACAATTTCTGATTTTTGCACTCCGGAGTCTACACTGGAATGCTAATTCTCGCATGCCTTCTTATCAAAGTAGACAATTCGTAATAAATCTTCACTCTCCTTCCAATCGTAGAACTAATCTGGGTTTAATCTTCTTAAACAAACTAATCAATGGGCAAATTGATTCTACCCAGCAAGAAAACTATAAATTTTTTAACGGTTTCTCTTCAAATGTGTCGTACTATGCTACTCATAACCCTTTTCGTATAATATGTTCTAGTTTTAATCGTTTCCAAGTAATAAGTAATGCTTTTTCTGTTCCTATTCTTAAAACGTTAGTCCTTTGTGATACGTCCATTTGAACGCGATCTTCGTCACCGCACATTATGTGACGCGCCCCTCTGTTGGTTGGACAGGAGGTGGGTGGCATTTTACCTGGGTCCGCGGTATCGTTTGGTATCGTTTGGCTACTTAAATGTTCGTTCAACGTCCACAACTCGATTAAGCTATGTTTAAACTATAAACAGCGTATTGCGCTTTTGGTTGCACACTATTGCAACGTTCTTATTTCAATTCATTTATTTCAATTATCTATAGGTCTACGGATTAAATCTGGAACAAATTGGATTTGTCCATCCACGGGACAATGGAATACAACCATGCATTCCAATAACAGTTAAGACAGTATTTCTTTTCATATTCTGGATAACTTCTCACCAATATTTTAAGGAAAAAGCTGAGAATAAAGCTGAAAATAATCTATTGCTGCAGATTTTTGGACCCCAACATTCGCGTTCTGAACACACATTATTTGAAAAGTCAAGGGCACCTCGGGCTATTATATTTATTTTTGAAAGTGTTTCAAATTTTGTTACACGTATTTGGATGTGGATGCTCATATTTTTAATTTTCCTTTGTGCCATGCTGGATCAAGTTATGACTGGATTTCGAATTTGCTATATGTCACTGTTCCTTCTTTTTCTAATGGTTTTCCAGATGTCCTTACAGCTCTGGATTAAGTTTTTATATGGCTATTGGATGTTTGTCATATTTTATGCCATGACTATATTAACTATTATATATACTTATCAATTCGACTATTTTGATCACTATTGGGAAAAATATCTACATGTTGAGCTTACCTTGTAAGTCCATCTGAAGTCATCGTATTCATACAAAATATCTTACAAACATGAACTTAGACAAAATGATATTGGCTTACGTCGCTACCGCACAAAAGATCTCTTTTTACATTTGCTTGTTCCAACACTAACAGTTATATTTACCGTTGTTCAACTTCATTATTTTCATCGGCGTTTTATGGAATCAGTACGTCAACCAAGACCAACCGATCATAGAACTCGAAACTCTCGGGTGCGTTTTAGTGCGACTACCGGCAATCACCAAAAAATAAACCTTCCACGCAAGAAATCGTGGAAGTCTTTTCTCACTGCAGCGTATAAAAGATTGCGTTCCAAGCTTCGTCGATGGTTTCGACCTAGCAAAATGGTTGCGTGGCGATTTCTTGAAATGCATATGATTAAAGCCGTCATATTGACGACATTCACGTGTGCTATAGCAGAGGTTTGCTGCTTTAACATTTTTCTTGTCATATTATCACTAATTAGTGTTGGTGTTAATCGCTTTCTCCGACGAGTAATTTTTCGTATAGTAACATTTTGGATTTCTGTATTAATTCTGATGAAAATGATATACCAGATAAAATACTTGGATCAAACACAGTATGACTATTCATGTGTAAGGATTGATTTGTATTTATTAAAAAATGTAAATTTAATGTCAACACAATTACCAATTTATTTTAGAAAAATGAAACAGTTAACTTCGCTGATTGGATGGGTCTTCGTAAAACCGATCAGATTTGGGAGGACTTTTACGTTACATTGCACCGTATATTATTTACATGATTATTACTACATTGCATTCCGTAGTAAAACTACGCGATCACTTAATACGTTTTTCAGTGGGAGAGATAAGGGACCACGCAATTTTATTTCCCCAAACATCTCGTCAGGACGCAGAACGTAATTTCCCTGGACTAATAAAATATCTGCTAAATTATGGATACTTCAAGTTCGGATTGGAAATAACTCTTATTGCCCTTGTCTCCACTATTGTTCATAGACGTGATGTTCTTGCAGTAACATATGTTCTTTGGCTTATATTGCTACTCTGTCTGTCACGTAAGCAGTGTGCACGCATTTGGTATATTTTCCAGTTATATTTTGTACTCTCAATATTTGTTCAGTACTTGTATTTAATACATTTTCCACCAAATCTTTGCCGCGGTAAGTACATCGTACAAAAGCACTAATTCCTCACATCATGTTGTTTTAGTTTCAGCTCACAAATCACAGCAATTCAGGAATAATTTGACTTTTGAGAAACTTTTAGATGATTCCATTAAATCTAAAATTATGCTAGATTTTATTGTACTGTTACTTATTGCTCGTCAGCGAAAAGCATTTAAATCAGAAATTCGCCAAGCTAATAATTTTTTATACCCTGGCGGTGATAACAGAAATATTGTTCAAAATATTGCTAAGTTGGGCCACGTTTACTTCAGAAATCCAACACATGATTTTTGCTCTTTTGTGCGTAACTATTCAGATGTTTTTAAAACCCTTATATTCTGTAGCTTCCTTTGGGTAACACTTGCCATAGTATTTATGGGTGGCGTCTGCAGTATAGATATGCTATCATTGGGCTATTTAATATTTGCCTTAGTTTTTTTGCTTCAAGGATCGGAAGTATATTTACAAAATATTCATTACATCATATGTCGCTGGAATCTTCTTATTGCTTTTAATGTTTTTAACATTGTAATAAAAGTCAGCATTATTGTGTTCGGAAATATGTTGGGCATAAAAGATAAACAAGATTATCAGAGTTTGTTTGCAGTTATGGAATATGATCAAACAATACCGCAGCCCGATACAAATAAGCAAACCGAAAGAAGTGATAACTACCACTATGGTCCTAATAGTATGATATTCAGGAACACTTTGGTCTGGCACGCGATCATTTTTGCTTTTGTAATCTTTCAGCATCGAATATTTCGTTCATACTATTTTTGCCATATAATAATGGATACCCAAGCAAACACAGTTCTGGCGTCGCGGTAAGTCGGCATTTTATATATGTATATTAAAGGGGCTTCATATTTGTTTTAAATAGCTTGTCGAAAATAATTTCAATAGTTTTGCCAGATAATAAAATCCTAATAGGAAAGAGGGTTCCGGGATTTGAACAGTAAAATAAGGGCCAACATCGTTTTTTACTCTAAAGGACTCACAAGGGTTATAAGCGAATGTTTATTAAAATAATTACAAAGATCGAGGAACGGTTCACGCAAGGCATAGTTAGTCAGCTATGAGAAGGTCTACAATTACGTGTTTGTCTGGTTGGAACCAAGAAAATTAATTGGGTTATCAGTTCAAAGGAATCAATTTCACCAGGAATTAATATATTGAGAAATATTACACCAAGCATAGTTCTCCAATTTGTCAAAGAAGAGATTTTTATAAAAACAGCGTAATTGATGATGATGGCATTCGGGAATCTTTGTCTTTGGTCCTTGTTTAATTAACGAAAAACAAATAGTAATAATCGCTTTTGTACCAACTCAATTCGGGTTTGAAGTAATGAGTATTGTGGGGACCACAGAATCTGAGAAATAGAACACAGTTGCTTTCAGTAGTGCATATTCAAAATAACCTACTAAATCTATAATTGTTCTAAATGCAAGATTTTTTATAGAAGCTCTCCTCAAATGTTTCCATACACGGCTGGTGGAATACGGCTTGATCAGATAAATAATGCCGATAACTTTAACGACCTAGGTCATCATCATCAAAATCGTATTGAGTCGGTTCAGAAGATTTTCTTACTATTTGCATTTCGTTGGCTAAACTGGGACAATGATACCCGATCGCAATCATGCTCAAGTAGGATCTTATAGTCGTTCACGAAGTAAAACTAGTATATTCGTTTTGTGCAATGTCCGCCATGCTGTCCGTCCGTCTGACCGTCTGTCCGGATGAACGCAATATTTTTCGACGCTATTGAAGTTAGAGACTTGAAATTTTGGATATGTACTTGTAGTTATCTGCTTCAGACAAAGTGTTAAGATTTTTGTGCCACGCCCACTGGGAAGTTGGCAAATCGATAACATGTCGATACACCTCAAATCGCAATTCGATTAAAGCTCAGTATTTCCCAGAATATTAAAGTTAGAGTCACCAAATTTGGTATGTAGATTGCTAGCGACTTCCTCCAAAAATGGAGATTGATTTCCCGGCCACGCCCACCCCCTCCCCCGCAAATCGCGAAAATCTATATCTCCGAATGCTGGTGACCTCCTCAAAAAATTACGACCTTGATTTTCCGGGCACGCTCACTAGAACGCCCCGCCGTCTGACCGTCTCTCCGGATGAACGCAACTTTTTTTGACGCTCTTGAAGATGGACTTGAAATGTTGGATATGTACTTGTAGTTATCTGCTTCAGACAAAGTGTTAAGATTTTTGTGCCACGCCCACTTGGAGGCTGGCAAATTGATGTCGATACTCCTTAAATCGCTATTCGATAAAAGCCAAATATTTCCCACAATATTACATTTAGAGTCTCCAAATTTGGTATGTAGATTGCTGGTAACCTCCTACAAAAAATGCGACTTTGATTTTACTGTAATGCCCACTGGAATGTCCCCCAGACACACCACCTTACAAAATGGGAAACGGCTATATCTCCCACAGTTTTAGAGCTAAAATCACCAAAATTTAATATGTAGATTAGTGGTCACCCCCTTTAAATACGGGTATTTTTACCACCCAGCTCCATCCCCACAATGTGCGAAAACCTATATCTCCCACAGTTTTAAAGCTAAAGCCACAAAATTTTCAATGTAGACGCTTTGTAACGCCCTTTAAAGATCCCAAAACAAATTTCCGGGCATGCCCGCACCCGCTCCCGCAAAGTGCGAACATTTATAACTCCCACAATTTTGGAGCTAGATTCGCCAAATTTCAAAGGTAGATAGCTGGTCACTCATTTTAAAACTCGGTGAGAACATTTCCCGGCCACGCCCAGACTCGCCTCCACAAATCGCAAAAAACTATATTCCCCACAATTTTAAAGCTGGAGTCACCAAATTTGGCAGACAGGGTTTGGGTGACGTCCGCTTAAGAACGAGCCAAAAAATATTGTACACGCCTAACGCAGCCCCTTCGATATTTAAAATGCTATATATTGCGAAAATAGGAAAAATAACTTCTATGTACTCTGAACGAGTATACGCAGTCGGTTACGTCCGACTGCAACGTTCTTAATTTTTTAATTTTTTTAATATTTCGCATATATTGAATTTTTCACATCTTTATTATTACAGTAATTTAAATCTAAGACAAGTTATTTTTGCCCGCAGTTGTCAATATAGTGCTCGTTAAGCCAATTGTCGATGTCAGAGTTAAGTTAGTAATATGTATGGTATCGTCATCGACACCATACGACATAGTGAAAGAAAATTTTTTTAAGGTTAAATAATATTAATATAAATTAATATAATGTTTATATTTACCGGTTCCTTTTCCCACATAAAAAACTTCTCGCGAAACCGACTCGGAATCCAAGTCGAGGATCACTTATTTAATATCCTCTTTTCGAATTTACTTCAGCCTTTCAAATGTAACATGTGCAGCTAATGAAATAGACAATAGTAAGTTTCAGATGTATTGTTTAAGGAAATATATGTTAATTGCATGTATAGGCGCTGTTGCGACGCTTAGCGAAATTTTTCCTAATTTTTTTCGTCGTCGTCGCATATGTATGTATGTGCATACACACACATTCAAACACACAAATTCAATATGACGAGTTGAAACATACAAGTTAGTGCGGGCGTGTTCTTCAGTTCAAGTTTTCAAGTTTAAGTTTTTCACAAATCCCCTACGTGAAAGCATATCAGAATCAGCACAAGACTGTGAGCAAGCATCCTACGTACCTTTTATGGCCGAATTTAAAGCCACGCTACATTGTTAAGTTGTCCTGATTACCGGATAGCTGGCTAAAAGTCCCTTGGCGAGTGGGACGAGGTTTCTTCTTCCATTTTCGATCGTTCCTTGGATTATTTTCCACTCCACGTCCGTTTCCACTTTCGGGACGTTTTTCTCATCGTGCTAACCACGCACACAGCCCTAAACAGGTTTGTGATCCACAACAGCTGTTCCTATTTGTAGACGCTTGTTTTCTAGGGCTACGAAGTTGAGCATCTTTTTCCCCATCTAAACTTAACTTGAAAACTCACGCCATCCGGCTGATCAGAGGGGCATTTCATACTTTCAGGGGCTGTACTCCATTTTTTGTTACCACAAGGTAGGCGGCTTCAGAATACTGACAGGCTGGAAGGATTCATGAGTCCCTCGGTGCTGCGGAGATGACTTCCCCAAAATTAGGTGCCTCCAAGAGTCATGCCAGCATCCCCGGATATAGTGCTGCCAAAGGAAGAGTTCGAACAGTTGAGCTTTTAGGAGATGAGGTGGTGTAGGCGAAAAATTATACCGCGCGAGTGCCAACAAAGAGAAGGCAAACGGCATTGAGCACGCGATTACGTCAACCGAGTCAACTGAAATCTCAGGTTCACTAACTTCAAGAAAGGCCAGAGCTGCAAACCCTGCGCTATCAAAGTCGTTAGTGGAGCGTATCAACGTGTGACACCGCTAAAGAAGAATAATGTGGATAAGCGCACCGCAGGTGGCCCCTCGGCGCATACCGATACAGCATCACGATCAATGGACAAACATTCAGCCCAAGAAGCCTTCCAGGCCATTGAGGCTATCATCATTAGCAAGGGCACGAGCCGACGTGCTGGTTAAAAGCGCAAACGCAGAGATGTCATACATCGAAGAGCTATCTATGGTCATGCGAAGGCAAGACAACTATGTCCGAGACAATAGTACCAAAGCCTATTGAACATCGAAGGGTGAGTTGCTGCTCGAACAAAGAGGAGTGGGTCTAGAATGCACCGAGAAGCTCAAAGATAAAATCGAACTGGTGTTGGGTTATAGCGCAGGAATATGTTCAATCACTGAGGAAACCCGTTTTTCCATCAGAGACCTCGACGAACTCACAAATAATGATAGCATAGGCAAAAATTCTAGAAGATAATTGTAAGATCAAGAGCCTTCCACCCTCTGATGTTCAGTTCCGTCAAACCTGGCTAACAATATATTTGCACTGCGCTCGGTTCGAATTGGATGGTCTAGCTTTGTCATACATTTGCAAGAAGCCCGCAGGATATGCAACAGATGCCTGGAGATGGGACACACTGCTAACAAATGCCGTAATCCAATGGACAGATCTAATTTCTGCATGAGGTGCGGCAATCCAGGTCAGCAGACCGTTGATTGCACGATCGAGCATGTCACAGTTACCTGCATCGGGCATTCGGCGGCAGATGTCCTCTGAGCGGTAGTACAATACCCGTGCACCGAGCAAAATGCAATTCATCGAGCTAAACAAGAGCCATTACGCGGAAACCCCGAACTTGTTGCCACAAACAGTTTGAAAACAAAATACAGATCTCGCTGTACTGAGCGAGAACTATAGGATAGGTACACGCCCCTAGGTGCGCCCCAAGGTGCGCGAAATATGGGTCTACTCCGTATACATGGCTTCCAGTCTGCAGCTCACTGAGGTCACCAACAGGCTCGACTCTTTAGTGATAGATGCCAGAGGCCGCTACCCACTTGCCATCGCTGGTGAATTCAACGCGTAGGCCGTAGACTGGGGCAGCTCGTATATAAACGCCAGGGAGCAAACCGTGCTGAAGTCATTTACGTTGCTTGACATAGCAGTTCTCAGCCACTGCTCGCATACTTTACCCACGCACGACTAGGCTCAGTAGTGGACCAGACTTTCGTCAGGTTGGTTCGTGCACTGCATCATTGACGTCTCATATAACTGCAAGTGACCACGCAGTTATCAGGTGCACCGTCATCCCGGGATCGCAATCTTTTGGTTAGGTCACCAGCAATCTACATTCCAAGTTTGGTGTCTTTCGCAATAAAATTGTGTGAATAATACACATGAAACCATTTTGGGCTATCAAAAATATCGATTTTAGCGATTACGGTGGCGGAAGGGGGCGGAAGGAGGAAAAGTTTTTCTGTGATGTTTGGTGGCGCTTTGTAGTAATATATACATCACATATGGAGCCTCTATCTGAAATAGCAATTCGATTTTTTTAAGGCAGCAGCGCTAGGAGGCATTCATGTGGGCGTAGATTTCTTTTGTGATTCTATTTTGATGTCCTAAGATGACTTATGTCCTTATTTTTTGTTTATATTTAATGGGCATTGGAGAGCATCCAGCTCTGGATCTCGATCGCTGCTAGCAGGCGTTGTCCGTCGGGAAAAAGGTCTAGATGTAACAAATTACGTTGATGCGTCTGTTGGGCGAATGCAGAAAAAGACAAGTAAGAACGTTGCAGTCGGACGTAACCGACTGCATATACTCGTTCACAGTACATAGAAGTTATTATTGTTACTTTGGAAGAATATAGAATTTTTAAATTTCGCTAGGGCTTGGGTGGGCATGTCCAGCGTTTTTTGGTTAGATTTTACGAGGTGTCTGCCGAATTTGGTGAATCTAGCTTTACAATTATGGTAGATATAGATTTTCGAACTTTACAGGGGCTAGAGTGGGCGTGGGTGGGAAATATTTAAAGGGGGTGACCAATAATCTACCTTTAAAATTTGGTGACTGTAGCTCAAAAACTGTAGGAAATAGAGCCATTTCCGATTTTTTAAGGCGGGGTCATTCTAGTGCGCGTGGCCGGGACATCAGTCTACAATTCAAGTTTGATGTCTCTTGCATTAAAATTGTGTGAATTCTACACATGCTACCATTTTGAGCTGTACAAAATATCGATTTTAGCGATTATGGATGCGGAAGGGGGCGTGGATCAAAAATTTTTTCAGTGATGTTTGGAGGAGTTTTTTCTGGCTCAAATAACCATTCGATTTTATAAGGAGGGAGCTCTAGGGGGCGTTTTAGTGGGCGTGGCCGGGAGGTCAAGGAATTTTCGGAGGAGATCACCAGCAATTTTCCAAAATTTCAAGCCTCTACCATCAATAGCGCCGAAAAATATTACGTTCATCCGGACACGCGGTCAGACGAACAGACGAACGGACAGCCTGACGGGAATTGAACAAAACTAATATTCAAGTTTCACTTCGTGAACGAATATAAAAAGTATTTTATTGTAGACACGTTATAAAGCGTTATAAGAAAATATGAATTAAGACGGTTCAGTGTTGAAAATAAATGTCTTTTGAATTTACTTACATCATATTATTATAAACAAATTATACTATTCATAATCACTAATGCATAAATAGCATAATGCCAAGTTGTTCCAATAATAAGCATATTATATTATATTAAGAGACAAAATCGCATTTCGCGTTGGCAACGGACGTGTTTTTTCTTGCGCCTCGAAATTGTCTAATTTTGAACTCAATTAATCAATGTTATATTCGCTTTTTTGGCCTAAAAATAGTATTGTAACAGTGTGATTCAATCGGTTCTGTGAATCTCATTGATCAAGTCAATTTAACAATCTTAACTAATTTGCAAAATTTGTGTTCAATGGCAACAACAAACTGCAGCGCAAGTATACTGGTTGTCTTGTGTAGTTGCATTGCCGGCTGTGAACTCTTTGCTTTTGCATTTGCTCTTTGCATATTTCTCTTGGTTTTCATTCCGCGCTCTGAAACGGTTTTTACTCTCTCCACGCTTACAATAATATTGTTGTTGGTGTTGGACGGTTTCTTTCGTTCTTTTAATTTTTGATCTTATCCCGTTGCTTGTTTCGGTCGTCGCGCCCGCGCTATTTGCATTTGTGTACTAATTGTTGTTGTATTGTGAGTAGATATCAGCATCAATTCTGTTTAACCCTAGTGTGCTTATTTTTTTCTGTACACCTTAACCTTTAACTTTTTGAGCAGTTATTTTATTAATTATTTATTTTTTTATTATTTCTTTTTCTCTAATTTTTATTCTTTTGATAATAATGTTTGTCTGCTATAACAAAGATTGCAAGGTACGTGCAAATGTTAAGATGGGTTTTGTTTGCTGCTGGCTGTGTGACAATATGTCGCACGAAAAATGCGCTGGCCTCAATGGCCGCATTATCGACCTGATTGAATCCAAATCAGGTTTAAAGTGGACTTGCGAATCCTGCAGGGAAGTCGAAAGGGACATGATGGGATTCATGAGGCAGACTAAGAGCGGCTTTGGGGACATCTTCGGCCAGTTTAAAAAACTGTCCGACGGGTTCTCCGCTCTGGATAATGAGTTTAAAGGTATGAAGCTTTTGAACGAATTTCCTAGGCGTAAAAAAGCTAATTTAAGGCTGTCTATTGGCCCAAATAAACTAACTTGCAATTAATCAATTTTTAACCCCCTCTCCCCACATCAAAGACAGAAGTGACGAAACCAACATAGTTCCCATGGATGTTGCTCCTTCTGTTCCCGAACCTTTTCGGATTCTGTAGTTATTAGCCCTGTTGACACTAACCAGCTCTTTAGTGCTAATAAACCGACTGAATCAAATGGTCAAGCCCAGGCTATAGCTCCATTAGAAGCTAATGCTGAGGTTCGTAATGTGACCCTTGTAGGTGTTCCACAAAAGAAACAAATCTTTGTTTCTAGGCTTGCCCCTGACACTACATCTGATGATGTTAAGGCTTTTGTCCAGGCCAAACTGAAAGCCAATATTACGGTGGAAAAATTCAAATTTTCATATATTCGGGACATTTCCTCTTTTAAAATAAGTGTTCCGGACGAACATTTCAGCAAAATTTGCTGCAAGGAATTCTGGCCAGACCACTTAATCAATAAAGCATACACTGTGAAAAGAAAAATCGATCTCCGATTGCACTTCCGCCTCCTGGTGTAAATCTAAACCCACCTCTTGCAGTCTCTGTTAGTACAAAAAACTAACATCCTCCCTCTCACTTGGCTATCAGAATGTAAGAGGGCTTTGTACTAAACTTAGTAATCAGTAGTAGGGAACTGTATGTTCTGTGACAAGAAGTAGCTGTCACTTTTATTACCCTGGGGTGAATAATTAGTGATTTATGACCCTACGTGTAGGTACGTGAACCTAATTAAGATGTAGGTCCCCCAGGTACGTGACCATAATTAATATGTAGGTCCCCTGACCCTTTTTGTGGGCGATCATTTAATGGCGCTACGTGACCCCTTTTGCGGGGGTGGGGTGAGGGAACCGATCGTTTTATGGGCGCAAGTGACCCTTTTGAAGGAGAGGAGGTGGGGGGAGCGATCGTTTTATGGGCACAAGTGACCCTTTTGATGGAGAGGAGGTGGGGAGAGCGATCGTTTCATGGGCCTATGTGACCTTTTGGTGGAGGGGGAGTTGAGGAAAGTGGCCGTTAAATTTTATTGCCTCTCCCTTTTCGGCTGTGGCGTGGGTGCCCGATCATTAAAATTCGGATTAGAGGTGTGAGGGCTTATGAGAACAAGTGCACACAGGTGCACCCAAGTGCACGCATCGACTGTTCGACTGCAGTTCCGGCGATGGGGTAAGGGACGCTCATTAAAATTCCGATTTGAGGTGTGAGGGCTAATGAGATCACGTGCGCACAAGTGCACGCATCGGGTTGTTCGGCTACTTTTTCGGGTGTGGAATAAAGGACGATCACGTGCGCACAAGTGCACGCATCGGCTTGTTCGGCTTCTTGTTCGGGTGTGGGATAAGGGTCCGATCAGCCACGTGCGCAGACTCATAAATATTTAAATTACTCTCCCTTTTCTGAAGAGTGTTAACAGCCCATTTTTCTATACGGTGTGGGAACCCAAGGGCGATGCACAAAGGTTCGATCGTCAATTTCACGCCTATAGACACCTACTGACAAGGGTGGGTGTGTGTGTGTGTGTATGGCAAGGCCCAAGGAGTAATCATGTATGCAGGTAATGTATGAATGGGCCTCTGAATTTGTTTTCTCATAATTATTCTAGTTTTATGACTTCTGGTTTACGTGTCAATTTTTAATAACCGGCACAGTGATTTCTAGGGTGTCTCCTTTCTTCGTTACATTGTTTTGGTTGTTTTATGACTTTGAGCGTGCATAGTAGACGCACTGTATTGCAGGTGCACCGGTTCCTGCCATATGCCCTTTGCCCTTCCAATCCTGTTTGAGCCTATGATTGTATTTCACAACTCAATGTAATAATAGAGTCAACAGGTTTTTCATTTACAATTTTTCTTTTTTCAATTTATTTCTTGTGTTCTTTGTGTTCACAATATGATTAAATTTTCTAGCTTAGGATTAAATAGTTTTATTTATCATTCTATTTGTTAATTTAGTGTACTGCGATATAACACGTTCTAGTTTTTCTTTGCGTATAATATAAAAATGACAGGCGCAGGTGTCACAACTGGTTGTTGTCTCGCTTGATGACCAGGGGCATATGGTCAAATGTTCTCCGTATTGCGATGTTGTTATTTTACATTTCTCGTATTTGACGAAATATTCTCTGAATTCCGCAATCAGCTTTTGGTGGTCAGGAAAAATTACTCCTTCATACTCTGTTAGAAAGTTGTCGATTTTCTTTATAATAGAGGTAATACCGAATGTAGAAATTATCCCCATTGTACTGTACTTCTTCAAAGCAAATTTATGACTGAAGAAGGTTTTTGATACTGAAGCCTTCTTATACGTCAGTAACAAATTTTTTTAAAAAATTTCTCTATAATTGTCCGAGTCCCTTTTTATTTCTCTTCCCATCTTTTTAGAAATTTCAAAGCATAAACGTGTTAAATCTATTTCTTCGTCGTTTCTGTAATTTACATTTAAATCTGATAGCCGTATATCATATTTTCGTGTCTGTGTGCATTCAGGAATAATATTATAATAAATAGATTATAATATATGCTTGTTAGTTGATTTTACAAAAGTGTATTCCAGCATAGGAATGTTGTAAAAAAGATACCCAATCGTATAAACGATCTCCATAGCTCGCCATCAAACTCAATTTTATTTCCATATTGATTTAAAACTAAAATGCATTGAATATTTGTTTTTCTACACCTAAAATGACACTTTACTGTGTCAAGTAGGGGGTTGTCAACTAATGTATCTGCCATTAAGAACTCAAACTGCTCCGGCCTTAACTGGATATCTTCCTTAAATGTTAACAATTGAATCCATTGCTCCTTCTCTAATCCAACAAAGTTTCGTTTATGTTGATGCATGCAGATCATGGGTGTGAAACATATTGTTGTCGAAAAACCACACTTTACTTTCAACTACAGATCTGCATAATATTCAAATACGTAAATTATTTCAAGGTCTTGTGGCTTTCTACACTTCCTCACTTGTTTTAACTTCTGCGTAACCACATTGGTAGACATCTGAATCAAACTAACATTAAACAGTGTACGCTCACCTTTTAAAGCAGAGACTCTCAATCAATCTTATTAGTATGCTACATGGAGTGGAGACACGATGTTGAAATTAGACAGGGACTCCTGTGTTTTACTCGACTTTCAATAGGTATATGGAAACGATAATCAGGTTTTTGTTAAGGAGCTGGCATTCATGCAGGGTGGCTCAGTCATACCAAATTTTTTTCACTTCAAACCACCCTACAATATGAAGGAACTAGACGAAGTATCTCAAAACACAAATTGCATAGCCAAAGAATATGTAGATAGATTTGAGTGGGCTGATGGAGATATTTCATATCTAAGCCTGGACAATATTTGAACACCATTAAACAGTTTCGCCTCAGTCATTGTAAGGGGTGAAGTTAAGAAGCAATATTTAAGCAAATATTTGAGTACAAACATAATCGACTTGGACCTTGAAGAAAGTTTAACGCACTTTCCAGCTATTTTACAAATTGTAGAGTACACAAAAAATCCTCAAACCAATGTGCACTTAATAATTTATTTAAAATTTTTGTAATAATGGAATGTTTAAATTTCGAAATACATGAAAAATAAAAAAACACATAAATTTTTTTAATTTGACATAAACGGTTTTATTTTATTTCCTCCTTTAACAACAATAGGTCCATTACAAATCAATCATTTTTCAGAGCGCATACGCCTTTATTTAGATGTGAGCCGCAGTCGGGGAAAAAGTTGTTATTCAACTCATGTATTTGTTGATAGCCATACTCTTCAAAATTGTCTACTTGCTTATTTAAAAACTTCTCAAGAAATTTTTATTCTGTTCTCCCTTTGTGATGACATTCATATCTTTAACAACGTCTCGACGATAATTTCTTACTTCAATGAAGTTAGCCTCCCATCATTCCAACAAAGCTGATGATGATTTTTGGTTAGCCAGAGCGCTGTTTTTTGAGCCTTCTTTGATAATTTGAGAAAATCGTATAGAGCCCCTACTAGGTAATGGATGTTTTGCTTTCGTTCATTTCCTTCAATATAAAATTGTGGTTGTTTCCATAAAACCCTTAAACATCAATAGCAACTTGTTCCAGATCCATTTTTAGAGTTTGTTTGTGTTGCTAGCACTAAACAATGCGCTGAACTAGTCCAGTCAACGGAGAATACTCAACTAATCGATTATGCATAAGCAAACAATATACTTGTTTCTAGGACTTGCTTTCCCCAGCTCGATAGAAACTCTTACATCAATTGGCCCCGATTTAACTATTTCATTCAGATGAGAAAGATTAATGACAATAATCGGCGCCTTTTCTTTAAATTCTGTAGGTGAAAGCAACGGACGAGACTCTTTCATATAATAACTCTGTTGGAAATTTGTGTGCATGTCAAGCAGGCGGCAAAACGGTTTCGCCCAAAATTATCATTCATATCATTGTACGGATACGTTACAGAGTTCAAATACACTTAAGTTTCTCAACTCATTTTGAATTAGTGCTCAATTTTGTGTAAAGGCTATTATCGCAAAACGAGGGCGCTTCCGATTGGCAGCAAGCTTAACATTCCATATGTGATGAGAGCCCTCTGTCAATGCGGGATTAAGATAACAGTCTCAGCTACGGAATGCTATTGGTAGTGAGCCGCCATTCTTAGTCAAACTAAACATGCTCAATTTCTTCTCATCGCTGAGTGTTACATGTGGTATTTTCGACGTTATGTTGATAATATTCAATTTAAACTCATTACCATCAATTTTTGAATGAAATACATCGTCCATACTTTTCGTCATGAGTATTATAAGCTCATGTTCTCTCTCGCTCTTATTTATCAAAATGTAGTTTTTTACGGTTGTTGTTGTACCAACAAATCGGGTTCGGTCGATTTCAATTCCATTCAATTCATAACGAATTTCATCAAACAAATAACACATGCAATTGTTTTTTAATTTACCCTCGTTAGAAGACGTGTTGTTAGCCAAGCATATGGAGCCCTCAATATTAATAAAACTCTCGCTCGGTAATACATAAAGTTCTTGATTTTGGATTGCAATTCGAACTTTGTCGTTGCTCCCAAATGACTAAAGATACAGCGAGTAACTATGATATTTGTGCGTTCTCTGTTAAAATATACGCGGTGTGCCTTTGTTGAAATTACGACCTGAAGCGTGTTGTTGTTGCTCTCGATAAGCGGATGATTTAATTTATTAGGCTCAAATATTGAATAAATTATTGCCGTGATCCACAGTTGGAATCGAGTTGTACATATGAAAATCGATAAGAGCACATTCATAGTCCCTCTGTAGTATAATAGGAGGAAAGTAGTTTGCCACCAATGTTGAGCTGCTCCCAGTTAACGTTAGTGTTGTTGACATTTTGACAAGTTAAAAGTAAGTGAAACTTCAACGAACGAACGATACATTTTATTTCAAATTCGAATGAAGTCGGCAAATCCTCGTCTATAGCACCCGCTTTCTATTGGGTCATCCTTACTAATCAAAAGAAAACAATATCTTTCTTTCCAACAAAAGTGACAAATTTTCTTAAATGATTCAAAATTCATATCAACGCCCACGTTGTCTCGATACACATGTTTCATATTTAGCTCATCATTAAACTTTTAACTTTATAATCAGGTTTACATTATCACGAACAAGATGCTTCGGAATGCGAGTATATGTTTGACATAAATAAAACGCATCAATGTTGCTATGTCGCCCCATACAAAAGTACGCACGTATATTATTCTGTTTCTCACACACTACATCGTCGAATATCACTATCGAATTCTTTTTGGCCTTCTCTGGAGCTATTACACTTTCATTTTCAGAATATGTAAAGTACCCCATACCCTTTATCGGGCTCACGAGTTTTTTTAAATATTCGTATTTAGGCTGAAATAACGACTTTAAATACAAGTAAATATTGTCGAATTTTAGACCATTGGGGCTCTCAATCAAACTAATCATTACATTTGTTTTCCCACAATTAGAAGGCCTAACAATTAGGGCTCTAATTGAGTTGGGCACTAAGCTACTGTGCTTGATCGTTTGTTGCTCGTTATTCTTTAAGTCGAAATTAAAGATGGGTTTTCACAAAAGTACGTCACTCATTAACAGCACTTTGAAGAATAATAAAATATTGAAATGGTAATGCACTTTTATAAACCATTCAGTAATAAAATTAACGTCTACCACGGAGGAGGTATCATAAATAAAATAATCAACTCCCTGCCAGTCGAATTACACATACCAGGCTACCAGTTTTGCGGTCCAGGTACGAAACTCCAGACACGTTTAGAGCGTGGTGATAAGGGTATAAACCCATTAGACGCCGCCTGCAGAGTGCATGATATAGCATACTCAAACAACAAAGACTTGAAAAAACGTCATATAGCCGATACAGTTTTAGCGGAAAGAGCGTGGGAGCGAGTTAAAGCGTCTGACAGTAGTATTGGAGAAAAAGCCGCAGCATATTTCGTAACTAACGCTATGAAAACGAAGAACAAATTCGGTATGGGACTCAATCAGAGGAAAAAGACATCTAAGCCGAAACCATGTAAAAAAAGAAGAAATTTATGCATGCAGTTAAAGCCGCTTCGAATGAGTTAAAAAAGAAAAAACCATATGATATTCACTCGGCAATCCAAATAGCTAAAAAAGTTTTAAACAAGTCAATTGGGCATCAGAAAAACGATGTAATAATTCCACGGATAATAAGTGTCCCGAAAGTGGGTGGTTTCTTGCCGCTTGTACCAATTTTAACAGCACTTGGAGTGTTAGGAGGATTTGCATCCGGTGGCTCTGCAATTGTTAAAATCATTGACAGTGCTAAACATGCAAGGAAACAACTCGAAGAGAATAAGCGACATAACAGAAAAATAGATGCTTTTGTTTTATTCAATGGCCTGTATATCAAACCATACCAAAAGGGATACGAAAGGGATATCAACTGCTCAAAAAAACTACTAGCCGATATTAAGAATTTTGCGTGCAAATATATTCCTTAGTTTAGAGGTGTTTATTTGAAAGACTCACTTCCAAAACGTGTACGTAAAAAGGAGTGTGGCACCATTAGTTTATATTCATCAATAGGAGATGGAACACACTGGGTAGCGTATTACAAAACGTGTCGATATTATGATAGTTTTGGAAATTTACCGCCACCTTTAGAGCTCATCAGATATTTAGGAGAGGGCATTAAATATAATTATATACAAGATCAAGGCTTTGACACTTTTAACTGTGGGCAGTTGTGTTTTAGGTTTCTATTAATGAATTCCTTGAAAAGAGCCTTGAATTATTAACTTGGAATTCTATAGCTGCGGGGTATATAGCTTTTAAAATTGTTTATATTTTGTTAGTCTGAAGAGAACAATAGTGTGACACACACACTCTATTCGATGAAAACAACTCAGAAACAAAAACTAAACCACTCAGAAACAACAACAAAAATCACTAAGCAACAGAGAAACAACCTCAAAACATCTCAGAAACAACATCAAAAACCTCTAAACAACACAGAAACAACAACTAAACCACTCAGAAACAACTCAGAAACAAAAACTAAACCATACAGAAACACCAAAAAACCACTAAACCACTCAGAAACAGTGAAATAACCCAGTAAACCACTCAGAAGCAGCAACAACTACTAAACCACTGGTTTTGTGAACAAGAAAATTAACGAAAATCTTTTAAAGGAATTGTCAAAGACAAGAAACGAATTAAAACGAAAATTTCAGAGTATAAAATTAGGGAGAGCAGAAAATGAGTATCAATTAGAAGAAACATTTAAACCTATTACACAGCCCCTTCAAAAACTGATTAAGGGGAATATACTATCTAATCAGTCAGTGAAAATGAAAAAAGAAGACAAAAAAGACCACATAAAAAAAGAAATAAAAGTATATCAAGACTATGGGGATATATCAACCGTTACATATGACGAGGAAACCACGGTCGATCAATTCTATTCTCAACCTTATGTGTCAAGTGAAAGCAATAACCAGTCCACTGTAACAAGCAATGAGAGTTTTAATTTCTACTTGAGTGAACTCGAGCGAATGGGTGAGCTTGATAAAGCCTTTGGCCCCTACAACAAAAGTGGAGAAATGAAATTGGGAAGAAATATAATGAAAATAAATGAGAATGAAATAATTTTAGAAACCGGCGAAAGATGGAATCTAACGCCAGGGCTATATTCTCTAATCTATCTAAAACACCCTCAAGGCTATGATGAAGTGGATTTGGCAGCATATCAGGAAATCTTAACAAAAACAAATGCTCATAAAAGACAACACCTGCCTAACGAGGGTCTCAACGGTAATCGTTCTAAAAAATATCTCACGGTCATAAAAAAAACTATTTCCGAAAGCAAGTAGTCCTATCGCAATGTCTACACCGAACCGCCATACAAAATCTATTCATGAAGGGGGAGGTTTAATGACACTTATTGCAAACATGCCCAATTATGTATACTGGGATGATCCTAATGAAATCGTTAATAGATCTAGTGTAGTTGCATCACAATCAGCCGGTCATAGTAATCATAACAGCGAAATAGTCTCGATAATTAAAGAGCTGCGAGAAGCAAAAATAATTTTTTAAATAAAAAACAGAATGTTCTAGAATTAAATTAACAATATTAAAATGCCGCTTGACAAGTTCGGTCACTTTTCCTCCAGCCACACTTCAAATCACAGCAGTAGTACAAAAAAACCAATGCCTGGTATATTGCTAGATAATGAAAACAACATAGTTTTTTCAAACAAACGGCTTAAAACGCTCTAGAAGACAGCGACGCGTGCACTAAAATATTTATGGAATGTAAAATAATGAAGACGATGAGAAGAAAAGATAAACTCTTAATTGATCAAATTACATCAAATGAGAAACTAATGTGTGGGATAGCATCGGCATGTCACAATAAAAGAATTGAATATAAAAGTGAAACACGAGACGTGGAAAGATTACTTAAAGAATATATTAACTCGGAAATTGAATCATTAAGGCATACAACTAACACTGAAAATCAGAAGATTATATCTACAATGGATACAATAAAAGCCAACATATTTTCATTTTTTACAAACACCCCGACTTCAACCAACACATGGGTTAGGGGCGAGCTATTTCCAGCTCCCGACACTTCTTTATAAATAACGCTGCTACTGGCGAACTAGAAGTTAAACGCTTAATGGCCGTTGACAAGTTCGGTCACTTCTCTAATGAGCGAGGCAAAATGAAATATGATTTCCAATTGCTGGGCTTGCTTATGGATAATGAGCAAAATATTGATGGACAAAACAGACGAATTAAAAACGTCGGTAACCCAATGGAAGAAAAAGACGCGGTTAACAAAAATTTTCTACAGTCGAGAATCAACGAAGCGACGCAAGACTTGTACACACTTATAACTACAGAATTAAAAAACTAAAAATTAATCTAGAGCGACTCATTGACAGCACAACAAGTGAAGGTGACATTACGAACAGGAAATATAAAGATGAAAAAATAAATAATATAGAAAACTATATGTTTAAATATTTAACATCACAAAAAACGAGAATAATCGAAGGGGGCCGGTAATAAAGGGAGTTGTTAAAAAACATGACTAAAAGAGGTATAATTAATGAGTTACACGCGCCAGCCCGTAAGACCTTTAAACGCCGACGGGTTATTTTAAAAGGAATTGATGACTTTTGGCAGGCAGACTTGGAGGAAATGGGAAAATATCCTTCATCGAATAAAGGCTACAAATTTCTTCTGACTGTTCTCGACGCATTCTCTAAATATGCATGGGGAGTTGCATTGAAATCAAAGTCAGCTAAAGAAGTTTCTGCCGCCTTCTCAACTATTTTTAAAAATGGACGAATTCCCAAGAATTTAGAAACCGATGATGGGTAAAAGTTCTTATCCGGACCCTTATCCCACACCCGAACAAGAAGCCGAACAAGCCGATGCGTGCACTTGTGCGCACGTGATCGTCCTTTATCCCACACCCGAAAAAGTAGCCGAACAACCCGATGCGTGCACTTGTGCGCACGTGATCTCATTAGCCCTCACACCTCAAATCGGAATTTTAATGAGCGTCCCTTACCCCATCGCCGGAACTGCAGTCGAACAGTCGATGCGTGCACTTGGGTGCACCTGTGTGCACTTGTTCTCATAAGCCCTCACACCTCTAATCCGAATTTTAATGATCGGGCACCCACGACCCTTCCGAAAACGGACAGACAATAAAATCTAACGGCCACTTTTCTCAACTCCCCCCTCCATCAAAGGTCACATAGGCCCATAAGACGATCGTTCCCCCTCTTCCTCAAAATGGGTCACTTTCGCCCATAAAACGGTCGGTTTTCTTTACCCCCACCCCGCAAAAGGGGTCACGAATTAGCGCCATTAATTGATCGCTCCGCCCCTCCCACCACAAAAGGGTCCGGGGACCTGCATATTAATTACGGTCACGTCAGCATCATTCCGTTTTCTTATTATCGATAATTGTCGGTTTTTTGACCCGGTTTTTTGAAGATATCTTAAGAATCGTAAGATATAGAGCAACTAAACATAGTTCAAAATGTTCTCGTGAAGGATATTTCGGATTTTGAATACCTCTCCCCATTCGCCCCATATATGCAAAAATTAAAAAAAAAAAACGCAATTCAAATACTTCGTTGCTAAGCCCTGAAAGTTTCGTTAAGATCATGCTCTTAGTTTAGAAGTTGTACAATTTATTTTTCTTGCAACCTGCGTTTACATGTGTGAGTATATGTGATTCTGTGTTTGTGTATATGAATGCAAGCGGACTGATATGTATGAAAACACAGGGTATTTTTCAGTCGGGCGTTCCCGACTGGGGCGTTCTTACTTGTTGTTACTTGTCCCAATATTCCATCTTCTTCAGATAATTCTGTCTATTCCATGCACTTCTCTGCTGTACATTCCGTCTCTTCTATGTTTTCCGATCGTCATTTTTTTGTAGCTCTCGGTGGTTTCAACATTGCTGGAACTACTTGGATTTCTAGTCCCGATTCTAGCGTGTTGACTTCCAAGACCCAAAATGATTTTTTGATCATTTATTTGGGATGTCCTTGTGTCAAGTCCCAAATTTGCTACATACAATGCTTGATCTTATTTCTGTTTTGGATCAATCGTTCCTGTCTCATTCCTTTACTGAGCCTATATAATGTCCGGAAGATCCCTATCACCCCACTTTGAAGGTATTGATTATTTTCCTGGCCGGGTGCTAATCCTAGGTAGTAAAACTCCAGAGCGAGCTCGCCAATTTCGGAAAACCGACTCAGCCAAACTTACTCAGCTCTTATCCCAGACTGACTGCTCTCTGCATGTGTGGGGAAATATTCAACTTTAAACCATTTTTTTTTATACATGTGTGCCGGTTTTTGATTCTATTAGGTCAGTAAACCTGTTGGGTTTACAGAAGAATTAGCCAACGTAAAAACTAAAAGGACAAGGATGTACGTAAAGTTCAAGAGTGTTGGAGTACACTTGATATCTGATGGCTTGATCCAATTTCACTGTCCTAAATAACCAATGTTATAAGGATTACATTCAAAGTTGTAGGATACAGTTTTAGCGGGATACTGAACGGTCCTATAACTTCGTTAATGTGAAGTACAAATCATCAACACTACCAGCAACAGTATTTGTTGAAAAAACAATTGCTGACTAAGATCAGGCTATTGCCGATTTATTTGCTACATTTTTTCAAACAACCTATAGATCCCAATTAATTCTCACATTTGCCATATTTATAATCAAATAAACATTTCGAACTGCATTTATGGGTCTTTGATCAAAGAAAGTTCACTGCTCAATGATCTAAGGATAATCAAGCACGTATTTTCACCGTGACCTAATGAAGTACCAGGCTGCGTGTTTACGTACTGTGCTAAAGGTCTCTTAAAGCCGTTGTATAAACTCTTCAATTTGTCCGTGGAGTTAAGTTATTTTCCAGACATTTGGAAAGAATCAGTTATTATTCCTCACCTTGAAAATGGAAGCGACTCTAATGTTCTGAACAATAGAGGTATTTCTAAGTTGTCTGCTATTCCTAAGTTGTTTCAGAAATTGATAACTTTTCGACGATAATATCTTTATAGATCGATAATTTCACCCTGCCAACACGGGTTTATGAAATATAGATCTACTACCACTAAATTAATAGAATTGACGTCTATTGTTATTAATGGATTCCAAAATAAATTGCATACAGACGTATGCATTCAGTAAGGTGTTTCACTCAGTTAATCATTGGTTTTTATAGGCTTCATATTCTGGACGTTCCAAATAACTTAATTCTTTGGATACCTATCTTTTTATCTTCAAGAACTCATGAAGTTTGCTATTAAGGTGATGTCATTAAACTTGTCAAGTTACTTCCGGGGTACCACAAGGAAGACAGATTGGTTCGTTGTTATTCACTTTGTTCATAAATGACCTTGCTTCTGTGATAAGCCACGCTCGGGAGCAAATCTACCCCGATACAACTTTGCCTGTCGTTTACTAATTTTCTATCTGGCTAAAGTTTGCAATCCGATCTTGAGAGTTTTCAAACCTGGTGTCAAGTAAATTTTTTAAACCTTAATTACAGTAAGTGTAAATGACTTTTTATAGACGATTTCCATTTTTTAATAATTTTTCCTAATGGTAAACCTCTTGAGCGTACTGAGTCAGTATTCTTCTGAATCCCAAGCATAAATTTGACAAGCATATTTTTTCTGCTAATCGAGCGTTTGGAGTCCTGGGATTCATAAAGTCTTGATCATCTGAACAGAATTGAATCTGTACAAAAATAATTTGTTTCTTTGCCCTCCGGGGTCTTAACTGGAATCCTAATTCTCGCATGCCTTCTTACCTAAGTAGACTATTAATAATAAATCTTCCCTCTCTTTCTAATCGTAGAAAAATGTTTGGTGTAATGTTCTTACATAAACTAATAAACGGCGAAATTGATTCTACTGAATTAATCAGCTAAATTAGTTTTGCGGTTCCGATCAGAAATACGAGGAATTTTTTACCGCTTTTCCTTTGAATGTGTCATACTAACTATGACATTCACAACCCATTTCGTTAATAATGTTCTAGTTATAATAATCTTTTCCGTGTAATACGTAATGCTTCTTCTGTTCCTAATCATAACACTTTACTCCTTTGTCATCAACCGTCGGTTGGGTGGGAAATGGGTGTTCATTTTGCCTGGGTCCGCGCTTTAACAAGCTCTTGCTTGTTAACAAGAGCATTAAAATGTTTGTACAAACCAAAGCCCACATTTTTGCACATATGGGGCGAATGTGTGGAGGTATCCAAAATTCGAAATATTCCTTACTTGCGTTTACTTCCCGATCGATATTGATACCCCGATTTACATATTTTTAATGTGTTGAGGGTATAAAAAAAATGTTGCTTGACTGAACGTTTACTCACTGGTTAGACTTTGCTGTGAATATTTAAAAGTAAATACGATCCGCTTAGAATGTATTATTATTATTCATAAGCAAAAAATACTTTATCTCGTACACAACAATAAATTGCTCTGCAAGCCCCACCAGAATATAAAGTGGTTGAGCAACCTCAACCTAAACACCAGAGAGGAGAGAGAGAGGCACATTAACTGTCCGAATATTTGATTAAGCCGGTGATTTGGCTAATTTGCGTGAAGGAAACGTCCGTCTTCGCTTCCATTTAAGGCTAAGACAATGGTAACACAAGGTAACAAAATCCAACTTTTTGCTTGCCATTTTGGCCAAACCTACTTTTTCTGATACATATTGAGCTCCATATGACGGAAAAACATTTGAAAAATGTTTGTATGGCGTGATTTTTTTTTAAATTTTCAAAATGTGGTGTTTTTTAAGCTTTTCTTCAGATGTAAGTTTGCAGTATTCGACCGTGTAACAGGTTTTAAAAGCTTAACAATTACTGAAAGATAATGAATATTTCTATTAACCAGTCATACACACTTTTAAGTTTAAATTATTGGTTTTGCAACTATATATTGTCGAGTTAAGAAAATGATGACCTATTTATTTGTACAGGTACAATAATTGGACGTCGTTTAAGATACAAACCATTCAAATCGAGAGACGGCGATATAACAACATTTTAAAGCAAGATACTTTTTGGTGGCGAAATCTTCTATGAAATTCGGACTTCAATGTCTCCTTAAAGTCGCCCGAATTAATTTGTTGGCTGTTTGACTTTACAATCACCTAAATATATTAATGGATCATCAATTAAGACATAATTTATTAAAATTAATAAAGACACGAACAATTTATAAGATGTTCCACTCACAGAAAGAGCAATTTTCGATGCTTTTGAGCAAGATAAGGCCCCCAATCTATAGGTAAATGGTCATTTAAAAACAGGAATAATTTAGATCAACAATTGTTTATTAATTACGCGATTAAGTATTTGTTTCTTAAGTTATTACAAGTTATTTGCATTTTCAAATATATTAAAAATGGTTGAAGTACCGTGTCGTTCTGCGTATGGTACTTGAATCAGATTCTCGCATGAGACCCCACACATAATCGCCCATCATGTTCTGATTCCACAATTTCTGATAACGTCGCTCCAAAGATTTGAAATCGTTCTCCGTGTTCATCGCTGAGGTCACCTTAGTTGTATGGGAAAATGTCCAAGTGGGACTGCAGGAAATTGATTTTCAATGACATGTTTGCTCCAATTTTTTCATAAATTGTTATCAGTTTTTTGACGATTCCAATATAATCCGCACTTATGTTATTACCCAAAAAGTGTGTAGTGACTTGTCGAAATGAGTTCCATTCTGCTTTTTCATTTGATGTCAAAATAGAGTAAAATTCTGCATTCGAACAGCTTTCGGACATTTGGGCCGTCGATTACGCCTTCTTTAATTTTTGCCATTGAAAGAAGTGGGAAAAGAGTTTTTAGATACTTTAATACTTCACCTTCCGTATCCAATGCCTTTAGAAAATTGTTGAACAGTCCTAGCTTGATATGCAATGGTGGCAAATTATATCATCGACGTTCACTAGAGGCGCATTTTGAATATTATGATATCCCAAAGTATGTGCTTCACGTTATGGCCAATCCTTCCTTGAGTAATGCTCATGACGAGCTCGAATATCCCAGAGACATAGAAAGCAGCCATACTTTGTATAGCCACCTTGCAATCCGGATAATATGGCTATAACTTTTAAATCACAACAGATCTGCCATTCATGCTCCTTATACTTGATGCATTCAAGCAGTTTAGCCATTGTTCCATACGATTCTTTTATATTAACTGCATGGGTAATCGGGTTGGAGGGTTTCTGATTTCCATAGTTAAGTAAAATAGTCTTTAGACTATTCTTGGTGCTGTCCACAAATAACCTCCAACCCTTTGGGTTATACGTTTCGCAAATTTCTGAAAATAGCCCGACAATGTCATGGCAAATGCACATACCATTCTTCATCGAGTAGTATTGAGATGTTGTCGATAAAATGTTCCGTTGACGTTTTTCTTCAGATGATTTCGCTCCTTTAACCGCGATGCTAACGTCTCAGCATGTTCCTTAGTAAGGTTCAGGTCCTCTACCAAATCATTTAATTCCTCCTATGAAATGAGCTTGGCACGTTTATTTTCTCCTGAAAAGTCAGAACCTGTAGTCGTAGTTTCGTGTGATGAAGACGATTTCTCCAGTATTTGCAGTTGAATGACCGATTTCCCAGGAAGCTGAAAGCCACGAGTAGATAATTGCGGATAAATACATTTCATATTCTTCCGAATACCAATTTTTTCAAATGCGCAGAAGTAACCTAAGAAGTATACCTAAAAAGAAAAAAATTGTTAATATTTTTTAACATGAATTGGTTGCTTAATGTGGTACTCACTCCTTCTCTTGGTTTTTCGACAAATCTGCTTGCACGTAGTGCAAATAAAATTTGATGCCCAATCTTCTTTCCAATTTTTGGGTTCAATTCCAAAGGATTTATCATATGAACTTTGCAACCTTTTGTTGAGTATTATTTTCGAGTTGTTATTGGCTTGATAGATACCACATATGTAGCAGAATGAATCGGGGTTGTACCGGCACGAATGTTTGTTACGCACAATGTTACTTATTATACACGGTATATTTACATTTTAGCTCGTATGTCAGAAATAAACTGAGCACCGGTAATTCTGATAGGCAGCTTGACAACCATACTTCAAATTGGGCGGAAAGCTTTAACGTGTCGTTATTAACTGTAGTCAACATTAAAATCCATGTTGTTTGTTTAGTCCATATTCTCTCAGGTAGAACTTTCGGTTGAAAACGTACTCAGCCAACTTTCCCAGGTAATACTCCCTATTTAACGCTTAATAAGTGTATTGGTGCACTAATGTGCAGACCGATATCTGCAACAGGTAGTTTTCTATTATATCAAGTCCAGTAGAAGTTTAGGATAGGGGCTGATTCCCCGGTCTCCGGCCGATACTAGTTGTTTGTTGCACAAAGCTTTTTTTATGCAAACATGAGTCTTCAGGTCTGGGCGGTGTTCAAACTATTTTATTTATATTACTTCTTGGATTACGAATTCTTTGCGTACATGCTGAATGTTGCGAAGTTGAACTAGAACTTGTTCGTTCACAATTATATCGATATTTACATTCTGGTATTTACATAAGTGTGCAGAATTGATAATTAGCAAGTTAACAGCGAATAGATCAAAAGATCGTTTTAATCGAACTAGTTTGGCCGAATATCCTGGCCTCCTTAAAAGGATCCGCTTTCAATATAATCAAGCTTCCGTTGGCAAGATTGCCAGCTTATGCACTGGCCGACAGCAGCTGCCATTGGCTGTGCGGAGATAAACAACTCGAAGATGAACATCCTTTCCAAGCAGAAGGGATTCGACACGCCAGAAATTCCATTATTGCGGTGGAAGGTTGCTTTTCTGGATGATGACCATGTACCCAACAGCTATGTTTGGCGTCGACGTCGTCCACTTGGTTCGAGAATAAAGTTCATTGATGTAGTCTGTTGACCAGCGGCGCCGTCAAACGTTCCACACAGTTGAGATTCGACGCGTTCAGTTAGGGCACGCAGATATTTCCTAACCCGAAAATGTCCCGGGGTGATTGATCGATCGAATAAGAATTGTTTTATATCGTTGAGGTGATTTACTATTTTCTTAGATATCCGTTGGCACTGCTCGTCGTGCAATCATTTGTTTGAGTGCAGCCAGGAATGCTTGTGTGGATAATTGGGAGACTACCTCGATGTGTACCACTTTGGATGCCATGCAGATTAATACAGCCAAATATAATTTTAATGGACCCCTTCCTCGAATGCGAACATATGTATTTATTGGTCCACAAAAGTCGAGTCCGCAGCGCTGAAATGGGTAAATTGGTCGAAGACGCTCCGCTGGTAGCGATCCCATGAGTTAAAGATGTAGGTGACGCACATAAAGCCAGGCGAAATGTGATTTGCTGGGCAACAATAGGGGATGCTTCTCGGTATCTGTGAAATCCGCGTTCTCCGGCCGGCCGCACACTCTAATCAGTGGATATCCTGTGGAAGGACCTAGAAACGGTTGATATTTTTGTAGTTGGCGAAAGTCGACGGCGATGAAGAATGAATGTTCCAAACTATGGATTGGATTGGATTTGGATTTTCCGTTTCTGACAGAAGCGAAAAATATAAGCGATTGTGCGAATACAGCGAATATATGAGCTGATGTTCCCCAATTTATCTTAGATATGGTTTGAAGACATTGTGACGACATTGTTGACGATACTCCTTGAGACAGGCCAAAATTCACGATGTTGGGTTAGGAAGAGAGTCCCGAAAACCAGATAGATGATTTCAATTCAGAAGTGGTGGAGCCTCGAGAGACGATGTCAACAGGGTTAAATGTGGTGGGCACGAATTTCCACTCCCCAATCGAAGTCAAACCCTTAATCTCAGATATGCGATTTCCCACAAATGCTGACATTGTCACTGAATGTTGTTTTAACCAATGTAAAACAATTTGTGAATCCGTCCCAAAAATACGCAGCATGTGGATTGTCGGCGAATACCACCTTTATCTTGTTGTAAACTTGTGCCAATAAATGTGCCTCATGGGAAGCGATTTCTTTTTGACTGGAGCCACCCTGAACTTGGCCGTGAGTAGGCGTACAACAACGTTTCCGCAGGCCGTCTCCAAACGCAAGTAGATATAAAAGTCGTACGCTCGGATTGAAGCGTCGCAGAATCCATGAACTTGGAGGGATATTGGTTTGACCTGGGTGCAATAAAGAGGAGAGAGAATAGTTTGAAAGTGCTGTGGAATAGATTCATCCAAAGTTATCCCTGCGATCCAGAGCTCTTGTGAGATGATCTTTGCTACGATTATGAGGAGCGAAACCAGTCCAACAGGGTCGAACAAAGCTGATGCAACAGACAACGTGCTCCTCTTGGTGATGGCTGGTGTAAAGATTTTTGGTTTGAAGTTAAACAGTAGTATGTCAGAATGTTGATTCCAGCTGACGCCAAGTGCGCTGGTTAACCCATCGTCACACGTACTGAGATCCTTGTTAGCGATGTTTTCGCCAAATTTGGCATAATTTGAATGCCACTTGGATAGCGGAAAATAACCACTATGCAAAATTTCTGTGACTTGATCCATTGGCGATTGGTAGAAATTCTCATCTGCCAGAACAATGTTTGCTGGCAGTTTCCAGGCAGAAATGTCGATGTCCATATCCGGCTGATAAGCTATATGCGAGGTGGTGCAGAGATCCAACGATAATTCAAATGATGACAAGCGACATTTTATTGATGCGGTGATAGGAGAAGTGAAGTCCATATGCTTGATCAATGCTACGAATTTGCATATTGTGTTTCTCCCTTTGTAGACGAAGCCTTTGAGCGAAGGCCACGGTGATGAAGTTCACTTGAGAACATGAATCCAAGAGAGCGTGCAGTAGTCTGTAAGTGCCAGTTGCGTCCTTGACTAGGACCATAGCAGTTGCTAAGTTGATTTGAGGCCGATTGCGAGTGTCGATTAGCGAATGCATGTGTGTCACTGCTTCGGTGATTGGCGATGAACTTGATTGTGGTTGTTTGATCGTAGGTGCATTGTTGCTATGTAACAATGTATGGTGCAAACTATTACAATGACGACAATGATTTGTTGAAGGACAATTAGCCATTTGATGACATTTGGCTAGATTATTAAGGCACAGCCGGCGCCGTTTTACGACATCAAAGCGTTGCAGAACATGCAATGCCTTAAATTGACCGCACGCCATAAGCTTGTGCGCTGATTTTGCGCATAGCACACAAACACCAAGAGTAAGAGTGAACGATGATGTATGTCCCTTGTCGTGAATGCGATTCTGCTTCTACTGAATCTGTGTCAGTGTTGCTCTACTGGATTGCAGAAACTGACAAAGACGCTCCAGTGCTTGCATGCACTCAGCCCAAGATGGTTGTTGAATAATCCGAGGATGCGAAACATTGACTCCAGGTCTCTTGGTCACATTTCTCCAAAACAAAACCACGGACGCATTATCGATTAGCGAACGTAATTGTTTGGCATGTGAAGGACTGACTAAATGTAACTTGAAAATGGATAATACGGTTTCAGTAAAGATTAGAGCCGGCTTGTCATACCGAGACTTCAACCTTTCTAAGGCCTTGACGTAGTTTCTCATTGGTCACTTGAAATGCTCTGACACATTCCAACGCAGCACCTTTCAAACAGTTGAGCAAATGGCTGAATTATTCAATGATTGTTATCTGCACTCCATTCACGAGTTAATTAATTAAAGGTGGGCACGGTCAACCGAGGTAAACGGGAGGGTTGATTGTGATATGAGGCTGATCGTGTAGTGGCGTCAATAAATGTATTGTGTAAGTCTTCGCCGAGCATATTCGTAATAGTCATTTTAATATGCACATAACTATACCCTAAGTCTACACGCCCATTATCATTAACATCCAGAAGTTCGATTACCGATTGCACAGCTAATGATTGTTTAAAGTATGATTCCAAAATGCAGAAACAGCATTGAAGTTCTGCCGGTGATCTTTTCCAGTCCACTCCACATTGTCCAAGGTTTTAATTCGCGAAATGTTCCTCCTGATGTTTGCCCTCTGGCGTTTATAACCTTCCAATCACTGTGTCATATTCGAAGTAAAATGTACAACGAGGTCGAAACGAAGTTAGATATCTTGCTGGAAGTAATGGTTGGTGCCTTACCTAACCTCTGCGTGTTTCACCAAGAACAACGAAATGTAGTGTGCTTATGTATATGAGTTCCCACGGCTTTAATCTGCGCGACAGCTCTTCTACGAGTGAACGAAGTATGAATTTGAACAGGCTACTAAAGTCAGTGACTGCGGCGGCGATTGCAAGGAGAAAACTGGCCGTAGTAGTAGCAGCAATGAGGGCGACGAGTGCAGCGAATTATGGAGATAAAAACGATGGAAGCGACGAAACGATTAATTTGCAGTGAATAGCGAATAACAGCGAATGCAATCAAAACGAACAGCGAAAGTGCTGTACGTTACGTAGGCATCGAGCGCGCAAGGAGGGTAAGGCACATTAACCGTTACCTCAGATTATATGTAGGCACGTGTGCATTGCTGCTGCATTTCACGAAATGTGCGAAGAGATTTGTTAACTATTTTAACAATCACTGTGAGCTTATTATTTTAAGCATTGTAAGCAATTTGAATCTGAGTCCTATGATACGTTTATGTGTGAATGAACACAACGAACCCGCACATGACATTAGTGAAGCAATCCACAAATTATTAATTTATTTAAACACTGCCCCTCTTTGGGCGCCAAAATTTTGGTTGCACAAAGCTTTTTTTATGCAAACGTGAGTCTTCAGGTCTGGGCGATGTTTAAACTTTTTTCTTTGCATTACTTCGATAATTAGCAAGTTAACAGCGAATAATTCAAAAGATCGTTAATTTCGAATTAGTTTTAACCGAACACTAGTGGATGGAAGTCTATCGCTTGAGTAAAGTGGGCCATCTACATTCAAGCATTCACGGAAGAAGAAAAACAAAACCACTGTAATCTATTCACGAATACCATCAGTAACGCCAAGCATTCTGTCGATTGAGGCCGATCCGATCCCAGAATTTTAAAGTAAAAAAATCGAGAATAATAATAAATACCGCACAAAAAATGATCGTTATCTTAATTCGAAAATATATAGTCGCAAAACCAATGATTTAAATTTAAAAGTGTGTATAACTCATTTATAGAGCTATTCATTATGCTTCAGTAATTGTTAAGCTTTCTGAAACCGGTTACACGTTGGAATACTGCGAACTTACATCTGAAGAAAAGCTTAAAAAACACCACATTTTAAAAATTTAAAAAAAATCACGCCATACAAACATTTTTCAAATGTTTTTCCGTCATATGGAGCTCAATATGTATCAGAAAAAGTAGGTTTGGCCAAAATGGCAAGCAAAAAGTTGGATTTTGTTACCTTGTGTTACCATTGTCTTAGCCTTAAATGGAAGCGAAGACGGACGTTTCCTTCACGCAAATTAGCCAAATCACCGGCTTAATCAAATATTCGGACAGTTAATGTGCCTCTCTCTCTTCCTCTCTGGTGCTTAAAGGCAATTATATGAGGTTGCTCAACCACTTTATATCCTGGTGGGGCTTGCAGAGCAATTTAATGTTGTGTACGAGATAAAGTATTTTTTGCATGGGAACCGTTAATAATAATACATTCTAAGCGGATCGTATTTCAAACGTTCAGTTATACAACATTTTTTTATACCCTCAACACATTAAAAATATGTAAATCGGGGTATCAATATCGATCGGGAAGTAAACGCAAGTAAGGAATATTTCGAATTTTGGATACCTCCACACATTCGCTCCATATGTGCAAAAATGTGGGCTTTGGTTTGTACAAACATTTTAATGCTCTTGTTAACAAGCAAGAGCTTGTTAAAGCCGGACCCAGGCAAAATGAACACCCATTTCCCACCCAACCGACGGAGGGGCGCATCGTACAACGTACGGTGACGAAGATTGCGAACAAATCGATAGATGACAAAGGAGTAAAGTGTTATGATTAGGAACAGAAGAAGCATTATGTATTACACGGAAAAGATTATTATAACTAGAACATTATAAACGAAATGGGTTGTGAATGTCATAGTTAGTATGACACATTCAAAGGAAAAGCGGTAAAAAATTCCTCGTATTTCTGATCGGAACCGCAAAACTAATTTAGCTGATTAATTCAGTAGAATCAATTTCGCCGTTTATTAGTTTATGTAAGAACATTTCACCAAACATTTTTCTACGATTAGAAAGAGAGGAAAGATTTATTATTAATAGTCTACTTAGGTAAGAAGGCATGCGAGAATTAGGATTCCAGTTAAGACCCCGGAGGGCAAAATAACAAATTATTTTTGTACAGATTCAATTCTATTCAGATGATCCTTATATTGGGGACACCACCATATCCATATAAGCTTTTTAAAATCGGTGACTACATTATCGAGTAAGGAGCAATAATGCAAGCTCACCTCTGAAAAAAATGCTTCAAAAAATACCATATTTTGAAAATTTAAAAAAAATCTCGCCATAGAAAATTTTTTAATATGGTTTTTCGTCATACGGGGCTCCATATTTATCAGAAAAAGTAGGTTTCATCGAAATGGCAAACTGGCTGTTACCTAAGTAAATTTTACAACAATGAAAATGGGTGGTAATACCAAATTCGAAAACAATGGAAATCAGCATTTTAAATTTTCGTGAGATGCTTTCCCTACTTATGCACCATATCTTCAATCATTTAATGCTTTTGGTAAAGTTCGGATGGGAAATATTTGTACCCGTATTTAAAATGGACGACCACTAATCTACCTTTAAAATTTGGTGACTCTAGCTTAAAAACTGTGGGAGATATAGCCGTTATATCCGGATATCAAGAAATGTTTACTTGGTTTTGCTGAAGACTATAACAAAATCTTGTTAAATTGTAAACATGAACTGATATTCATGAACAAGAATATGAGTGGCGCATTTAAAACTACGCTTGACGCTGTGGAAAATATTCACCTTTAATCGATACGCGATTTGAGGTGTATCGACATGTTGTCGATTTGCCAGCCTCCCAGTGAGCGTGAAACAAAAATCTTAACACTTTAGCTGAAGCAGATAACTACAAATATATATCCGAAATTTGAAGATTCTATCTTCAATAGCGCCAAGAAAAAGTTGCGTTCATCCGGACAGCCGTCAAATGGAGAGACAGATAGCATGGCGAACATTGCACAATACCTATACACTCTTTCCCTACGTGAACGAGTATAACAAATAACAATAACAAATATGAACTTGTCACTCCTCTCCCCCACACAGCATTCTTCTTCCTCACGCTCACACTTGACATGCGATATCACAACAGAACATAAAGTTCTTACATACTATTTCTGTATCTCGTTGAACGTTTTGATGTTGGTTGTAAATATTGTACGTTGCAGCTGGGGCTCAAACTGAGCCGCGTGCTTCAACACAACGATCATAACGGCTTGTTCGATACTCATCTTCTTCTATTTAAACACAAGCGATGTAATTCCCTTAATTCCATATCATGCCGGAAAATGATATCTCTGACAGCTAGTTAGATGTACTGCTTCTTAACGAATTGCTTAGCGCCAAAAAGTTTTCTGCTTAGATTAAATCCACTATGGAACACCGTACGGCAGCACTTAACATCTAAAGCCAGATGTCAGATCTTACTGATACAACACTTATGATGTCGGAGGACGCACACACATATTGGTATACGCCAGGCGCTACTCAATAATTCAAGCACTAGTTGTGTCTCCATTTAACTTATTGTCACGCCCAGTCTGGCTGGTTAGAAAACTCGGCGAAGCTCGCAATGACGGTTGGCACAAAACTATGCCAAATAGAACAGAATAGAATAGGGAGAATAGAAAGTACGCAAGACGCGACATTATTGACAAATTCATACAGAGCAGCTTTATTTATGCACTTTTCATATTCCTTAGTCCTAGGAATGTAAGCCTCACGACATATACATATGTACATATAATGTCCAATTCGATGTCTCTGTAGCCTCTGTTAACAAATGATTGAAATCTTGTAACTAAACGAATCATTTTCTACAGTGGGGCAATTATTATTGAGAATTTACATTATAAACAAATTTATGATCGAAGAGAGTGCGAGAAAAGCGTACTTGAAAGGGTAAAGGCGAAGATGGAACTAATCAGAGCTAGCAATAGCAAAAACTACAAAAGTAAGTTGAGTCGCCTTTAGTATTTTACTAAAACATTTCTTTTTAGAGTTACATGCAATAAAACCACGACCGGCAACCTCTTCACGTGAGCAAATTAGTTTACAGGATGGTAATATTAGCTTAACATATTATCGGACCCAATAATCTATTTGAGAAATTTTAATTAAACAGATGCATCACCACCGAAAAGGCGTGACTTACGCCTTCACCCACATGCCGTGCGTACCGGAGACTACTACATGTTCGAGGAACATGATGACGGTGACGAGCCCATATTGTATGAAGAGTATGATTTCTTGGAAAAGGAGGATATGCACACACGTCAAATGCTTATATCAGTAAAATACAATTGTTTTAGCTCAGCCTTAGCACTACATTTTTGCATTTACAGTCTAAAAAAAACGAAAAATGGATCCCATGGCAATAGCGGTAATTTAAACGATTATAGCTCGGATTCTGAGATTGACTTCGAAACGCACCCAATAATAAAACTTACGGCTGAATTAATTATGCTTATGACGTTTCGCTTAAATTGGCTATCTCGTAACTATCGTTTTGTGCACAAAGTACTTTCTGCAGAGAAGAAGACATTACAGGATATAAGTACTATGAATCGACTGGGACTAGTTAATACAGCAGCGATGTTTAGCTTTCTAAATCAATCTCTTTATGAGTAAGTTTGTACCAAGTAAATTATACACTTCATAAAAGAATAATATTTTATGCAACATTTTTTTCATTCTAGCAAACAGTTGGATTCTTTCAGTCCTGCTGTAAAAGAATCCACCTTTGACCTCGTATCAAAAAGTGATGATTTTACCACACTGGATCATAATGATTTTGTACAAATGTTAATTTCATTGTGGTATGCAATTATTGCCAATACGGAAGTTGTCAGCTATTTGGCCGTATTCGTCAATCAAGTTGCAAATTCGTCAATAATTTCTTTACCAATGCCTTTTCTCGTCCTTTACTGGGGTGCTCTTACATTACCGCGTCCAACAAAGACTTTCTGGGTTACCCTTATTACCTACACATTGGCTATGATTTTTTTGAAGTGTATAATGCATCAAAAAATTGTGCTTGACCCTAAACTTATAAAACTAGCCAACACAACAGATTTCGAGCTTTTTATAAAGCACGGTAAGGCGGTATATGACCTTTTGCTTTTGGTTGTACTTTTCTGGCACCGCTATATGCTAAAGAAGCAAGGAATTTGGAACATACCACGATCGGAATCTGACCAACTACCATTAAACGAAGCGAGTAAGTTTTATGTTAATAATAATAATGTATTTAATTTTAAAACAAACAATTAAGATAGCAAAACATATAGCAAGGAACGACCTACAGATATAATAAAGAGACTCAGGTATTTTCTTATGATTCGACTTTACACACAATTAATTTATATTGTTTTAAGGGAAGAGTCAGGTAGCGAGCCCAAAGAATCTTCTGACTATCGTTCAAGAACAAGTGAATTCGAGAGAGATATAGATGACTTGTTACGACCAGGAATGGAAAATAAGTATGTTTATCATAATATTGAATCCGAATATTATCGTTCAGCCATGAAAAATTTGGAGTAAGTCAAACACGGAAAATACCTTCGGGGCTCCGAAGATAATAAACCCTTGCAGATACATTATGTAGCATTTGGTAACCCAAACCCAAACCCGAAGCTTAGCTGTTTGTTAGAGAGCGATAGTTTTTAGTCCGAGTATTGATAAATAAAAAAGCGTTACCAAAAATACAATGTTCAGAGCTGGGAGAAAACGTTAGGTTAGGTCAGATTATAGTGGCTGCTGACATAATCGACTCTTCAGAAATGTCGAGGGTCAAATTCAGAAACCCTTCAACTAAGTGGATCTCTTTCTCTTTCTGATTAAAAGGGAAGCCAGTTTGATGAGTGGACGAATTTAATCATTTTGACTCGATGTGACTTCGGTTAGAAAATTTCTGTTACTGTTACTGTTAAGTACTCAACATCTTTAACTTCTTCCTTGTATCTGCAACTACGTAAGAAGGCGTTGTATGGTCCAGTGGCCTGTGAATGATTGGAGATCCGCAGAGCACTCTCATCGAGAATATAACTAAGTAAAATCATAGAAGTTATTTATAGTGATCGAAATATCTTTGTAATCTGTTCTGTGCACATATTTTATATAATAATAATAATAATAATAATATAATAATAATAATAATAATAATAATAATATAATAATATTCCATCTGGAATAGTATAGTCTACCATACTGATTAAATTTAGTTAATCTTTTAGATCAAAGAACGTTTGCCACATAATGACCTCTGCAACGTTGTTAAATGTAAAAAGAACAAAATAAATATTAAAAAAAATAAAAATAATAATAATCTTACAGGCACAAAGGAGGACTTTCATCTGGCATAAATAAATTTTTCTTGCTTTACTTCACAAGGCCCGTTTATCAACTGATGTATATACTTTACTATTTTTATGTGATTTCATAAATTTTTTTGTCTTGTTATTCGGATTCCCCAAATTTGTGGTAAGTTTTCTACTTGTATAATTAACAAGTAAGAACGTTGCAGTCGGACGTAACCGGCTGTGTGTACTAGTTCACAATACACAGAAGATATTATTGTTATTTTGGAAAAATACAGAATTCTTAAATTTCTTAGGGGCTAGGGTAGGCGTGTCAAAAATTTTTGGCTCGATCTTAAGAGATCACCCAAACAATGTCTGCCAAATTTGGTGAATCTAGCTTTAAAATTTTGGGAGTGTAGTGTACAACAGGGATTCAAGCTTCTTTGGTCCTGGCTGAATATACGGAGATTTAGGAAAAATGGGCTTATGCCGGGGTCTACTCTCTCCAGATAATAAGTACTCGCTCGTGACTCAGACATAATATTTGAGTGCACGAGTTGTATTCTATAATCGTAACGACTCAATTTCGGGCTCTCAGGTAGGTGGAAATGACTATGATCTTTACCCTCCCTGCCTGCGCAAAAAAAGTCCGGTTTGTTACGCACCTTTGTGAATTGTGTTACCTAATCATTCTGCAACTCCCATTTTCACCATGATCTACTCAGGACGAATAAGATCAAATTATAGCACATCTTAAATTCAATTTAAATAATAAAAATATTTTTTCACCTTTCCTTGGTGGGACTCAAATTCATTCATTTTCTCTTATTACTTAACAAATTAGACCAGTAGGTGTTTTAAGGGTGATATTCGTTTGGGAATATTAATATATTAATGTATATAGGTAAGAAAAGAATTATTATAAATTTTAAAGATAGTTTCTAACTTATATTGCCATATAGAGATTTACGCACTGTTGCTGTTGACAAAGTCGATATATCGGAGATATAAAAAACCATTCATATTGGAAATTAATAGTTACAAAAAAAGAAACATAATCATACAACATCCTTTCCTCTTACAAAAATAATTAAGTGAATAGCAAATTAAAATACACTCGACGGCATAAATATTTTGACAAAACTATGCGCTATGTTTTTTCTTTTTTCTTGAAAGAATTGTAAAATGTAACGGTTTCATTATCTACTGAAAAGTAAAGTACATTTATGCAAAAAGGAAGATGCAAAGTATTTTTTTAATTCCTTTATGCGTTTTCTTGTTTTACGCATTCTTATCTTTCGCAAGCTGATAGCAGGTGGACAAAAGTATTTTGACATTTGATCTATTCAGTCGGTGTTAAACTACTATCGATCTTTAAGCTAAGCTACGCATCTATTAATATTGTCTACTGATTCAAAGTGCTGATAAGAACAAATTTGCTTCAAAGATTTGGTTAGCTATGGGTAAAAAAATAAATTAAGCGACTTTGTGAAACATGATATGGTGGCGAAGTATAACTCTGGTATTTCTGTAGAAAATTTCAGTAAATTATACAAAGTACCCCGCCAAACTGCGTATTATCAAATTATTATATATAAAAAAACCACACCACACAAAACTTGGCTCGTTGTGGCAGACCGCGTAAGACAACAGGTTAGAACGATCGTTTGATTCTAAGAAAATTTAGGAATAATCCTTTAGAAAATCCTAAAACTGTTGCCAAGGAGCTTTCTAATTACATCAACATTAACATAAGTGAAAGGACAATTTGCAGGCGATTAAAGAAAGCTGATTACGGCACGTACATAGTCAGAGTTATTCCTCAAACAACCATGAGAAATAAAATCAAACGCCTTGAATTTGCCAAAAAATATATAGACAAGCCCCCATCCTTTTGGCATAGTGTTTTGTGGAGTGACGAAAGTTCTTTTAATTACCACTGCTCTAAAAAAAAGTTTTCGAAAGAAAGCCAAGAACAGCACAAGAACAGCAGTAAGCCATGGAGGTCGAACCGTAATGTTTTTGGGATGTGTTGCCAATAATGGGGTAGGAAACTTTGTTCCCATCGATGGAACAGTGAATAAAAATAAATATTTACATATTTTAAAGGATTACGCTTTCCCTTCTAGGGAAAATTTGATCGGAGAAAACTTTATATACCAGCAGGATAACACGCCGTGCCACAAGGCGAAATTACTTACCGAATTTTTAAGTGAAGTTGGTGTTAATACGCTGGATTGGCCACCACAAAGACTCGACTAATATACTCATATAATATTTTTTTATATATTTTGAAAATAAATTAACTCGTCGTTACACCATATTTATTTAAAATTTTTTAGTACTCATTTAAAAAATTATTAACCGAAACGCATGGTAACTTCTTTGTCAAAATATTTATGCCGTCGACTGTATATATAAAGGAGAAACGATATTTCTTTTACACATCACAATGGCTTCTGCCATTCCACTTTTTTCTTTTTTTTTGGTTTACTTATCAAAATCCAAGCATAATCAGGTATTAGCACCAAGGAGCTGCTCGAGACAATTAATTGATCAAATGATTGATTTAAATGAAAAATTAGAGGTTTTACTTTCTTTCAAATAATTAGAGATTTGCGATGTCGGTTTATGCTCGATACTAAATTATAGTAGTTGCTGCTATCCGCGTGCCTATCCGACAGCGGCTGATGTGGCAGCTTATAGTACAACGCCCACCAGACAGAGGCAAACAGATTCGCTTCCAGTGTTTCTCGTATCTATCCCAAGAGATACTGAACTCGGGTTCCAAAGCTGTGGCCTAAGCACCCTGTTGGACAAGCGAAAAATTATAATACCATAAAACTTTTGATGACATTCACATGCCCGTCCACTCAACGGACTATGGATTGTTTAATGGTATCCAACAATGGGACTAATATTATTGTATCATTTTCTTCTTTTCAATTAAAATGCAGCTATTAGCGGCCAATGCACGTGATCGTTATGTCACACGGATCGTATAATAGTAATAGTAATGCACTATATACGTCCACTTTGGTCTATTACCCCAAAAGGACTAAATGCAAAAGAGTTTCTAAAGAGACTTGCATGCTGTTGCAGCGCTTTTGAATTAACTTATGCGAATAATACCAAAGCTCGTTTAGAAGCTGACATAGATAAAAGATTCCAGAATATAACTTTAAAGACACTGTTGGATCGTTACAGTTTTAAAGGCACTGTTCGAAACTAGCTTTTGCGACGCTCTGACATCTACTACTGAATGTAAAACTACTATTTCCTTATTTATATATGGCCACTAGAGGAGACATAATTTTTCGCAGTTTGTGGAGGCAGGAGCGGGCGTGGCCGGGAAATTTTCTTACCGAGCTTGAAAATGAGCTACCAGCTATCTAATTTTTTAGCCTTTTTGTGACTCTAGCTCCAAAATGCTGGGATATTTCGCGTTTTGCGATTTGCAGGGGCGGGGGTGGCCGTTGACAGGATTTTTTTTTGGATTTTTAAAAGGCATTCTCAGCCATCTACCTTGCATTTTTTGTGACTCTAGCTATATAACTGTGGGAGATATATGCTTTTGGACTTTTCGGTGGCGGGAGTGGGCGTGGGGAAAATTTTCACCCGTTTTTAAAGGGTGTAACCACTAATCTATCTTTAAAATTTGGTGATTACGGAAGCGGAAGGAAGCGTGGCCACAACATTTTTTCTGTGATGTTTGGAGGAACTTTCCAGTAATATATATTCCAAATATGGAGCCACTAGCTCAAAAATTGTGGGAGATATAGCCACTTCTGATTTTTTTAATGCGTGGCGGTGGGCTGTGTTCTAGTTGGCATGACCTGGAAATCAAGCTCGCAATTTTTGGAGGAAGCCACCAATTTACGGTGTATCGACGTGTTATCGATTTGCCAGCCCCCTAGTGGGCGTGGTACAAAAATCTTAACAGTCTGTCTGAAGCAGATAGCTACAAGTATATATCCAAAATTTGAAGTCTCTATCTTCAAAAGCGCCGAAAAAATCATTCATCCGGACAGACGAACAGACGGTAAGACGGACGGACAGCATGACGGACATTGCACAAAACCAATATATTAGTTTCACTTCGGGAACGAGTATTAAAATAAGTTCATTCGATTTTATATCAATTATTGGTCCCACAGACATATTAACCGGATAAACATATACATAAATAATATATTTAACCAATACAATTTTAATACCCTGAACCCATTGAAAATGGGTAAATCAGGGTATAATGGTTTTGTTCAAATGTATGTAACAGTCAGAATGAGGGATCTCCGGCCCATATATTATATATGTAGGACTGATTAGGTCCCTTTTATTAATATAAAGATAACATTATGTTTAACATATCTTAATATATATAATTGTTCTGTGAGTGTGTATGTCACTGAACTTCTCTTAAACGACTGGACCGATTTTAATGAAATGTTTTGTGTGTGTTCAAGCGGATCTGAGAATGGTTTAGATTCACAAATTTGGACAATGGACAATGTTTTTTTTAATTAATTTTTAATTTATTAGTAGTTGTTGATTTTGGAATGTTTTACATTGGATCCGACAGACGGCGCTACCATCGCAGTGTCAAATTTTAAATAATATTCGAATTTTAATTTTAGTCTGTCCCGACAGTTAGCGCTGCGATCAAATTAAAAAAATGTTTTGTTATCATTGTGTTATTGTAGACCATGTGCTGGATCAAATATTAAATTAAAAGGTACTGAGTGTTTTGAGAAGAGTTTTGAAGTGTGCCTAAAAAACTATACATTTTGCGAATTTAGTGCAGAATCGAAGTGAGTATATTTCTTATAATTTTTTTTATCAAATTTACACGTGCGTTAGTTAATAACTTACCTAACCTACAAATTTATTTGTGTACTATCGGCGTCATTAATTTATGACTGTTTCGAGATTTAAGGGAAAATAAAATAGTATGCAAATAAAATTTAAATAATTGAATATAAATGAATAAAAAAATATATGAATAAAGTAAAAAAGCATAAAATGAAATATTCGATATTTTGAAATCTGTGTCGATAAAAAATCCATCCAAATAAAACTCAGTGTTAATAAAGAGGCATATATAAAACGTGAATAAATAAAAATCCATAAAATTAAAGTATAATTTCATAAACAATACATGGAAATTCTATATAGGTTATCTACATAATTATACTTTTATTTAATTGTTGTATTTTATTGTCTTCTATCTATTTACTTTTTATATTTGCCTCTTTATTTACACGAATTTTTGTTTGGACAGATTTTTCATCGATACAGATTTTGACATTGAATATTTTATTTTATGCTTCTTGCTTATAAATTCATATATTTTTGTAAATTTTTTTATCCATCTACATTTTATTATACCGATTTTATTCAGATGGATTTTTATTTTTCATTAAATCTCAAAAAATTAAAAGTCAAAAATTAATGACGCAGATAGTAGCTTATTAATTTCCTAATGAATTTTTTCAATTGGTTTTATTAAAAATTATTCCTTATTAGAAATATTGAATAGAAAAAACATTAAATTACGCGTTTTTTGATCTAAAATATGTTACAATAAATCTTTTCAGTTTATTACTTAAAATTTCATCTTTAATAAATCACTCATTTTCGTTATGTATTATTTTACAGTATTTTCCTTATACAGAAAAATGCCACGTCTTCGTGGAAGAGCAAAAAATATTGGTCGGCGTACTCGGAATTAAAACAAGTTGAAGATTTAATTACACATACTCACACGCTATCGATTAGTCTAATTGTAATAAATTTACATGTAATGACGTTAGATATTGTCATAACATTTGAATAATAATTTTCATCAAAATGATCCAGAATGTTTTAGCTTATTAAAAAAAGTTTGAAATTTACAAATTAAAGACGTGTAGGCAGGACAACGTCTGTCGGGTCCCTTGTAAGTATATATATATATAAGTATATAAGGTTAGAAGATATACGACAACTTTTAGTAACTGAAACAACTGACGACCCGACGACTTGACAACTTTACAACTTGACGACTTTACAATTCGACGACTCGACGTCTTTTCTTCGCGCTACGACTTATGCCTTTGATTGCTGAAATTTTTTTCTTCACTTTTCTGCTTCGCACGCTTTATCCTTGCCACTCTGCGTTACTGATGGGTGTTGCCACCTGATCAATAATGCTACTCGTTACATTCGGTCATCCTGACCATCTTTGTCTGTCCCAGATGACAACAATTCCTCTTTCGAACTGGCGTATTCCCACAATTTCATGTAGTCAGAACTGGTTGCTGTAACAGTTGGGCCCTCTGTTTGTGCGGCTTTTTTCACCTCGTAACGGCCGTTGCGATTAACTTTAGTGATTTGATACGGTCCAATAAATGTGCAAGCGAGCTTCTTGCCTGCAGCAAATTGGGTGCGCCTTATTGCAACCAAATCGCCTTCTTGATAACTACACTCCATTTTCCGGTTCATATCGTAGTTTGTTTTATATTTTTTCTGTGCCTGCAGAATTTGAATTTTAGCTGCTTCTCGCAAAGCCTATCGCTCTTCTTCCAGCACTGATAAAATGTTGTCACTGGTCTTGTTCTGCATTTTTGATCCAAACATAAGTTGAAAAGGCATTTTCCTAGTTGAGCAATGAACATGCGAATTTATAGTTCTTTGCTCGTTAGGTACGAATTTGTACCACTTTGATGTATCTTCAGCCGATAGCTTGTCGACGATTGACAAAATGCATCTGTTGACGCGTTCCACTTGGCCGTTGCCACGAGCAACTCCTGTCGTTGTGCGGACGTGAGCGATGCCATTCTTGTTGATGTATTCTGGAAAGCTATTTGATGTGAATGCAGCTCCTCTATCGCTGATAATCCGTATCGGTTGACCGAAAACATTCGACCACTCTTTGAGTTTTTTCAAAACGTCGTCAGTTCCCGTGCTTTTTGTTGGAAACAACCAAACAAATTTGGTAAAGCCGTCGACTAGTGGAAATATGTACTTATATTGTTTAGCCGTTGCGTCCATTGGCCCCAAATGGTCGGCGTGAATGTTATGTTTGCGGCTTTTCTCCTTTTTCAATACAATACAAGAGTCCTTCTTGTTTTCCCAACTTTTGTTGGATATAATACACTTGATGAGTGAGCTGATAACCTATACAAGTTTGCTCTCCATATGCGGAATTTAAAACTGTTTTTGCAAGGCGTGCATAGTTTTATGCACAGCAAAATGACCAACATTGTGAGCCTCTGTTATAACGTCATGCTCCATTGCCTTGGGCACCACCAGCAGATCATTGCCACCTACAGTTTTGTAAACAATTCCTCCCATGAGTATAAAATCATCGTAGGGACGTGATTTAAATATTTCCGTAACCGCCTTAATATGGTTATGTTTCTGTTGTGCAGCCATGAGACGCGCTGTGATCTCGGATGTGATGGCAAACACATTCAACGGGTATCGACTGAAAAAATATAAGTATATATATAAGTATATATGGTTAATAGATATGCGACAACTTTTAGTAACAGCCAACTGGAACAACTGACGACTCGACGACTTGACAACTTTACAACTTGACATTTTGACGACTTTACAATTCGACGACTCGACGACTTCTCTTCCGCGCTACGATTAACGCCGTCGACTGCTTAAACTCTTCTCTTCACTTTCCTGCTTTGTACGCTTCATCCTTGCCACTCTGCGTTACTGATGGGTGTTGCCACCTGATCAATAATGCTACTCGTTACATATATACATATAAAGTATATATTATCGTGATCAGATTCAACAGCCGAGCCGATCTAGACAGATGGATATGGCTGTCTGGCCGTTTGCATGAATGCGTCCATTTCGGAGACTACCAAAGCTAAAGAGATGGACTTGGACTTTTTAAGTTCGTGTATACCATACGCAAATCAAGTTCATTTCAAATCATCGATAAGTCGATTCTATTTCTAATTGTTAAAGTATGCATGTTACATCGTTCTCTCTGTACATCTCTAAGTGACAGTTTCAGCTCAAGTTCTTACTCTTCTTCCTTTGTCATGTACGCACGTTATTTCAGTGTTTTCCATATTCCACGCATGTAAGGAATATTTCTGATCTTGGATACCTGCCCCAATTCGCCCCATATAAAAAGAAAACAAGTAATATGCAAATATATGAAGAAAACAAGTAAGAACGTTGCGGTCGGATGTAACCGACTGGGTAATACTCGTTCACCGTACAAAGAATAATTATTATTAATTTGGAAATATATAGAATTTTTATACTCGTTCATTATATTTGTTGGCGTGGCCAACATTTTTCGGCTCGAATGTAAGAGGACGCACCCAAACACTGTCTGCCAACAAATCGACAGATGACAAAGGACTAACGTTTTAATGACAGAACATGCATTTTTTAATATATGGAAAAGATTGTTATAACTAGCGCATAAGATGCGAAAAGGGTTGTGGATAGCATAGTTTGCATTACACATTTTAAGAGAAAGCGGTAAAAAATTCCTCGTATTTCTGCACGGAACTGCAAAACTAATTTGGCTGATCAATTCTGAAGAATCAATTTCCCCATTGATTAGTTTGTGTAAGAAGATTACACATAGCATGGTTCTACGATTAGAAAGAGAGGGAAGATTAATTAGTAAGAGTCTACTACGGTAAGAAGGCATGCGGGAATTAGGATTCCAATTAAGACCCCGGAGGGCAAAAAGCAGAAATTGTTTTTGCACGGATTCAATTCTATCCTGATGAATCTTGTATTGGGGACACCATATACAAGATCCATATTCAAGAATTGGACGAACAAGTGAAGTATAAAGGGTTTTAGTAATGTAGGGATCGTCAAATTCTTTACACCAGGACTCCAAACGCTCGATTAGCAGCAGTAGAAATATGCTTGTCAAACTTAAGCTTGGGATCAAGAAGAATGCCCAAATCGTTAACGGACTCAATACGCTCTAGAGGTTCACCATTTAGAAAATAATTATTAAAAAAGGGCATGCGTCTATAAAAGGACATTAATTTACACTTACTGTAATTAAGATTTAATAAATTTACTTGACACTAGGTTTGGAAACTGTCAAGGTCGGATTGCAAATTTTGTCCAGCTAGAGAGTTAGTAGACGACAGGCAAAGTTTTACGTCATCGGCACCCGAGAGTGGTTTATTGCAGAATGGAGGTCATTTATAAACAAAGTGAATAATAACAGACCAAGGTGACTTCCTTGCGGTACTCCGGAGGTAACATGCACAGCTTTAGAAACAAGGCCTTTAACGTAAACTTTTTGGGTTCTTAAAGACAAATAGTTAGATATCCAAAAAATTAAGTTATTTGGAAATCCCAGAATATGAAGCTTATGCAGTAAAAGCGAATGCTTAACAGAGTCAAACGCCTTACTGAAATCAGTGTAAATAACATCTGTTTGCATTTTATTTTGGAAACCCTTAATAACAAAAGAGGTGAATTCCAATAGGTTAGTGGTGGTAGATCTATATTTCATAAACCCGTGCTGGTAGGGTGAAATTATAGATCTGCAGAGATGTTGTAGTTGGAAAGTTATCAACTTGTCAAACAGCTTAGGAATAGCAGACAACTTAGAAATACCTCTATAGTTCAAAACATTAGACTTGTTTCCTTTTTTAAGGAGAGGAATAATAAATGATTCTTTCCAGATGTGAGGAAAAGAACTTAACTCCACGGACAAATTAAATAATTTAAACAAGGGCTTTGAGACACCTTCAGCACAAAGCCTAAGAACGCAGCCTGGTACTCCATCAGGTCCCGGTGAAAATACGGGCTTGATGACCCTTAGATCATTTAATAGTAAACTTTCTGTGATCAACGGCCCAGAAATGCAATTAGAAACATTTACATGATAAGGATATGGCAAGTGAGATAAATAATTCTGAGAACTATAGGTTGTTTGAAAAAACGTAGCAAATAAATCGGCAATAGCCTGATCTGAGTCAGCAGTCGTTGTTTCAAAAAACATAGTTGATGGTAGTGTTGAGATTTGCGCTTCGCATTAACAAAGCTATAGAACCGTTTAGGATCCCGCTGGAACTGTATCCTACACCTTCTAAGGTAATCCTTATAACGTTGATTATTAAGGACAATGAAATAAGATCGTGCAATCAGATATCGAGTGTAATCCAAGAAAGAGGCAGATTTCTTGAACTTCCCGTACATCCTTGACTTTTTATTTTTTAAATTGGTTAATTCCCGTGTAAACCAAACAGGTTTATTAGACCTAATTGAGTTACAAACCGGGACACATGCATCAAAAAGTTGGTTTAAAGTCGAATAAAAAATTGCAATTGCACTATCCATGTCCCTACAGGTGTAAAGCAGAGACCAGTCAGTCTGGGATAAGAGCAGAGTTAGCTTGGCAAAGTCGGTTTTCCGAAATTGGCGAGCTCGCTCTGGAGGTTTACTACCGGGGTTTAGCACCCGGGCAGGTAAATCAATCAACACCTCTAATGCAGGGTGATATGGATCTTCCGGACATGATATTGGTTTAGTACGGGAAACAGACAAAAAAGGTTGATCCAAAACAAAAATAAGGTCAAGCATTTTATGCAGTGAATTTGGGACAGCATTGATTTGACACAATGATATCCCAAATAAATTGTCAAGAAAATCATTTTGAGTCGTGGAATTCAACACGCTGGAATTAGGACTGGGAATCCATGTAGTTCCTGCAATATTGAAGTCGCCGAGAACTATAAGAAAATCACGATCGGAAAGCATAGCAGAAATAGAATGTATAGCAGAGAAGTGCGTTGAATAGACAGAATTATCAGAAGAAGGAGGAATATAAGAACAAGTAATAAAAAGGCAGACACCGTTAATGCACAATTTGACGGCAACAAATTCAATATCTATACTAAAGTTGGATGTAGTGTTAGGGGCAAGCCTAGAAACAAAGATTTGTTTCTTTTGTGGAACACCTACAAGGGTCACATTAGGAACCTTAGCAGTAGCTTCTAATGGAGCTATAGCCTTGGATTGACCATTTGATTCAGTCGGTTTATTAGCACTAGAGAGCTGGTTAGTGTCAACAGGGCTAATAACTACAGAGTCCGAAAAAGGTTCGGGAACAGAAGGAGCAACATCCATGGGAACAATGTTGGTTTCGTCACTTCTGTCTTTGATGTGGGGAGAGGGGGATGAAAAATTGATTAATTGCAAGTTAGTAACGGATGTAGTGGGCAATTCTGATGGGCCAGAAAGTTCATTTGGGCCAATAGACAGCCTAAAATTAGCTTTTTTACGCCTAGGAGATTCGTTCAAAAGCTTCATAGCTTTGAACTCATTGTTCAGAGCGGAGAACCCGTCGGACAGTTTTTTAAACTGACCGAAGATGTCCCCAAAGCCTCTCTTAGTCTGCCTCATGAATCCCTTCATGTCCCTTTCGACTTCCCTGCAGGATTCGCAAGTCCACTTTAAGCCTGATTTGGATTTAATCAGGTCGATAATGCGGCCATTGAGGCCAGCGCATTTTTCGTGCGACATATTGTCACACAGCCAGCAGCAAACAAAACGCATCTTAACATTTGCTCGCACCTGGCAATCTTTGTTATAGCAGACAAACATTATTATCAAAAATAAATAAATAAAAAAAAAATAAATAATTAACAAAATAACTGCTCAAAAAGTTAAAGGTTAAGGTGTACAGAAAAAAATAAGCACACTAGCGTTAAACAGAATTGATGCTGATATCTACTCACAATACAATGACAATTAGTACACAAATGCAAATAGCGCGGGCGCGACGACCGAAACAAGCAACGGGATAAGATCAAAAATTAAAAGAACGAAAGAAACCGTCCAACACCAACAACAATATTATTGTAAGCGCGGAGAGAGTAAAGACCGTTTCAGAGCGCGGAATGAAAACAAGAGAAATATGCAAAGAGCAAATGCAAAAACAAAGAGTTCACAGCCGGCAATGCAACTGCACAAGACAACCAGTATACTTGCGCTGCAGTTTGTTGTTGCACTTGAACACAAATTTTGCAAATTAGTTAAGATTGTTAAATTGATTTGAACAATGAGTTTCACAGAACCTATTGAATCACACTGTTACAATACTATTTTTAGGCAAAAAAGCGAATATAATATTGATTAATTGAGTTCAAAATTAGACAATTTCGAGGCGCAAGAAAAAAACACGTCCGTTGCGAATGCGAATGCGATCAATATACAGTAAACACAACAATTATTCGTACACCCTTAACCATCAAGTTTAATGTTCTGTGACTTAACGTACAGTAAAGGTAAAGCAAAACTTTTTATTCATAATGCAAATTTAACGTTCTTATAATATATTTCTAAAACAAAAATGATCAAATTCACGTTTTACAAAGGTGAAATTTTAAAACAACGTAAAAATGCTCTTTTTTGTGCACAAAAATGATTCGTACACTGTATTGTTTTTAAAGTTTTATAAGAGACAAACATTTTTTTTTGATTTTCAATATTTTGTTGGGCCGCCTTTGGCATTAATAACGGCTTCCAAACGTCGTCGCATACTTTTTACCAGATTATTGGTGTCTTTAGGTTCGATATTCGCCCACTTCGTTCATGAGGTTTTTAGGGATTCCCTGGGCGTAATCTTATGTTTCCTTATCCTTTTTTCCAATAAATCCCATATGTGCTCTATGGGATTCAAGTCTGGTGACTGCGGTGGGGTTTTAAGCTGCTTACAGTTGGAAATTAGCCACTAATGAACCAAATATGACGAATATTTCGAGTCATTGTTTTGTTGGAACATAAATGTTTTCGGATTGAGTCCAAGTTTTCTGGCACTGGCAAGTAAATGACCTTCCAAAATATTTTTGTATACGTGTTTGTTCATTGTGGTATCAACAAACACCATGTGTCCAGGTCCAGATGCTGCTATGCAACCCCAAACCATCACATTTCCTCCACCATATTTAATGGTGGGAATAAGGTTTTTCTCTTCCATGGCTTGATTTACTTTTCGCCAGATTTTCGGAGGGCCGTCGTATTCAAAAATATTAAATTTTGATTCGTCACTGAAAATGGCCTTCTCCCAAAATGATTATGGCTCATTTAAATGTAATTTGACGAAATCTAGCCTTTTTTGAATAACATTAGAAATAAATGGTTTACGACATGCAACTTTTCCGTGAAACCCAGCACTTTGCAAGCAATTACATATAGTTTGGGGCAAATTTCTTTATCGATCGCTTTCTGTAAGCTATGAGATTTTTTTGGATTTTGGACAACAGCGGCAACAATATTTCGCTCTTCACGTGGAGTTAGAATTGTTGGCCTTCCAGCTTATTGGTGATTGGTACCCAATTTACCAGAATTTATGTATTTTTAATAACACTTTGTACAGTTGAATGTGATTTTTCAATTATTTTGCCGATTTCGCGAAGTGAATAATTTTCTACATATAATTTAATTATATGTTTACGCATATCAAGAGAAATATCCTTACCTCGCCCCATTTTATACAACTCAATCGAAATACGTCTCAGAATAATGTCAACTCGAAGTAGAATGCATTGAAAGTAGTATGCAACATCAAGTTCAAGAAAATGCCTCGAAAAGAATCGCCGATTACAGTTAGATGCGAGCAGAGAACGTATTAAGCACAATGTGTACGAATAAATGTTGTGCGTAAAAAAGTGACTTTTTTAACTTAATTAAAATTTTCATTTATGTGAGATGTTAATTAGATTTTTTTTTAAATGTGCTTTATGAATGTTACATTTATATATATATATTAGGTGCGCAACTAAGTTCCCGCTGTTTGTCAATAGATGCCGCCAGCAGTGTGTGATAGTCGGTTCTAACATAACCTAAACGTCGTAAACCAAGCTTAGACATATGGTAAACAAACTGCATCCACACATTAGTGATTTTATTTTGGTATCATTTACTTTTGGTTTTGTGAAAATGTCTGATTTTGTGCCGAATAAACGTCATTTGCTGGAAGTGTTGATTTACTTCTTTCATTCGAAAAAACGGAGGCTGAAGCACATCGAGAGCTACAAAATGTTTATGGAGATGCTGGATTAAGTGAAACAACGTGGCGAGATTGGTTTCGTCGCTTCAAAGATGGTGATTTTAATGTTGACGACCGTCCGCGTGAAGGAAGGCCAAAAACCTTCGAAGACGCTGAATTGGAGGCATTGCTCAATGAGGATTCTTGTCAAACGCAAGAAGAGCTTGCTTCAGTATTAGGAGTTACCCACCAATCCATTTCCAAGCGATTGCATGCTTTGGGAATAATTCAGAAACAGGGGACTTGGGTTCCTTATGAGTAAAAACCAAGGGATGTTGAACGTCGTCTTTTCGCCTGTGAACAACTGCTCCAGCGGCAAAAAAGGAAGGGTTTTCTTCATCGCATCGTGACGGGTGATGAAAAATGGATTCATTACAGCAATCCAAAGAAAAGAAAGTCATGGGGACTGCCCGGTCATGCTTCTACGTCGTCGCCTCGGCCGAATATTCACGCTGCGAAGGTTATGCTATGTATTTGGTCGGATCAGGTTGGTGATATTTATTATGAATTATTAAAACCAAGCGCAACCATCACTGGGGATCCGTATCGACTTCAATTGATACGATTGAGCCGAGCATTGCGTAAGAAGCGGCCGCAATACGCGGAGCGACATGAAAAAGTGATTCTACAGCATGACAACGCTCGGCCTCACGTTGCCAAACCCGTTAAAACCTACCTGGAAACGCTTAAATGGGAAATCCTACCCCACCCGCCATATTCTCCAGATATTGCGCCGTCCGATTATCACCTGTTCCGATCGATGGCACATGGTCTAGCTCACCAGCAGTTCTATTCACATGAGGACATCAAAAAATGGCTTGATTCGTGGATAGCCTCAAAAGATGAACAATTTTACAGCGACGGTATACGAGATGTACCAGAAAGATGGGAAAAAGTAGTAGCCAGCGATGGGCAATACTTTCAATGATTCACTTGTAACCATTTTTCAGAATAAAATTGTATTTTCATCAAAAAAACAGAGAGAACTTAGTTGCGCACCTAATATATAAATAAAGATCTTGTTTACCTCTTCTTTACGCTAAGTTACAAAGCCTTAAACTTAAAAATTAAAGGTGTACGAATAATTGTTGTGTCTACTGTAGATTTTTACGATATGTGGGGCGGAAGCGGGCGTGTCCGGGAAATTTTTTTATGGATCCACCTACATTTAAAAGCTGGTGACTCTAGTTCTAAAACTGTTGGATATATAGCTAATTTCGATTTTTTATGGAGGGGGCGCTGGGGATCGTTCTATGGGCTTGGTCGGGATATCGCGGTCGCAGTTTTCTGGGAAGGTCACCAGCAATCTACACCCCAATTTGGTGACTAACTTACATATTGTGGAAAATATGCACCTTTGAATCGATTTACGATTTGAGGTGTATTAACATGTTATCGATTTGCCAGCCTCCCAGTGGGCGTGGCACAAAAATCTTAACAGTCTGTCTGAAGCAGATAACTACAAGTATATATCCAAAATTTCAAGTCTTTATCTTCAATAGCGCCGAAAAATATTGCGTTCATCCGGACAGACGGACAGAGAGACGCACATTGCAGAAAACCAATATACTAGTTTCACTTCGTGAACGACTATAAAAAACTTACTAACTTCACGCAGAAACTCGCAGCACAATTAAAATAAATAAATAAATAATAAAAAAATGAATCTACTGTCCGAATACTTAGAATCATTGGATCAGCGTCTCCGCAGCTTCCGCCACATGCCGAGTTCAACAGACGCCCAACATAGTTGCAAAACGTCAATAAACACATTGAAACACAAAACCACCGAATTATGCTGACATAACAGAAGTTCCGCTGCGACGCCGACGACTTACCTGCGCCGCTCCCAACGTCGCCGAGAATATCCACAGCTAGCTTAGGGCTAAACCTATGAATGTTAATGTAGTCTTAAAAGTCACTAACGAACAAGAATTTAATTGATCATAAATAAAAATAAATTTGTTTCGATAATTAAATTTATTGGAATTTAATTTGTATGATGTCGCGACGACGGCATATTTACATATGTATGTATATACATGTATGACTGTGGATATATTTTTCCTTAAAACTTACCTTGTAAATAGTTCAGCGAATTTGTCGTCCACCTGAGTACTATTTGAAGAATTTGCCTTGCTTTTTGGTCTCAATTAGAACTGCGACGCCATGCGATGGTCACGCGGCGGCTGCAGCAAAAACTGCGAGGCAAATTGAGAGAGCGCCAGCCGAAATTAAGATTCGGGGTCAAAAATTTTAAGCTTGGGCCGTTCACAATTTAAGTACGACCAATCTTGTATTTTGACCGCCGTTTTTCTCTCTGTTTGGATTAAAAACAAGGTTATCATCAAATATTAATGGCAAAAGACGATATTGAAAAACAGCATTTGTTACACCATTGGTTCCAGCTACGTTCCAACGTTTACTGAACGAAATACTCAGGCACTATATAAACAAAATTTGTGTAGTATACTTGGATGATATTTTAATATTTTCAACAATACTTAAGAAACATAAGATTGCATTAGAAAAAATGTTCAACAAACTTCGAGAACACAATTTAAAAAAGCAACTTCCATTCCTCATTTATGCATAAAAAATTAGAATATTTTGGACACAGTCTCACAAAAGAATGTTTAAAACCAAATCAGTTAAAAATTCAAGCAATCACAGCAATTCCATCACCAAAAACTGAACAAAAAATTAAAAGTATTTTTTGGTTTTTATTATTACAGGATTACAGGATTGCAGGATTTTACAGAAAATTCATTAAAGATTATTCCAAAATTGCTTTTTAAAGGTTTTATACTTACAAAAGAACACAGCAATGAATTTAAATGACCCACAGTGTATAGATGCATTTGTATAGCTTAAAGGTCTCATAAGCTCACATCCAATTTTGAAATACCCAGAATTTCATAAACCACTTGTAGTTACTTCAGACGCCAGTGCTTTTGCCATACGTGCTGCTTTGCCTCAACAACCTTTCACGAAGTCTTAATACACATGAGAAAAATTACAGTGGAATTGATAAAGAATTTTAAATACTATTTAGTTGGAAATAAATTAAAATAATAACAGATCATGCTCCTATAAAATAATTAAATTCAAAATTCAAAGGAAAAGAAATGACATCGAGACATAAAAGATGGCTTTTAAGACTTCAGGAGTTCAACTATAACATAACATTATTTAAAACAAAAGACAATAAAGTAGCAGATTTTTTAAGTAGACAGGAAACAGCCCAACTTATAACAAATAACAAAGAAAAATCAAATTTAGAAATAACACATACAATTCATGCACAGCAGACGAAGGGGAATAAATAAAAAGCCTAGATAACACTATGTAAGAAAATCCAACTTTTTACTAGCCATTTTGGCCAAACCTACTTTTTCTGATACATATTGAATTGATACATACGACGAAAAACCACTTCAAACATTTTTTTATGGCAAGTAAAAAAGTAAATTTTCAAAAGATGGTATTTTTTAAACTTTTTTTTCAGAGGTCAGCTTGCAATATTGATATTTACTCGATAACTTCGCAACCGAATTTGAAAGACTTGACAATTACTGAAAGCTAATAAATATATCTATTAATCAGTCCCAAAGACTTTCAAATTTAAATCATAGGTTTTATTGCTATTTATTTTCGAATTATTCGAAGTATTCTTCAGGTTTTTTTCACTTTAAAATTCAGGAAAAATTGGAAAAAAAATATGTTTCGTTCGTCACCCATTATATAGTTATGAAGCTGCAGTAATTAGCCGCCGTTAAAGATATTAATCATTGAAATCGATGGAAAGACGACGATATAACATTTTAAAGCTATACACTTTTTTGTCGATATAAATGATTTTTGGCGGAATCTTCTACCAATTTTGGACTTTAATGGCTCATTGACATATGCGTCGCTTAAAATATTAATCATTGAAATCGATGGACCTGGCTTATGTCACGTTTTTCAAATTTGCTCATTTAGTTCAAACATGCCGTCCACATGCGTTCATGCGGGTAAACTTAGCTTGAACCGGCGGAATGTGTGGCGTTACTGAGGGTGTTAGCGAACAGATGGCAGTGGTTTTGTTTTTCTTTTTTTCACCGAGGATGCTTGCATGCAGATGACCCACTTTACGCAAGCGACAATTTCCCATCCACTAGTATAGGCCGGTGGTCGGAAAATCCGCCTCGACCGAAAACTACTACTGGTCCCTGATCTAATAGAAAACTACATGTTGCAAGTATTGGTTTGCACATTAGTATACCAATACACTTATTGAACGCTAAATGGGGAGTATTACCTTGGCTGAACACATTTTGTATCCAAAGTCCTGCCTGAGAGAATTTGGACCAAACAAACAAAAAGGAATTTAATGTTGACCCCAGGTAATAACGACTCGTTGCTCACTCTAGCTCTAACATTCATCGAAATACGAGCTAAAACGAAAATATAGCATATAAAATGACTAAAATTGTGCGCAAATATTCGTGCCGGTACAACCCCGCTTCGTTCTGCTACATATGTGGTATTTACCTAGCCAATACCAACTCCAAAATAATATTCATCGAAAGCTTGCAACGTTTATATAATAAATACTTTGGAATTGAACCCAAAAATTCAAATGAAGACATGCCACGAAATTCATTTCCTGCATTCCCACTTGGATTTTTTCCGTGCAACTTAGATGTGCTCAGCGATGAACATGAAGAACGATTTCACCAACAATTAAAATCTATGCGCTGCTTAGATGATAGACGTCGCTGTTAACAGTTGTTGTGGTATAAAAACATGGTGGGCGAGTATGTGTGGGGTCGCATACGAGAATCTGATTTTAATACCGTACGCAGAAAGACACGGTACTTTAACCATTTTCAATATACTTGAAAATTGCAATAACATATAATAACTTAAGAAACAATTAGTAAATCGTGTAATTAATTAACATTTGTTGATATATATTATTTCTAATTATTATATGAACATTTATTTATAGATTGGAAAATCGTTTACGCATTCATTTTAATGAATGATATCTTAATTGATGATCCATCAATATATTTATGTGATTAGAAAGTCAAACAACCAACAAATTAATTCGGAGCGGCATTAATGAGCCATTAAAGTACAAATTTCGTAGAAGATTTTTCCAAGACATAATTTATATCGACAAAAAAGTATCCAATTTTAAAATGTAATTATATCCTCGCTTCGCCATCGATTTGAATGGTTAGTGTCTAAAGCGACGTCCAAAAAATATATCTACATACATACCTTTTTTCGACTTTTCCCCGAATTATAAATTCAAAAAAAGCTTGAAAAATCCCGCTGTAAAAAAATTATAAAATTATAATACAAAAATTTTCTTAATTCAAAAATATATAGCTGAAAAATCAAAGAGTTCGACTTAAAAGTGTGTATGACTGATAATTAGATATATTCATTAGCTTTCAGCAATCGTTAAGCTTTTTAAAATCGGTTACGATATCCCCGAGAAATGATTAATATTGGCAACTTCCCTCTGAAAAAAGCTAAAAAAATACCATATTTTGAAAATTTTTTGAAAAAAATCTTGCCATAGAAAAAGTGGTTTTTCGTCGTAAGGGGCTAAATATGTATCAGAAAAAGTATGTTTGGCCAAAATGGCAAGCAAAAAGCTGGATTTTGTTACCTAGTGTTATTCGTCTAATTGTAATCAGAATCGAATTTTTGCGAATTTAGCAGCGTATACCCGATATGATCTACTGTATGTGACGAAACGAAAATCGAACTGAAGAACGAAGCAATAAGTGCAATTACAAAGAAGTGCAGAAAAGAAAATAACAAAAAAAATGAATGCAATAAAATATTAAGTTAAATGATATGCTGCCTGTGGAAGGACTCCGATCTTGAACAGAATCAGCTCTTGGAAGGATACATAGCTTGTTCACTGCACGGCGAATGATTCCATTTTGTGTGCGAAGTATGGCAACTCGTACCACGCCATCTGCTCCAGTTACCTTCTCTGTAAGTCGGCCCAGTGGCCACCTCAAAGGCGAAAGATTTTCGTCCTTAATGCAAATCACGCCATTGACTTGAATGAAGGGCGGTGAAACGCACCATTTAGCACGCCTTTGCAAAATCATTAAGTTCTCCTCACTCCAACGCTTCCTTCCACTTAGGTCAATCAACAATCAAGCCGGCTGTAATTAGAGGCGTGACATCTGGAGGTGAGAGTGCCATCAACAATAAAATGTCCCGAGGTCAAGACGTCAAGATCAGCTGGGTTCTCTGAAATAGATACAATCGGTCGGAAATTGATTATTGCCTGGATTTGGCATATCAGTGTGCGAAGTTCGTCGAAGTCGAGAAGGGTTGCGTCAATTGCGCGGTACAGATGATGCTTGACCAAAAACATTTTGGTTGCAAAGCATACGAAGACACTGATGTAGCATATTTGAACAGGTCTGTAGTCAACGCCAGTGACAGTAAATGGCTTGGAATCTTGAATACGTTCCTTGGGCAGATCAGCCATAATGTGCCAAATGAGGCGATGTCTGGCTCTGCAGCAAATAATGCGCAAATAACAAGCGCTCGCGCGACTCTCTTCATGCCAAATATTGCCCAAAACTGCAAACGAATAGATGACAGCATCGATTGTGGAGCAGCATGATTATGTTTGCGATTCAAATGCGTGATGATGGTCAACATTGATGTGTGATTTTTGGGCAAAATTATTAGATGTCCAGCCTCTGATCCGAGCGATGACCTTCTTTTGCCGCCACCAATATGAATTAAACCAAAATCGTCCAAGAACGGCAATAGCGATATGTTGCTACTCGACAATGGTACTGCCTTCTTATTTTGTACAACATGATAGTCGGACGAAAGATGAAGTCTTTCAATGATGCGAAGCAAAAATGCGCACCGAGGCGAATATTATCAGCATTAAGTCCAGCTGAATGTCCGTCAGTGCTGCGATTGATAAACTTATGGACATATCTTAATATGCGCTGTATCATACCAAAGGAGTTGATGTATTTAAACCACAGCGATATCTCGTCAGAATTGGATGCACCCAAAATAAGTTTATGCCGGATTTCCGGCAGTTTGACCTTAAGTAAACACTTTTGTGGCCAATTGCTTCTTGTCGCCAGTAAAAATGAAGGACCATTCATCCACAAGGAGGATCCATTTATCCACAGGAGTTGAAAAGTTCTCGAGGGACGGCGCTCTGCGACAATATATCTGCATATATAGCTGGATTCTTATCCGTTGGAATGTTATGCCACTCCATGCCCTCCGTAGGCTGTTGTATGGCCCAACCTCTATTGGCGATGAACACGTTAAATTTGGAAGACTCCTCGTAAAACCATGAAAGCACAACAAAAGAATCTGAGCTTCATTTTGACGATTTCGGTCAATAATTGTGGAAGTAACGAAGTTTCGCACAGTTGGACGAGCGTATTGAGCAGAGCTACGCGTACCTTCGAACAGAGTAATTTCGATTGAATGACATTATAATAGTCTCCAAGACTGGTATTGGAAAATACGTGAATTTGTATCACAGCATCAGGGTGTAGAAAGTTGCGCGAAAAAGTTGCGTGCCGGGCATCAACAAAACTATTACAAGCCGCTGTCCAGGCCGAGAGGATCGTAGACACATGCAATGGTTGCCAACACCGAACGCTTTGTGTGCTTGCTGGTACTAAGTTGAGGTGCAAACGTGAATAGCAGCTCATGCCGAAGTGGCTTCCAGACGAGCTCAAGCGCCTTTGTAACATCGCTGCCATGAATTTAAGCATGCCCACCCTTTCAGTCTTAGCGATGTCAAATAGGACATCAGGATTGCTAGAGCACCACTTTCTTAAACAAAAGTTGCCCTTAACAAGTAAGCTTGTTGTTTGATACATGATCCCGCGCACTCCATCAACTGAATTGCCGCCAGATATCATGTCGTTTACATAAAAATCCAGTAAAATGGTCTGAGAGCCTATGGGATACGATAATGACTCTTCAGAAACGAGCTGCTGCATTGCGCGTGTGGCCAAAAACATGTAGGCTTAGTTCCGTAAGTTACTGTGTTCAGATTGATGATTTGCAAAGCGACCGTGAGAGAGACACCATAATATGCACTGGAGCATATTATCTGGAGCAGTGAGTCGACCGATACATTTTGCAAATGTCACCAGTGAGAGCAATGGGAATGATGCGAAATCGAATAAGCGTGTTGAAGAGTTTGGCCTGAATTGTCGGATCTGACAAGTATATTTTTTAACGAAAGTCCAGTAGTTGTTCCTGCAAAGCCTTCGAATACAACTCTCAGCTTAGTTGTAGTGCTGTCATCCTTCATGACACAATGCTGCGGTAGAAAATATTGTCATTTGCGATTGGATTGGGTGTCATGTGACCAAGGCCAATATATTCTATGATGAATGCAGAATATTGTTTGATTGATTTTCGAGATTTTCGAAACGACGTTTAGCCTGCAGAAATGAGAGAAATGAGTGGCAGCCGAATTAAATATCCTCCGGAGGGTGATCGCGTAACGTTTTTCGCAAAGTGCGCTTCACAATCGGGCTCCTCCTGGGTTGTCTTCGAAATTGGCTCAAAAGCGGCGGACCAATTCGTACAGCCGGGCGCTGGGTTTGACAATGACCTGATGCCTGATGCCCACCACCAGACAAAATACAGCCAAGCTGAATTTTTTTGCGGTAATGGTAAGCCCGGCGCAAGTTGAATCTGGCCTAAACAGAGCAATTCGAAAAAAAATGACGCACGTTGAACGACGGATCAGCGAGTTGATTGTTCGAAGGCACATTCCAATCATCAGTATTCACATAACAGCCAGATACACGCTGCATAATCTGAAACCCGAAACGTCAGACAGAGACTTGGTTTTACAAGCTGCAGTTGGTTAGTCGACCCAGTAACGAATTGGTCAGACCCGGAGTCAAGGGATCACAGCACAGCATAAACATGTCGCCACGATTCCGTACAAGGATAATAACAGTGCAAAAGTACTGCATCACATACAGACTGGGAGCTTGGTAGAAGGGGCGAAACTGGAGACGTTGCTACCATGACTTTTGACGATGGCGAGTTCGATGCTGCTGCTACGGCTTCAGAACTGGTAAAAGATTATAATGCATAAGAGTGCGGTGCTTTGATTGGCAACTGCGGTAAGCTCCAGACAACCTCGTATCTGCTGGCTATTTTTTAGGCAATTAAAGTATAGAGCGAGCATCTTTGCCTCTTTATGGCGAGCATTTGGAGACAGGCTTACAAAATAGGGACAGCTGTAGATTGAGTGGTCTACTCAGTCGCAAAGAACGCAAAGCGATTGGCCGAAGTGATAGAGGCGACAAATGACTTTTCAAACTACTCACAGTTTTCATTGACTTGCCAATCTGGCCATCTTGCGCGCATATTGCATATATGTAGACAATTTATTCCACGACGGCAGCTCGTTGATAGGCGAACACTCCTCCCATTTGGATTGAGTTGTCTTGTCAAATTTTGGAAAAAAACTTACCAAGTAGACAATCGCCAAATTCTTCCCAGTAGTAGGGAACTGTATGTTCTGTGACAGGAAGTAGCTGTCACTTTTATTACCCTGGGGTGAATAATTAATGATTTATGACCCTACGTGCAGGTACGTGACCCTAATTAATATGTAGGTCCCCAGGTACGTAACCCTAATTAATATGTAGGTCCCCTGACCCTTTTTGTGGTGGGAGTGGGGGATCGATCATTTAATGGCGCTACGTGACCCCTTTTGCGGGGGTGGGGTGAGGGAACCGACCGTTTTATGGGCGTAAGCGACCCTTTTGAAGGAGACGAGGTGGGGGGAGCGATCGTTTTATGGGCACAAGTGACCCTTTTGAGGGACAGGAGGTGGGGGGAGCGATCGTTTTATGGGCCTATGTGACCTTTTGGTGGAGGGGGAGTTGAGGAAAGTGGCCATTAAATTTATTGCCTCTCCCTTTTCGGATGTGGCGTGGGTGCCCGATCATTAAAATTCGGATTAGAGGTGTGAGGGCTTATGAGAACAAGTGCACACAGGTGCACCCAAGTGCACGCATCGACTTGTTCGACTACTTTTCCGGGGATGGGATAAGGGACGCTCATTAAAATTCCGATTTGAGGTGTGAGGGCTAATGAGATCACGTGCGCACAAGTGCACGCATCGGGTTGTTCGGCTACTTTTACGGGTGTGGGATAAGGGACGATCACGTGCGCACAAGTACACGCATCGGCTTGTTCGGCTTCTTGTTCGGGTGTGGTATAAGGGTCCGATCAGCCACGTGCGCAGACTTATAAATATTTAATTTACTCTCCCTTTTCTGAAGAGTGTTAACAGCCCATTTTTCTATACGGTGTGGGAACCCAAGGGCGATGCACAAAGGTTCGATCGTAAATTTCACGCCTATAGACACCTACTGACAGGGGTGGGTGTGTATATGGCAAGGCTCAAGGAGTAATCATGTATGCAGGTAATGTATGGATGGGCCTCTGGATTTGTTTTCTCATAATTATTCTAGTTTTATGACTTCTGGTTTACGTGTAAGTTTTTAATAACAGGCACAGTGATTTCTAGGGTGTCTCCTTTCTTCGCTACATTGTTTTGGTTGTTTTATGACTTTGAGCGTGCATAGTAGACGCACTGTATTGCAGGTGCACCGGATCGTGCCCTATGCCCTTTGTCCTATGCCCTATACCCTATGCCCTCTCAAACCTGTTGAGCCTGTGATTAGTAAGTAAATCTGTGATCTGTAAGTAAATATGACATTAAAAACAACAATCCCTAGTCTATAAAGGCTCTTTACATTCATTGAGCCAGTATCAGTAGTCTGTGTACTATCGTGTCTTAAAAACCTCCAATCAAATTCACGTGAATTTGAACAAATTTTTTTGTGTTTAAACAAAACCTTTGCGTGTGCTTAAACAATTCATTGTGAATTTAAAACAAAATATTTGTGTATTTAAACAAAACCTTTGTGTGTGCTTAAACAATTCTTTGTGAATTTAAAAATATTTGTGTATTTAAACAAATCCTTTGTGTAAGCGTGGAAAAACAAATTTTTAATAAAATTTAAAAAATGGCTTCTATTAACAATAACAACAACATCATCTCCAACGTTGCCTCGAACAACTACGTCAATGTCAACAACAACATGGATCGCAACGCCACCACCAACTACTTTAACAATGTATTTTATCGGGCCAACGGACCTACCCCACCGCCGCTGCTAACCCCACCGCTACCGCCAACGGACCTACCACCCGGACCTAGCAACGCACTCGCCACCAACGCCAACGCTTACGTCACCAGACCTCCCACCGCCAACCTCATCTCGAGGCCTACTGTATATTGCGCCGCCTGTAATTTACATGTCGTGCAGGCAAAATGGAGCATGCACATCAGATCGAATTCACATAAGCTCAATGTTTTCACGCCCAAAAATGAGCATGTGAATTTAATTTCAAGCGGCTTCAAAAACCGCATATGTACATACTCCTTTTCCAATACAAAGGAAGAAGTGCTGGTGCCTGAGGAGTTTATGGATGATGCGGCTCGGGCGTTACTCCCATTGCTCAACAACATTTCAAATTTCCACACCTCCGTGAAAGCAAATTTCGAGCTGTTCGCCGAATATGTGAAATACGTTGACGAAGAAGTTGTGAAGCCCCATCAGATTGCAATGGGAGTTATAACGCGGGCAATGAGCCTTGAGGATGTCTATGCGGATCATTCGGCTCAGATAATGGTGAAAATGGACGAATTCCAGAAGAAGGAAAGTGGCTGGAGCCTTTCCAAAATTATTCGACTGGAGTTGAATATTAATAAATACACACCATTAAAAGTAGCTGGATAGAATTGCCTAAACAACTAAAGGCAAATAAGGCGCTGGTAAATATCAGAAACAGCGATGAGTGTTGTTTCAAGTGGGCACTGATTTCTGCCCTCAAAACAGCGCAAGGCAACCCGAACAGGTGTGCGAGCTATGGTATAGGAGACATACAAGCCGCACATATTCAAATAAGCGAGCACCTCACGCTTAATTTTGAGCAGCTGGAGTTTCGTCTCGCTTTGAAACAAATAAAAGTGTTTGAGAGGCAAAGCCCCAGCGTCAGCATTAATGTGTTCGGGTTCGATGAGGAAATCGGAGCGGTGATCGGCCCACTATATTTGACAGAGGAGGAGAAGGAGAGGCACATTAGCATAATGTTGTTGGAGGAGGAAGGTCGCGCCCATTTTGTATGGATAAAGAATTTGTCTAGGTATGTATTTAAAATCTATTTACATTTTTTTCAATAATGAAAAAATACTTATACATTTGTTTATTTTATTTTTCAGGCTTGTACGCAAGCAGTTAACCGGACATACGGAGGAGCTGTTCTTTTGCGCAACCTGCCTTAATTATTCCCACACACAGAAATTGTATGAGGAACACAAGCTGCAGTGTGGGAAATGGTGTCAACCTTGCCAACGGCGGAAAAGGCAAGTCTTAGTTTTAAAAATTATAACCGTAGTTTAAATGTACCTTTCGTTGTTTATGCCGATTTCGAGTGCATGCTTAGGCCCATAAATTCTAGGGTTAGCGATAATGTAGTGGCAAATACCGAACACGTTCCCATTGCATTTTCGTATTTAATTAAATGCGCCTCTAATTCTGCCCTCGACAAATTTGTCTTAGAAACGGGCGATAACGCTGGTGTAAATTTCGTTAAATCTCTAATTAGAGACGTGAAATTTACACCACTTATCTCTCGACAGTTAAACCATTAGCAATGAGTCCGATCGAGGAAAATAGGTTTAAAATGGCAATCAACTGCCATATTTGTGATAAACCATTGGAGCTGATTGTGTCAGGGACCACTGCCATTTAACTGGCCAGTTTAGAGGCACACCGCATAATACCTGAAACATTAATTATCAAAGTGTACCGTTTGTTCCCGTATTCTTTCAATTTCTCGAAGTACGACTCACATCTATTCGTTAGGGAATTAAATAAAGTTGAGGTGAGATAAAGGTTCTCCCCCTCAACAAAGAATTATACATTTCGTTGTCGAAATACACGCACATTACCTCCGTGTTCCTTTATGAATATTTAGATTCAGTGAGTCGTTTAAGCGAGAGCACTTTACCTCAACGTGAAAAATTCTTTAATAGTTTATCAAATTCCGAATGTTCGTTAGAAGATTATGCGCATGGTAAACATGTCTGGTCTGTTTTCGGTTGGCAATCCATTAAAGACTGTATGGAGTTGTACCTCAAGACAGATGTTCTTTTACTGGCAGACGTTTTTCAAAACTTCAGAGCAATCTGCCAGAAAACTTACACACTCAACCCAGCTCATTATTATACGACACCTGGGCTGTCTTGGGACGCAATGGTCAAGACAACAGCAATTGTAGCTCAATGGCTAACTGATATAAATATGTATAGGTTCATACAGAACGGTATTCGCGGTGGCTTGGTACTCGAAAGCCAGCCATAAATACCTGAGAGAGTATGACAGTAGCAAGCCATCTGAATACTTATTGTATTTAGATGCAAACAATCTCTACGGGTGGGCCATGTCACAGTATCTTCCCTATTCAGGATTTGAGTGGTTGCCCGAAAACGAAATTACATCATTAGATGTAATAAACATTTCACCTACCTCAGAATACGGATACATTCTTTAGGTTGATTTAATGTATGCGTCGAGTCTGCATGACCTGCATAATGATCTTCCGTTTTGTCCGCAGAACCAAAAGGCTACACCAACAGCAAAAGTAAACAAACTTATTGCTGACTTAAGACCAAAGGTTAAATATAGCATATATTATAGAAATTTACAGCAGTGCCTTATAAACGGGCTAGAACTCAAAAATAAACCATCGCATGTTGAGGTTTAAGCAATCAGCTTGGCTCAAGCAATATATTGACCTCAACACGCACCATAGCACACTTGCGGCAAACAATTTTGAAAAGGACTTTTTCAAATTGTTAAATAACGCCGTCTATGGTAAAACGTTGAAAACGTTGAGAAAAGTAAAAATGTGAAACTAGTCACGTCATGGGAAACAGTTAGCTGCAATCGGTTGGGGGCCCGAGCGCTGATTGCAAAGGCTAGTTTCCATAGCTCGGCACAATTTTCTGAACACATGTATGCTATTCAAATGAAGCGCCTTCACAATACGTATGATAAACCAATGTACTTGGGCTTCACGGTTTTAGAGTTATCAAAGTGGAAAATGTATGATTTCCACTATGATTACATGACGCCCAAGTTCCAAGAGGCAGTTACTTTAAATTACATGGACACAGATTCGTTCATTTATTCAATAAAAACAAATGATTTCTTTGAAGACATAAGAAATGACGTGGAGATGAAGTTTCATACTTCGGAATATCCCGAAGAGCTAGCAAGAGAATACGGGATCAAGAGGTGCAATAAAAAAGTATTAAGCATGATGAAAGATGAAAACTGTGGGAAACGCATGCTAGAATTTGTGGGCCTAAGGGCAAAAATGTACTCGTTAACAGTTGAAGGCGGAGGGTGTATAAAAAAATCTAAGGGGTCAAAAAATGTGCCCTAGATAAATTAAATTTAAATAGTTATAAGGATTGTTTATTTAACAATAAAAAAATTAGTGATAGCATGCTAATGTTTAGGTCAAAGACCCATAATTTATATACTCATAGAGTTATGAAAATTACTTTAAGTTCCTTAGATGATAAGAGAAAAATAAGAGAAGATGGCATCCAAACATATGCATGGGGCCATTATAGAATAAGTACTTGAAATATTATATAAAAAACCAAAAAAAAAAAATTTAATATTTAGTATTTAAATTTTTATTGTTTTATAATAATAAAAGAAAAAATTGTAAAATTAATTTGTTATTGTTTATATTTAAAAAGTAAGCGAAACATAAATAAAAAACATTATTGTATGAATTTCATTTCATCGCCTTTTATTGAAAAACAACAGGTATTCTATTGCAGGCATTTTATTGCAGGTGTCGCCTCGTTTTGTTTGCTTTCACAGAGGTGTGGTAATGTAATATATTGTTGAGCAATGAGAGTAATGCCCGGGCCGCATCATTAATAAACTCCTTAGGCACCAGTACTTCTTCTTTGCTGTGGTCTTGTGGGAATTAGATCTAACGTGCATGCTCCAGTTTGCCTGTACGTCATGCAAATTGCATGCGCTGCAATATACACTAGGCCTTGAGATGAAGTTGGAGGTGGGAGATCCGGTGGCGTTGGCGTTGGTGGATGGTAACGGAGGCGGCTGCGATAGCGTTGGCGGCAGCGGTGGTGAGGAGTCGTTTGGAGAAAGGTCCGGTGGCGGAGGCGGTGATGGCGTTGGCAGCGGCGGTGGTAAAGGCTCTCTTGGATGTGGGTCTGGTAGCGTTAAGTCCGTTAGCGGTGGCGGTGGGGTTTGCGATGGTGGTTGGGTTAGCGGCGGCGATGGCGGTAGGTCTGTTCGCGTTAAGTCCGTTAGCAGTGGCGGTGGGGTTAGCAGCGGCGATGGCGGTAGGTCCGTTGGCGTTAAGTCCGTTGGCGGTGGCGGTCGGGTTAGCGGCGGCGATGGCGGTAGATCCGTTGGAGTTAAGTCCGTTGCGGCGGCGGTGGGGTTAGCAGCGGCGGTAAATCCGAAAGCGTTAAGTCCATTAGCAGTGGCGGTGGGGTTAGCGATGGTGGTTCGGCTAGCGGCGGTGATGGCGGTAGGTCCGTTAGCGGTGGCAGTGGGGTTAGCAGCGCCGGTAAATCCGAAAGCGTTAAGTCCGTCAGCGGGGGCGGTGGGGCTAGCCGCGGAGGTGGCGGTAGGTCCTTTGGCACGATTAACAACGTTGTTAAAGTAGTTGCTAGTTGCGTTGCGTTGTTGTCATTGACGTAGTTTCCCGAAGCATCGTTCGGAATACATTGTTGTGGCCCAATAAATGTCACGTTGCGAATAAGGGGACACGCTCCAGTTAAAATGTATATTGCAATGTATATTGCAATATATTGCAATTTGTACCTCGCAATATTGTACCACGAGCATCTTATTTCAGGGGCTGTGTGAGGCAGCTGTCAAGTCGGCCAAACACCTTCTGCTGCATCAAATCGGAAGCGCATCCCAAGACCCGAACGGCGAGGAGGCACTGACTACAGGCCACCTGCTCATCGGTCAGCCACTTCGTAGGGAGACAACTTTCGTGCTCTCGCAGGTGGCAGCTCCTGTCCATGCTCAGACAGCGATTCTGGAAAGCCTAGTTCAAAGACTACATCTACAGCCTTCAACCTCGCGGCAAGTGGAGAGCAGAGCACCCTGGCGTGGAGGTCAGTACACTCGTGGTCATCCACGCGGACAGCACCCACCACACAGTCACACTTGGAGAGGACGGTCCAATAAGGGTGGTTGACGTGAAAACGGTCGTGGGCGTATGTGGGAAACTGGCCAAATTGCCCATTTCTTGAAGTTTGAATACTTCAACATGGCCGGAATGTTTACCCACATTAATTAAGTCTTTGAATAAATTAGCATATGAATAACATTGAAGTTTTAGTTTGTAAACTAAAATTAGATTAGGGTTAATACTAGATAAAAATGTCCCTACTGAATTGCACTGAAGTGTCACATCAAGCCTCTTTGCTTTCTTATACAGAGCGTGTAAACCGCTCACACGTGAGCAGTGTTTGCATTCGTTTGAGAACTTTGTTTTTGCAGTCCAACAAATCAAATAAATTGTCTTTATAATCTGAATAAGTTATTCTAGCATTTTTATTTTTTCGGAATTTTAGAATTTATTTTACTGGAAAGCTGCTTTCAATATCAACACCGCCTCCGTAATCGCTAAAATCTATATACCTGAAAGCTCAAATCAATAACGAATGTACAATTCCCACAATTTTTAGGCTATAGACTCCAAGCATGGTATGTAGATTGCTGGTGACCGCCCCAAAAGATTTCGGCTTTGATATCCAGGCCATGCCCACTAGATCGCCCCCAACCACCCCGCCAGCCATCCAAATCGGAAATGGCTATATCTCGCACAGTTTTTGAGCTAGAGTCACCAAATCTAAAGATAGTTTAGTGGTCGCCCTCTTCAAAAAAGGGTACCCGGCTGCGCTCACTTCCGCCGCCGCAATTCGCGAAAATTTAAAGCTATGTTCACCAAATTTGGCAGATACTGTTTGGGTGACCTCTTAAGATCGAGCCGAAAAATGTTGGCCACGCCCAGCTCCGCCCCAACAAAATATTTTTTAAAATATTAATAATAACTACTGCGTACTGTGGAAGATTATTACGCAGTCGGTTCGTCCGACTGCAACGTTCTTATTTGTTATTATATGTTTTTCTTTATTTCATAATTTTAGTATCGCCATAAGTATAGCACAAGTGTTCTCGAGACGTATATACAAGGAAATAAAGTGCCCTTTAGTTTTCTCTTTATGCTGGTAGTGCAATTTATTACTATTGTAACAGAGCGTGCGATATATTTACGAAAGGCGTTGGTGGTGAAAATTGTGTTTCATTTTGTAACGGTTATTGGAATACATATATGGATGTTCTTTTTGGTCCCATACGTAACGGCACACAGTTTTGGGGCTACTGCTCCAACTATCTTTTATCTTATTAAATGCCTTCATATGCTATTGTCAGCTTACCAGATGCGCTGTGGTTACCCAAGACGCATTTTGGGAAATGTGTTTACAAAAAGTTTTTCAATGGTTAATTATGTTGCGTTCAAAGTGTAAGCAACAACAAATGAATTATATGTTAAAATACATATCATAGTTTATTTAACTAAAACTTTTTAGCTATATGGAAATACCATTTCTCTATATTCTTCGCACAATGCTGGACTGGTTATGCATCGACACCACGCTGACTGTTATGGAGTGGATAAAAATGGAGGATATTTTTCAATCTGTATTTATTGTGCGTTGCTATAGGCAAATGGATACCGATTTCCCAGTTTTACGGGGAGAGCCCAAGGCATTTTATGCCAAATGTTTAATAGGTGGCACCATTATTTTAATATTGATAGCACTTATATGGAGTCCCTTATTTCTCTTTGCACTGGTTGGAACAGTAGGAAAACCAAATGTACCTCGAAGGGCTGACATTGCTGTTAAAATTGGGCACTACGAACCAATTTACGTGTCTCAAAGTTACTCGGGTATACATCAGTTTTCCGAAGATGAATACAAAGAACTAATTAGGAGTTTTAATTTCGACATATTTGCTACTGATCATATTATGATTTATGATCCCGTGGATATTACAGCAGTTAAGTTTGATGCCAACTCTGTGACATTATGGAATATGTCACCACCTGACAAAAAACGTTTGTTAAATGATCTAAAGACAGGTAGATAAAATAATACAATAACTAAATTGTGTATTTATAAACTTTATTTCCAGGCAAAAAAATGGATATTCGTATTAGATTGTCATTTAATTGCGGCGTCATGACGGATACAATTCAATACGAGACAATATACACTCTTACAAAGAATAAGGAGTTAACTCGTGAAATGCTCATTGAAACGTTATCTGATGAAAATAACAACAATAAAGTCATTGTACCAGATATATTGCCAAAATTTATTACTGTTCAAAAAATGCAGGTGTATGTTAAATTGATCAAAGATTTTGATGGTTCGTATTGTGATGATTTATTATTTTATTTTATTTTGTCGTTAGCTAAAGACTTAAGACTAATTTGAATTTTGACTTTATTTGTTGATGTTTGCTTGAGTGTGAGTGTGAGTGTGAAAATTAATAAAGCTTAGAAGATTTTCAAAAATTTAGTTTCTAAAGGTAAGGCGTTAGTTTAGTATTTTTGAATCTGCGTTTGTATGTAGTATAAGTGCAAGATATTTATTATATTAATGTTTATTTTATTATCAAATCTGCAGTTCAATAATAACGATCTGACGACTTTTAATATTTATACTCGTTCACGAATTGAAAAGTGAGTACTGGTTTTGAGCAATGTTCCATGACCATCCGTGTGATCATATTAACGCAATATTTTTTAGCGCTATTGAAGATAGAAACGTGAATTTCGGAATTTCAGTTGGATTGGGCACTGCCTTGCAGTTTCTGTGGGCAGTTGGTAAGTGCTCGTTATCATCTGATCAACGTCTTTGCGATATTGCGGTGGCACTATAAAAGATGAGTGTTCAGTGACATTATAAACAAGATTCTTCTCATCTGTCGGCATCTTCAAAAACTTGCTTCAAAAACGTGAATCGTTGCTCATCGGCAACCAATCGAAACTTTTTGATGAAATCATGCCCCAGAAGTGCATCGTAATCGATCTGATTATTGGGGACGACTAAAAACTTCTGTACCGTCTGCAACTTTTTCGCCGTAACCTCTGTATTAAAGCACCCAATAGGCTTTGTTATTCTATGGCCAGGACCCCACAACGTAGATGTACTTTTAAGAAGTTCACATGATATGCTCCCCTGATCCAGAGTTAGAGTAATATTCTTTTTACTGCTGTGCTGATTGCTTTTCGGATATTTTTAAACGTTCACATAACTAACTCTTTTCTCAAAACTCTGAAGGATTTACTGCGATACATTGCACCCTTGTGTTCCTTTCCAGACTGTTAACGCCTTTTATATAACTGACTGCTGCTCTTTTTTTCATACGTAACAAATATTCGTGCGTCTCATTGTTCTTCTTCTTTCTATCTCGCCACTGTTGATGAATAACAGTGCGCATTCTTATTGCTTGCTTAAGTTCATCGAAATTTCACACCATTTCAGCTTCCAGTAACAGTTTAGCCGCGCCGGCCACATTTCCCCTAGCGTGTACATAGTTTTGTTTATCACTGAAATCATACGAGTCTGCATTGTTTTCGAATATTTCGAACTTCTTTTCTAAGTCACCGACTTTCCATCACATTCACATTTTTCCAAAATTATCGAAGCGATTTTCATTTGATTTTCTCGTTGCTTCTCAGAACCTATTTTAAGGCTCAGCAGTTGAAGCGGACGGACGGTCAGCTAGAAGGACAATGCACAAACCCAATATACTCTCTCCACTTCGTTAACGAGTATATAAATTGATTTGAGCGATTAACACGATTGTTTGCTAAACTAGAAAAGTAGAATGTGACATAGAACGTAATCTCTAAGCTAACAAAATGACAACTTCATGCAAATTTGAGATTCAGCGCCGGTTAGACATACTAAATTCTTACATTGCGAAAGTAATGGATCTGCAGTATGAAATTGACCGCTTTGATCCAGGAATTCCAATCGTGTTTTACTTGAGAAAACATGCGTTCAACCAAGATCTTTATATATGGCTGCTCTTAACGCTCATTAAGAGGCAGACAGTGCGCCCCAATTGTCACATCACTCCAATCTCCCAAAATTAAAATTACCTAAATATAGTGGGAAGCATGCTGAGTACAAACAGTTACTTATCTTCTTTGAAAGTTTAGTACATTCCGATTGTTCATTATCAAATATGGAGAATGCACTTTTATATTAAGTCATTTGTTATATATTGTGAGTAATATTAAAATAAATCGATCAAAAACAGACGCTGTTGCAAAAAAAAAAAAAAAGTGATCGACGCTTTCGGATGAGCATCGCATTTTTCGCTAGCATACGGCCACCAATGCGGCCGCTCGTTGCTGGCCATCCGAGGTTTGCAAGAACTGGGAATACGCAAAAAGGATACCCATGTGCTTGGTTCCGAAGTCATTTATGTCGATGATATGCTTACATGACCCGATGATATGGACGCTCTGAATATCATATGTACTCAGAGTGTCCGAAATCCTCAGTTCAGCAAGTTTGCAATTGGCAAAACGGTTTTCAAACTATCTCAATATGATGGAAGAAATTGAGAATGACAAATTTCTCAGCTTCAATGATACCGACTCAGTACCATTTAGCGAAAGCAATATTTCCAAGGCTACCAACTGCTGCTAAGTAATTGGTTTTCTTCAATTGGAGTTGTTTAGCGAATCGAGACGTTATTTAGCGCAGCTGCAATCCTCTATCTAATAGCAGTGGCAATATCACCATAAGGCAGGAGCTGAAGAAGCTGGAGCAGCACTGCAAGTATGAGCAATCGAATGCGAAAAACCTAAAGGCAACAATGTATTGTGTTTGGAGACATATGTGCGATAAGTTTCACAATTACATGCTCGAAAAGATGACCCATTTTAAGACAGTTGAGGCATAGAGACAACCTTTTTTATTCTTTAAGACGCGAGTCTGGAGACAAATTGTCAAAGCTGGGTTTGTGCCTTATACAATGTTCTGTGCTATTAGAAAATAGACAAACAGCGAGCTTTGGGTTAGTAACAATAGCAACAATAATTCAAAGAAATTTTGCTCGGTGAAATTAAAAAACAATAAAGCTTATTGCTTATTACATATATATGTTTATGCTAAATTACAAAAGTTAATTTTTGCAACTAGCTTAAAAACTATGAGATATAGCCATATCCGATTTATTAAGGCGGGTAGCTGTGGAGCGTTCTAGTGGGCGTGGACATGTTACCATTTTGAGCTTTTAAATATATCGGTTTTAGCGATTACGGAGGCGGAAAGGGGCGTGGCCGAGAATTTTTTTGATGTTTGGGGGAACTTTCGAGTAATATATATTCCAAATATGAGTCTAGCTCAAAAACTGTGGGAGATATAGCCATTTCCGATTTTTCAAGGCGGGGGCGCTAGAGGACGTTGTGGGCGTGGCTGGGAAATCAGGATCCCAAGATTTGGAGGACGTCACCAGCAATCTACATACAAAAGTTGGCGACTCGAACTTTAATATTGTGGGAAATATTGAGCTTTATTAATTTTATTCTTTTTATTTTTATTAATTGCGATTTGAGGTGTATCGATATGTTATCGATTTGCTAGCCTCCCAGTGGGCATGGCACAAAAATCTTAACACTTTGTCTGAAGCAGATAACTACAAGTATATATCCAAAATTTCAAGTCTCTATCTTCAATAGCGCCGACAAATATTGCGTATCCGGACAGACGGACGGACAGCACGACGTAAAATAAACATCAAAATATAAAATAAAAAATACATAATAATAAATAGATAAGAAAAATTAATCACAAAACAAAGAAAAATTATTAAGTGTGTCAAAGTTAAGCAGAAATTTTAATAAATAAAAAGGCATAACCAAAAATCACCTTAAACGACAATATTTTGGCTAGAAAAAAACTTAAGGACATCACGCCATTTACGTGAGGTCCGGCTTCACTGTACACCTTCATCACATGAGTTGATTTTATTTTATCCTTCTACCAGACGATTGATACACGACAGCAACGCGTTATTCTCGGAGCAGTAGAACGGACATGGATAATTGAATCTACCAAACAGCGGGGAAAATTTTTTTGTACAATCTTCATAGCCCGTGAGCTGATTTTTTTCTTGGAATAGGTGGGCTAACATTTTTGCCATCAGTGTATCGGAGCTTGGAACTCATCGTCGTTTTAGCATAGTCAGACAGTGTCCCATAATCTAACAGCCAAAGTTATCAACACTTTGATCAAAACATTATAAAAGTGTGTGCCTAGTGATGTCGGAGTGTCCAGAAACAAAGAAAAAAAGAAACAGAAAGCACCCAAAGCTGACTTATATATAAATATATATATGTATGTATATTTCCGCTAAATCATTTGGTATTTAAATATGCAATTAAAAAAAAAAACAAGAAAACTAAAATAAAGCAATTCAACTTTTTTTCTTTCCAAACTATCTAATTTGTCTATACTAGCTAATAAATTTAAATATCTAATGTTTTCTGCTGCAGCCGCTGTTGTTGCGAACATCCATACTTGCGTTAGTGTTAAAGCTCTATTGCAAGCTTTGATCACACAATCAGCTGCGCTTGTGCAATAGATTGTCCACAACCTGAGTTTTGGATACTCAAAGGCTTTAGCTTTAAAGTTGGAACTAAAAGTATATGCACACTTTCTTTTTTATTTAATTTATCCATATTCGTATTTCGAATATTAAGCAATACACCACAATTACATTATAAACAAAAAATATATTAATTCCTAAAAATTATTAATCAACGATACATGCGAATTCTAAAACAAAACAAAAAACAAAAAAATAAAATAAAATGTTTAAGGGTATAGTGGCTGTATAAATCCATGACCACCGCGCGAACGAAAATTATTTAAAAATATGGACACTGTCTTACCATAACTTGTACTCACTATAAATTACATTTTTTGTATCCCTCAATTTTTGTATCCCGTACGTTTGACGGGTACAATTATTAATAGTCTACGTTTTTCTGTTAGTATAAGTTCAAGGGATAACCCCGGTAACCGATAATTAATATTTACTCCTCAAGAAAAGAAAAGTTTGGCAAGAAAAATAAATGTTTTGATTACAATCCGAAGAAAATAAATAAAGAATTATATAAAAATTTAACGATTATGGATTAACTCGTTATTACTATGGGGGCCGCACAGTGAAATAATGTAATAGAAATGTGTTCTTGGGAATCTCGACTAAATGTAATACGAGCTTCTTGGTTGGGTGGGTAAAGACCACGCGGGTCGATCATCAACTCAGATCCTGCGAAATGTAGGCAGCAAGGTAGGAATGTAGATATAGGAAGCAACACCAATGTATTTGCGCGAATTTTAAATATTTTTAAACGAGGCCGTGGTGTCAAACTGTTAGGAATATCGCTACCGAGAAAACGGAATGTAATGGCCAAGGTATACACTACATATATCGACTTTCTAATGACAATTTTAATAGACCAAAATTAAAATCTAGCCTACTTTTTATATCGAAAAGCTGTCAAGTAATCAATTTTCTTTCTTAAATTTTCTTTCTTTTTAATAAATTGACTGTGTTTGGCCCCTTTAATCTGAATTTTTTTATTAAAATGCCTGTAGAACATAGTCCGCAGCTAACACCAGCATCAAATGATGCCGCTGTTAACAACTGCACTATTTGTTGTCAGAGCATGACAGACACTCAATCGTGTTACATTACAGATTGTAAGCACATATCCAAAAAAAATTGTCTTGAGGGTTGGTTACAAACTCGCAATACGGCGCTCATTGAAGAGACTTTAGATGGAGATCTAAATGCATTATGCAAGCACATGCATGTCCTGTTGGCATGAATAGCACAAAACTGGTATTGGCGATACCATTAAAAGGTAGATTGTATTATCTGGTCAGATTTTTGCCTCTCCTTATGCCAACAATATAGTGATTATAGGTCCGAGTTTGCAAGCAAGGAACAAATTCGGTCCCGTAAACAAAAACATGGGGAAACATTCGCTAATTTCTACGAAACCATAGTTTCTCTAATCGATAAATTGATAGGAATATGCTTGCACGCAAAATTCATAACATCAATGTTTGAATTTGGTTTATTGGGTAGCTCGGCTAGTAATTTTTTGAGCAGTTGATATACCATATCCCTTTTGGTATCGTTTGAGATACAGGCCATTGCCTAAAGCATTTGCCTCTATTTAGCTGCTATGTCGCTTATTCTCTTCAAGTTGATTCCTCGCGTTTTTAGCACTGTTAATGGTTTTAACAATTGCTAAGCCACCGGATGCAAGTCCTCCTAACGCTCCAAGTGCTGTTAAAATTGGTACAAGCGGCAAGAAACCACCCACTTTCGGGACACTTATTATCCGTGGAATTATTCTTTTCTTTCTTCTTTTTCTTCTTCTTTCATCTTTTTTCTGATCCCCAATAGACTTGTTTATAACTTTTTTAGCTATTTGGATTGCCGAGTGAATATAATATGGTTTTTTCTTTTTTAACACATTCGAATCGGTTCAACTGCATGCATAACTTTCATCTTTTTTCCACCGTTTGCTAGCTGTCTATCAGATCCTTTGAAGCAACCAGAATTACTCAGCATGTAGCTCTCGCACTTATTTATCGAAATGTAGTTTTTTATGGTTGTTGTTGTACCAACAAATCGGGTGCGGTCGATTTCAATTCCATTCAATTCATAACGAATTTCATCAAACAAATAACCCATGCAATTGTTTTTTAATTTACCCTCGTTAGTAGACGTGTTGTTAGCCAAGCATATCGAGCCCTCAGTATTAATAAAACTCTGGCTCGGTAATACATAAAGGTCCTAATTTAAGATTGTAATTCGAACTTCATCGTTGCTCTTAAATAACTGAAGATACGGCAAGTAACTATGATATTCTTGTTTTATTATACTCTCATCGGAATAGGGCAAGGTTTAGACAATTTTCCCACACTGCAGCTTGTGCTCCTCATACAATTTCTGTGTGTGGGAATAATTTAGGTAGGTTGCGCAAAAGAACAGCTCCTCCGTATGTCCGGTTAACTGCTTGCGCACAAGCCAGAAAAATAAAATAAGCAAATGTATAAGTATTTTGTCATTACTGAAAAAATGTAAATAGATTTTGAATACATACCTCGACAAATTCTTTATCAATACGAAATGGGCGCGACCTTCCTCCTCCAACAGCATTAGGCTAATGTGCCTCTCCTTCTCCTCCTCCGTCAAAAATAGTGGGCCGATCACCGCTCCAATTTCCTCATCGAACCCGAACACATTTATGCTGACGCTGGGGTTTTGCCTCTCAAACACTTTGATTTGCTTCAAAGCCAGAGGAAACTCCAGCTGCTCAAAATTAAGCGTGAGGTACTCGCTTATTTGAATATGTGCGGCTTGTATATCTCCTATTCCATAGCTCGCACACCTGTTCGGGTTGCCTTGCGCTGTATTTAAGGCAGAAATCAGTGCGCACTTGAAACAACACTCATCGCTGTTTCTGATGTTTATCACCGCCTTTTTTGCCTTTAGTATTTTAGGCAATGCGATCCATCTGGATTCTTTTAACGGCGTGTATTTATTAATATTCAACTCCAGTCGAATAATTTTGGAAAGGCGCCAGCCACTTTCCTTCTCCTGGAATTCATCCATTTTTATCATTATTTGAGCCGCATGATCCACATATACATCATCAAGGCTCATTGCCCGCGTTATAACTCCCATTGCAGTCTGATGGGACTTCACAGACTTGACAACTTCTTCGTCAACGTATTTTACATATTCGGCGAACAGCTCGAAATTTGCCTTCACAGAAGTGTGGAAATGTAAAATATTGTTAAGCAATGGGAGTAATGCCCGGACCGCATCATCCATAAACTCCTTAGGCATCAGCACTTCTTCTTGGTATTGGCAAAGGAGTAAGTACATATGCGGTTTTTGAAGCCGCTTGAAATTAAATTCACATGCTCATTTTCGGGCGTGAAAACATTGAGCTTATGTGAATTCGATCTGACGTGCATGCTCCATTTTGCCTGTACGACATGTAAATTGCATGCGGTGCAATATACAGTAGGCCTTGAGATGAGGTTGGCGGAGGGAGGTCTGGTGACGTAAGCGTTGGCGTTGGTGGCGAATGTGTTGCTAAGTCCGGTGACGAAGGGATTTTTCGAACATAAAGGTTTTGTTTAAACACACAAAAAAATTTGTTTTGACACACAAAGAATTTGGATTTTTAATACGAGGAACAAATTTGGTTAAAGGTTTTGAAGGCGCGATAGTACACAGACTACTGATACTGATACTACTACTGATACTACTGATAAGGAGCCTTTATAGACTAGGGATTGTTGTTTTTAATGTCATATTTACTTACAGAATACTAATCACAGGCTCAACAGGTTTGAGAGGGCATAGGGTATAGGGCATACGACAAAGGGCATAGGGCACGATCCGGTGCACCTGCAATACAGTGCGTCTACTATGCACGCTCAAAGTCATAAAACAACCAAAACAATGTAGCGAAGAAAGGAGACACCCTAGAAATCACTGTGCCTGTTATTAAAAACTTACACGTAAACCAGAAGTCATAAAACTAGAATAATTATGAGAAAACAAATCCAGAGGCCCATCCATACATTACCTGCATACATGATTACTCCTTGAGCCTTGCCATATACACACCCACCCCTGTCAGTAGGTGTCTATAGGCGTGAAATTTACGATCGAACCTTTGTGCATCGCCCTTGGGTTCGCACACCGTATAGAAAAATGGGATGTTAACACTCTTCAGAAAAGAGAGAGTAAATTAAATATTTATAAGTCTGCGCACGTGGCTGATCGGACCCTTATCCCACACCCGAAAAAGTAGCCGAACAAGCCGATGCGTGCACTTGTGCGCACGTGATCTCATTAGCCCTCACACCTCAAATCGGAATTTTAATGAGCGTCCCTTATCCCATCGCCGGAACTGCAGTCGAACAGTCGATGCGTGCACTTGGGTGCACTTAGGTGCACTTAGGTGCACTTGTGTGCACTTGTTCTCATAAGCCCTCATACCTCTAATCCGAATTTTAATGATCGGGCACCCACGCCACAACCGAAAAGGGAGAGGCAATAAAATTTAACGGCCACTTTCCTCAACTCCCCCCTCCACCAAAGGTCACATAGGCCCATAAAACGATCGCTCCACCCACCTCCTCTCCCTCAAAAGGGTCACTTGTGCCCATAAAACGATCGCTCCCCCACCTCCTCTCCTTCAAAAGGGTCTCTTGCGCCCATAAAACGATCGGTTCCCTCACCCCCACCCCCGCAAAAGGGGTCACGTAGCGCCATTAAATGACCGCTCCCCCCACTCCCACCACATAAAGGGTCAGGGGACCTACATATTAATTAGGGTCACGTACCTACACGTAGGGTCATAAATCATTAATTATTCACCCCAGGGTAATAAAAGTGTCAGCTACTTCCTGTCACAGAGCATACAGTTCCCTACTACTGGGGTGTAAATTAACCCCCAAAAGACCCCATGCCTCTATTAAAAAAATATTTATTTTAAAACCCCTTCCCCCAAGAAAAATCTAGCCTACGCCACTGCAATATTCATACATATGTGGTGTACTTCTGCATACAAGCACGCACACACACACACACACATAAACATATGAGATCGCAAGTCATTGTCTGCGACAAGCATCTCTCTCTACCATCGACCAGCTTTGCTGAAGCTAGCCTGGCGACTGATTTCGTTGCTTGTGTCAGCAGCAGAGCACAACGACTTCGGCATTTCGTCGTGTGGCATTTGGAGAGCGAAAAGCCAGTCGGCTGGCGTGGCGTTTAAAGAGCGAAAAGCAACTTGAAAAGCCACAGCAGAAATTTCGTCTTGCATTCAAATGTATGCGCGTTACGCATCTTAGTGTTTATATTGTCTTTGTCCAAACCATCTACACATTCTTTGGCTATACAATTTGTGTTTTAAGACACTTCGTCTAGTCCCTGTATATTGTAAAGTGCTTTGAAGTGAAAAAGTTTGGTATGACTGAGGTTCTCTGCATGAATGCCAGATCCTTAACAAAAACCTGATTACTGTTTCCAAACACATATTAAAAGTCAAGTAAAATGCAGGAGTTCCCGTCTACTTTCAACAGCGTGCATCTACTTTATGTAGCATACTAATAAGATTGATTGAGAGTCTCTGTCTTAAAAGACGAGCGTACACTATTTTAATGTTAGTTGCATTCAGTTGTCAACCAAAATGGTTACGCAGCAGTTAAAAAATCGAGGAAGTGCAGAAAGCCACAAGACCGTGAATATTATGGAGTTCTACAGTTGGAAGTCAAGGACAATATGATTCACACCCATGATCTGGATGCAACAACATAATCAAAACTTTGTTTGAACTTTGTTAATGAATTTTAGTTTTAAATCAATACGGTAATAAAATTGAGTTGGATGGCGAACCTTGCAGATCGTTTATACGATTGCAACATATATACAAGCATATATTATTATCATATTATTCCTGAATGCGCACACACTCGAAAATATGATATACGTTTATCAGATTTAAATTTAAATTATGGAAACGACGAAGAAATAGATTTAAATGGTTTATGCTCTGAAATTTCTAAAAAGATGGGCAGGACAATAAAAAGGTACTCGGACAATTACAGAAAAATATTTTAAAAAAAGGAGACTGACGCATAAGTAGGGCTCAATATCAAAAACCTTCTTCAGTCATAAATTTGCTTTGGAGAATTATAGACAATTTGGATAGTTTCTACATGTGGCATCACCTCTATTATAAAGAAAATTGACAATTTTGTAACAGAGTATGAAGGAGTAATTTTTTCTGACCACCAAAACCTGATTGCGGAATACAGAGAATATTTCGTCAAATACGAGAAATGTAAAATTACAACAATGGAGAACAACATTACGGAGAACATTCGACGCACCTGGTCATCAATCGAAACAACAACCGGTTGTGATACCTGTGCTTGCATTTCTATATTATATGTAAAGAAAAACTAGAACGTCTTATATCACAGTACGCTAAATTAACACATAGAATGATAAATTAAATTGTTTAATTCTAAGCTAGAAAATGTAACCAAATTGTAAACTCGAAGAAATCACGAAATAAATAGGCAAAAGACTTGTAATATAAAAACCTCACACCTCTTATTGGAATTTTAATGATCGGGCACCCACGACACTTCCGAGAAAGGGAGAGGCAATAAAATTTAACGGCCACTTTCATCAACTCATGGGCCCATAAAACGATCGCTTCCCTCACCCCCACCGACGCAGAAAGGGTAACGTAGCGCCATAAAATGATCGCTCCCCTCACTCCCACCACAAAAAGGCTCACGGACCTACGGACCCTATTAATTATGGTCACGTACTTGAATATTGATCATAGGCACGTAGGGTCATTAATCGTTAATTATTCACCCCAGGGTAATAAAAGTGACAGCAGCATTCTGTCACAGAGCATACAGTTCCCTATACTTAAAGGACAGGTACTAGAATGCAATATATCAATGCATTAAGACGTGCCCACAATAATCTAACTGTGGAAGCAAAAACATTTCAAGTGAATTTAATTATATGGCAAGGAAAAGATGCAAACTTGAAACGGATCAGAGAAAAGTTGTCTGAATGAAAAACGAATACTACGAAATGCGCAATGGAGTTATGTTGTATCAAATGTTGATTATTGAATGATTATTTTAAAGCGTACAGTAGTCCTAACAATATAGTGCGGGGAAATTGTTTTACTTCTGACGAATTCAATAGTTTTCCAAATTCAAAATACAATAATCATACAAAAGAGGCTACTGGCTTGGTAGAAGGTATCAATAGCGACTTGGATCGTGGCAAAAGATTTTGAACGATGTAGAATATGTCATGAACAACAAAAAAACAGAAATATAGGTGGAATATCCCACGGTAATACTCTTTGGCTTAAAACTTAAAACAATTCGCATTTGCAATCGCAACGGACGTGTTTTATTCTTGCGCCTCGCAATTGTCTAATTTAAACTCCATTAATCAATCTTATATTCGCTGTTTTGGCCCAAAAAATAGAATTGCAACAGTGTGATTCAATAGGTTCTGTGAAACTCATTGTTTAAATCTATTTGACAATCTAAATTAATTTGCAAAATTTGTGTTCAAGTGCAACAACAAACTGCAGCGCAAGTATATTGGTTGTCTTGTGCAGTTGCATTGCCGGTTGCTAAGTTTTTGTTTTCGTATTTGCTCTCTGCACATTTCTCTTGCTTTCATTCCGCGCTCTAAAACGGCCTTTACTCCCTCCGCGCTTACACTAATATTGTTGTTGGCGTTGGACGGTTCTTTCGTTCTTATAATTTTTGCTTTGATCCCGTTGCTTGTTTCGGTCGTCCCGCCCGCGCTATCTGTACACTAATTGTTGTTGCAATTCTATTTAACCCTAGTGCGCTTTTTTTCTGTACACCTGATGTACGGCCGATGACGTAAAACTTTTCCTGTCGTATACTAATTCTCTAGCTGGACAAAATTTGCAATCCGACCTTGACAGTTTCCAAACCTGGTGTCAAGTAAATTTATTAAGTTTTAACTACAGTAAGTGTACATTAATGTCTTTCTATAGACGTATGCCCTTTTTAATAATTATTTTTCTGAACGGTAAACCACTTGAGCGTATTGAGCCCGTTAATAATTTGGGTATTATTCTTGATCCCCTTCTTGATGCTGCTAATCGAGCGTTTGGAGTCTTGGGATTCATAAATTCGCTGGTCGAAAGAATTTGACGGTAGCTACATTACTAAAGCTCTTTATACTTCACTTGTTCGTCCAATTTTTGAATATGGATCTTGTATATGGTGTCCCCAATACAAGGTTCATCAGGTTAGACTATTACTAATAAATCTTCCTTCTAATCGTAGAACCATGCTATGTGTAATCATCTTACACAAACTAATAAATAGGGACATTAATTCTTCAGAATTAATCAACCAAATAAGTTTTGCGGTTCCGCGCTGAAATACGAGAAATTTTTTACCGCTTTCTCTTAAAATGTGTAATACAAACTATGCGCTCCATAACCCTTTTCGCATCTTATGCTCTAGTTATAACAATCTTTTCCATATATTAAATAATGCATCTTCTGTCCCTGTCATTAAAAAGTTAGTCCATTGTCATCTGTCCATTTGTTCGCGATGCGGCGCGCCCCTCGGTCAGTTGGGCGGGAGGTGGGTGGCATTTTGCCTGGGTCCGCGCGTTAACAAGTCTGTGATTGGTATCGTTGGGCCACTTGATTTTACTGTTCGTCAGAACATCTACGTCCAAACAAAAAAAAAACAAAAAAAAAAGAACATTAAAGATAGTTTGAAAAAAATATAATTGACAAAAATAAAAAGAACGAGTAAGGGGCTTTAGTCGGGAGCGCCCGACAAGGGGATACCCTGAACCCTGTCTTCACATACATTTCAAACCCCTTGCATTCATACAGACATTTACAAAATCAGACAGACGGACGTCAGCAATGGAAACTTAATTTGTGAATAACTTTAAAACTAAGAGCACGATCTTAGTGAAATTTTTACCTCGTAATAAGGGCATTGAAATCTATGTACAAACCAAAGTCCGAGTCTGTAGTATTTGAATTGGGTTCTTACACATTTTTCACGAGTGGGGGGAGGAGGTATCTGAAATATTCTTAAGCTGCGTATGCTTCACGAATGTCGAAATTTTCTCAGTTTAGGAAATATTCTAAGAAAACTAAGAAAAAATTAACTAATAAATCGATTTTTATCGATGTTCATGAAACGGTGCAAAAAATCGATACAAAATGATAAACTCGTATTGCGCATTGCTTAACTGAATCTATAGTTGTTTAGTTTGAGTCTCTAGCTTTTGTAATTTCCGAAATCGCTGCGCTCTTACAGCGGACGTACAGACAAACCACTATACCCTTTTAATCAATTTGTAATGGGTTCAGGGTATAAAAACAAAGAGATTTGGAACAAATTAGGGAAAAAGTTTTAAAAAACACAAGAGAAAACACAAAATTAAAAAAAAAAACTATGTAGATTCAAAAAAAGCACTAACCATATCTTCGAAGGGAGATTACGTATTGGTTAGAAATTTAGACGCACACCCAGGAACGTCAAGCAAGTTTTAAACAATTATTGTATTGTATTGTAGCAAGAACAATAACATATGAGTTAATTCAAAAACTGTAGCAATAAGAGAAACATGTAAACAAATTATGCTGTATGCTAAATGTATAATGTGTAAATTGCTGAGTGTGTCCGTACTTCGGTATCCTCAGCAAATCTAGCAATCGATAACCACGAGAGAGGCGATGATCGAAGCCACTCGTTTAGTGAGTAAAATCCCGAACAGACATATTTTGAATAAAAAAACTAAAAACTTCCGAAAGAGTTAAAAATATAAAATTTAAGGTATAAAATATGCACTTCGCGATATTAAAACACACGAACTTAACAGTCAAATTTAAGCTTTCTAGTTTCTGTAGCCTCCGAAATCGACGCGTTTATACAGACGGCCGGACAGACAGACAGGCATGGCTAGATCGACTCGGCTTGTGATGATTATCAAGAATATATGTACTTCATGGGGTCGGAGTTGCCTCCTTTTGCCTGTTAAATTAATTTGCAGAAAAGCAATATACCCTGATTTACCCATTTTCAATGGGTTGAAGGTATAAAAACAACTAAATATAAACACACAATTGTTAATTGCTGATATGTACCACTAACCATATAACACATAGATGAGACATCTAAAACAAAAAATTGAAGCATTCACTTTTTGTCATCATCATCAGATCTCAGAACAACTACGGTTTGCTTCGGTTTTCATTTCACTCACAATTTTATTTTATTTTTTCGATTTTAAGCAGCAATGCGATGTTGGGCTGTAATGCATATTGGTACGGGGAACAGCACTGCACAAACAGCACTCTGTTCTTCTACCTCCCTCAATCCACACTAAGCATATTCGCTGAGCTTGTATGTGAAATGAAAGCCGAAGCAAAACCATATTGACTCCATGAGAGGTTTGGCGGTAGGTACGCTGCAGCACAAAAAGGGAGTATTTCAATTTTAGTTCTACATAGATGTTGCATCGACGCGTTATATGGTTAGTCTTTGTACATACATTAACAACAACGTTAGACAAATATATACGGCTGGGGCACGACGACGGAAATGAGCACAACGGATTTAAAACAAAAGCAAAAAAGCCGTGAACAACACCAACAACAATATTAATGTGAGCTCGGGAACGAAAAGTTAGGGAGAATAATTGTAACTTTTGAGAGCGCGAAAAGATAACAAAAATATGCAGAAAGCGAATATACAAAAACAAAATATTAGCAGGAAAAAATGCTGCTGCACAAGTTAAGCAGAATGATTATTTTGCAGTTTGTTATTGTATTAAAACAAATTTACAGTCGATGCATTTTTTTAAATATTGGCAATAAAAGTCTAACTATGGTGTTTCACGCAACCGTTATATCAGACAGTTACAATGCTTATTTAACACGAACAACGAACAACGAGATCAATGCAATCGTATAGGGTTAGAGATTATCGAGCGACTAACTACAACCGACGGCAAGCTTAATCCCAGACCTGCAAAACTGATTGCAGAGCGATTGGAGCGTTGCCGAAGACGAGTTTACATGTTATTGTTATGTTATTCACCGAGCCATATAATGAACAACTTCAAACAAGAATGATTCTTACATTAATTTATGATAATGATCTACAGCGCTGATCCGAACAATATCTATTAATTACATTTACATATGAACCATTAGTTTTGCAACTATATATTTTTGAATGAAGAAAATTATTTGATTGGGCACGAACTTTTATCTGCACTTCGTGTTTCACACATTTGTCAACAAGTAAGAAGCTTGCAGTCGGACGTAACCGACTGCGTAATACTTGTTCACATTACGCAGTAGTTATTATTGTTATTTGGTGACTATATACATATATATATATATTTTAAATTGTGGGAGATATAGAGTTTCCCGATTTGCGGGGCGGAAGTCGGCGTGGCAGGGTGCTTTTTAAACGATCTTTAAAGGGGGTGATCAGCCATCTAACTTTAAAATTGATAATTCTAGCTTTAAAAATTGTGGGAAATTTAAATTTTTGCAATTTGCAGGGGCGGAAGTGGGCGAATTACATTTAATTTACATACAAAATTTTCTGACTCTCACTTTAGTATTTTGCGGAATATTCACCTTCAATCGATTTCCGATTTGAGGTATTGACATGTTGTCGATTTGCCAGACTCTCAGTGGGCGTGGCCTAAAAATCTCAACACTTTGTCTGAAACAGATTACTAAAAGTTATATCCAAATTTCAAGTCTGTATCTTCCATAGCGCTGAAAAACATACCATACCTAATCCACTTTGAGTTTGTACAATGTCAGTCCTGTCCGTCCGTCCTTCCTATGAATTGAAGCTTACGAATGGAAACTTGGAATATATGCACGTGTCAGTGAAAGTGACACCACTCCCATCACCTCCATCTTAAAAAATCGGAAACCTTCCCGTCGCCATGATCGATATACCTAAAAGATCACATCGGTAACATATTTTCAATTCGCACAATTTTAAAGGTACAGACACCAAACATGGTAAGTCGATTGCTGATGTCGCCCCGAAAGATTGCGACGTTGATATCGCGGCCATATAAGTTCAAATTTGTATATATATATATATATATATATATATATATATATATATATATATATATAACGTCGTTTTATTCTTATCTTATGATCATTTTATTGCAAATGGGATTGTCAATAATAATATAACCTCGTTTAAGGCTTAATCTGGGATTATTTTAACACTAAATCAAGTTTTCTTAGCCGATATTGATAAACTTGTTGCATTACATTCCTTAAAGTATAAAATATAATTCAATATGTATGTCAACAAAATTGCGTGTCTCTAACTCTCATAATACACGAAAACGGCTAAAAAATTAGAAGTTGTTGTACACTTTTATTGATTTTAGAAAAACGCGGTGGCGTATCGACCATCTGGAATAAACCTAATGTGTGTGTATGCTTATGAAGATGTCGGCGCTAAGCTAACAATTTTATGTAAATTTGTTCCGTAATAAAAACAATTAAAGTAAGCATTCACTCAGTAATACTCATCTCTCTAAACACTGCGACAAGCCCTGTCCGTCTGTTTGTCTGTATGAACCCGTCGGACTCAAAAACTACAAGTTTATTTCAAATCATAGATAACTCATCTGGTTTCCTTTATCGATATTTATAGGGTTTTTAACCCGTTTTTTGAGCAAATGTCAAAAACTATAAGAGCTAAAGCACCAAATACCAAAAAATACACAGATTATGAATATTTCAGTCTGTAAATCTCGCCTCATTTGGCACATATACGACATAAAAGCAATTTAACAGAATACTACAGAATTGCATTTTGGTTTGTATATAATTTTGAAAGCTCTTGTTAGGTCCCAAAAATTTTATAAATGTCATACTCTTAGTTTAGAAGTTATTCACGAACTTACATTCAACATTTGATGCCAATTGCAGTTGCTGAATAAAGTATAAAATGAATAAAATGCGAATGATATGTATACACGTGTCATTTTGTGTGTATGTATGTATGCAAGGGGATTGGAATGTATGTGAAGACAAATTTCAGAAGTCAATCCCTTTTGTTGTGTTTTACATTAATCAAGAAGTCGATGAATGAAATTATATTACTACTGGTGTATTTTCATTTAAAATACAACTAAAATTTTTATTGCAATATTTATTGCAATCGCTCATTATACTTCATAATATATATATATAAATTATTTTTGCATGACAGGTAAATATAATCGGCCAATCATATTGCAAAAAAAACAGGATGAAGGAAAGGTTTGGTGGGAAATGCATGATTTCTGTGACGACAAGTTCTATAAAAATATCCTTTTCAACCTACCTTTAAGTGACTGTGATGATGGGATTGTATTTTATATTTTTAACGATAAATCGTTTCCTTCAACTATGAGTTTTCTAGAAAAAACTGGGTATGTATAATTACAATTTTGTTTTTTATTTTTTTTTTATTTAGTGCTTATTTTTTAATATTTATGCTCACTTTTTTATTCTTTATTACCATTGTTGCTGTTTATTTGTGTTGCTGTTGACAACGGCGATTCAGACTTTGCGACTTTACTGACTTTACTGCCACTGTAGATACGATGTCCTCTCTTAAAACAAGTTCGGTTACCGAATATGGGAGATCGCAGTATTCACACTCAGATGATTTGTTCGACTCGTCTGCTGCTGTCACACAGGCACCACTACTACATATATCGGGGGAGAAACCAGGTAAGCATCCTTTTGGTGTTCTCCCAAAGAAACTCATTTCGTCATGTTTCGTCATCTGCCCCTCTCTTCTCGCCTGATGATGTTAACGACTTTGTAAAGGCTATATGCACCACGTACAAATTCAAATGCCGTAGTTATTCAAAACCATCATTTCAGCGTTGAGTAGTATCCGACAAAACAACCGATAGTGGAAAATAAATAATCTTTTATAATCCTATATTTTTTTATACCCTGAACTCATTAAAAAAGGGGTAAATCAGAATACAATAATTTTGTGCAAATGAATGTAATAGGAAAATGGGGGCATCTCCGACCATATAAAGTATGTATATATTTTTGATCAGCATAAACAGCCGAGCCGATCAAGTCGTGTCCGACTTTCTGCCTGTATATCCGTCTGTCCGTCTGTCTTTCTGAACGCGTCGATTTCGGAGACTACTAAAGCGCTTAAAGTTCAAATTGTGGGAGATACAGATTTTCAAGGCCGCAAACTTTTAGCAAGGTCACCAGCAATCTACATACCAAGTTTAGTGTCTCCAGCTTTAATGAATTAAAGTGAATTATACACGTGTTATCGATTTGAGCTTTCAGGTATATTGATTTTAGCGGCTACGGAAACGGGAGGGGGCGTGATCGAAAAATCTTGTGATGGTTGGGAGAGCTCTCCAGTAATAATATATATATTCAAAAACTCGAGCCTCTCCAGCTCAAAAACGGTGGAAGATAACGTCATTTCCGATATTTTAAGGCGGGGGCGCTGGGGGCGTACTAGTGGGTGTGGTCGGGATATCAAGGTCGCTATTTTTGGAAGAAGTCACCACCTCTCTAAATACCAAACTTGGTGTCTATAATTGTAATATTATGGGAAATATTTACCTTTTATCGATTTGCGATTAGAGGAATATAGACATGTTATCGATTTTCCAAAAACCCCTTAACACTTTGTTTTTTTTTTTTTGTTGAAGGGGCAACGTTTACATGTTAATGTTTCTAACTGCATTTTTAGACTTTGATCACAGAAAGTTTACTACTAAATAATCTAAGGGTCATCAAGCCCGTATTTTCACCGGGACCTGATGGAGTACCAGGCTGCGTGTTTAAGTATTGTTCCGAAGGTCTCTCAAAGCCTTTGCTTAAACTATTTAATTTGCCTGTGGAGTTAAGTTCTGTTCCTCACGTTTGTAAATAATCATTTATTATTCCTCTCCTTAAAAGGGATAGAAGTCTAATTTACTATAGAGGTAAGCTAAGCTGTGTGAGAAGTTGATAACTTTGTTACTACAACATCTTTGCAGATCTATAATTCCATGCTGCCAGCATGAAATCTAGATCTACTACCACTAACCTATTGGAATTTACGTCTTTTGTTATTAAGGGATTCCAAAATAAAATGCAAACAGATGTTATTTACACTGACTTCAGTGAGACGTTTGACTCTGTTAATCATTCGCTTTTACTGCATACGCTTCATCTTCTGGGATTTCCAAATAACTTAATTCATTGGATATCTAATTATTTATCTTTAAGAACCCAAAAAGCTTACTTCAAAGGCCTTGTCTCTAAACCTGTTCATGTTACTTCCGGAGTACCACAAGGAAGTCACCTTGGTCCGTTATTATTGACATTGTTTATAAATGACCTCCTTCTGTTATAATCCACTCTCGGGTGCTGATGTACGCCAATGACGTAAAACTTTGCCTGTCGTATACTAATTCTCTAGCTGCACAAAGTTTGCAATCCGACCTTGACAGTTTCCAAACCTGGTAAATTTATTAAATCTTAATTACAGTAAGTGTAAATTAATGTCTTTTTATAGACGTATGCCCTTTTTTAATAATTATTTTCTGAATAGTAAACCTCTTGAACGTATTGAGTACGTTAATGATTTGGGTATTCTTCTTGATCCCAAGCTTATGTTTGACAAGCATATTTCTACTGCTGCTAATCGAGCGTTTGGAGTCCTGGGAATCATAAAGCGCTGGTCGAAAAAATTTGACGATCCCTACATTACTAAAACTCTTTATGGTTCACTTGCTCGTCCAATTCTTGATTATGGATCTTGTATATGGTGTCCCCAATACAAGGTTCATCAGATAGAATTGAGTCCGTGCAAAAACAATTTCTGCTTTTTGCCCTCCGGTCTTAACTGGAATTCTAATTCCCGAATGTCTTCTTACCGTAGTACACTATTATTAATAAATCTTCCCACTCTTTCTAATCGTAGAACCATGCTATGTGTAATCTTCTTACACAAGCTAATCAATGGGGCAATGGATTCTTCCGAATTAATCAGCCAAATTAGTTTTGCGGTTTCGAGCAGAAATACGCGAAATACGAGTTTTATCGAGCTTCCGATTGTAGGTAAATTAACGTATCTAAGCCACCATTAAGTAAAATAAGTTTATAAAAAAAAAAATTAAATATTAATTATTGAGATATACATGTAATAATTTCCACATCCTGGTGTTCCTACTTCATACGTTTCTAAGATTATTTATTATATGCAAAGGTTTTCTAAAACCAAAAAAAAAATATATATATATATGAAATATATAAAATATTTTACTGCAGTAGCAGAAGCAGTAAAATTTTTTTGGTCTTATACATATTGTTGGCATTGGTAATATTGATATATATATATGATATTTTTTCATTCCCTTTATGTGCGGTCTTCGTTTGGTGCGTTTGGCGTGCCTTGTGCCTTTTCCCCTGTTTATTGATGGCGTTGTTTGGGCCTCGCTGCTTATTCAGTAGGAAGCGCTGAGTTTGGAAGTAATCTTCTGCAGATTAACCAATCTTACAAGTCCTCTCGCACCAATGCATTTCAATGTATTCTGCTGGGGCGATCTTTGCAGCGCTGGGCGACGCGCTAAGTTCTGTAGCTCGTCCTCCTTCCTGGTTTCTGGGTATCTGCTCTAACTCCCAAAGACTCAACTGTCCCTCGGTGGCCAGACGTTTCCGTCGACTCCTAGTGGGGCGCAAGTTTATTTAAAATTTTCATTTATCTCGTCTTGTTTTCTTACTCTTGATATTTATCGGTTTATTGATCCGGGTTTTGAACATACACAGCAACCAAATTTGATTCAATTTGTTCTCGTGAAGCATAGATAGCTGAAAAATATTGCGGATTTTGGATAACATCCCCACTTACCCCAAATATCAAAAAGCCGCAATTTAAGTACTACAGAATTGTATTTGGGATTGAAGACTGATTTAAAAGCTCTTCTTAAGTCCTGAAAAATTCATCACATCATACTTTTAATTTAGAAGTTATTCACGAATTAATTTAGTTTTAATAGCTTCTGTCTGATATTCTTTATTTATTTAATATATACCTGGATTAACCACTGGCAGCGCCCAATAACAGGCTACCAGGTTAAGTATGGTGTGGAGTTCACGCAACTGAAAGATAAGCAATTAGCGATGCAATTGAATCGATTCGTGCAATAAGTGAAAATAAACAAAGGACGTGCTACCGCTGTGTGGAAGATGGACACGACGTTAAAAGCTGCATGTACTGGCAACATAATATGTCAGGCGTATAGCGAATCCCTCATGCAACTAATATGGTAATGTGGTAAAAATAGATCTTAACCATTGTATTGCCGCTGAGACCTTGCGTTACAAAGATGCACAGTAGCAAATGGTAATTCCTGCTTGTATTGTGCGACGTCGCTAAGAATGACCCCTGAGATAAGGCCTATAGGCCTATAAGGTGCGGATGCAAGGTAGGTACCAATGCTCAAAAAGCGGACCCGGACATATATGTAAAAAACGTCGTCCCTGGAAAGCAGCAAGCGCCTTCGTAACTTCGCACGGGGCGGAACTACTAAGTTGAAATAAACTTGTTCTGGGTATCGTATAAACGACTTGAAAACACATAAAAAAAATTTTGAACTTATTGGCTTTGTAGACTCGTAATACTAACCAACATAAATAAATATACTCTATGGCAACCGAGAATGTTCTGCAAGAAAGTTGCAGTAGGACGAAACAGAACGTATACAGCACTTATTATTGTTATTTTGTTATTTATATAGAATTAGAATTTTTAGATTTCGCATGGACGGAAGTAAGCATAGCCAACATTTCTCGGCTCGATCTTGAGAGGAGGTCACCCAAACACTGTCAGCCAAATTGGGTGACTGTAGCTTTAAAATAGTGGGAGATAATTTTCACGATAAAGATTTTCCCGATCTTCAAAGTTGGTGACTAGGCTTCTACCTTTAAAATTTGGTGACCCTAGCTTTCGCGATTCGTGGGGGGGGGGCTTTCTAGTGGGCTTTGTCGGGACATCAAGGGAGAGATCACCAACAATCTACATACCAATCTTGGCGACTAATTTTAATATTGTGGGAAATATTCACCCTTAGTCGATTTTCGATTTGAGGTGTATCGACATGTTATAGATTTGCCAGCCTCCCACTGGGCGTAACACAAAAATCATAACTCTTTGTCTGAAGCAAATAACTACAAGTACATATTAAAAATTTCAAGGCACTACCGTCAATAGCGCCGCAAAAAGTTGCGTTCATCCGGACAGACGGACGGACAGCATGACGGACATTGCACAAAACCAATATATTCTTGTCACTTCGTGAACGAGTATAAAAACACACATAAAAAAAGGAAGTATATAGTAAAAGTGTCATAGTATTCAACCGTTTGTGTCCTCTTTCCTGTATTGGGTGCTTTGAAAGGTATTCTACCACTCATATAAAGCTGAACTTAATTATCTCCTAGGGTCCAAGCAAACGAGGCTTTGGTGGCCAAGATGATTCGACACAACTCCCAGCGGTTAAAAACTACAGCGAAATCAGAAGTCACTAAAAGATGCAAACAGGGTACTCACTAATCCATACAAACATTATTTCAACACCTGAGTAATCACGGTAAAATGGCTGCTGGGCTAACTTTGAACCTGCTTCCCCACCATTAAACTATTGGCAGGACGTTGGCGCGAATTCCGCACCAAGACCTTACAGACTGCGAATTTTGACGCAATCCAACGATTGCAGATATTCCGAGCGTTTCAGATGCAGCGAGCAATCAGTTCATCGATCAGAAAAAATTTCACATTGACGTTTCGTTGGCGAAGTCGGATAAGCTGTTCGTCTATTCAGGCAAGCAAGCCCGATAAAATTGGCTATTAATTCTGTCTAAGAAAATATTAACTTCATTTCTTTTGCCTGTGACATTTACATACATTTGTCCCTAAAGGACATAACAAAGTGACTCATATTCCTTCCTTGCATTCATACATATACATAATCACGTAAACCCAACCAAAGTCTAAAGAATCACAGAATATTTTTGCAGATAATATTGTTACCCTAAAAGTTTTTATTCTTATCATATGTTTTTAAATTAGTAAACTGGTTTTAAATTGTACACAAAATAAGATCAAATGTATGTTCACTCTTAGATTAAGAAAATATATTTAATATATTTGTGTTGGGTGATTTTAATATACCGAACACTTCATGGTCAATATTCACATCCACAAATTACCTTGTGCCATCTACCTGTCATGGCTTTTTAGATGGTATGCTTGATCTGTCATTGTTTCAGCTCAATTCCATTTCTAATCATTTGAATAGAACACTTGATCTTGTTTTTATCAACGATTATTGTATTGCTGTCGTTTCCAGGTCATCCCCTCTATCTGGCCCTGAGGATATATACCATCCTACGCTTGAAGTGGCACTGTTCGTTTGCAAATCCCAAAATTTATACTCGATATAAATGATGAAGCCCCCCCCCCCCCCCCGCTGCTTTCGTAAAGGAAACTTTACCTTGCTTAATAAACTTATTTATGCAAACGATTGGTCTTTTCTTTTTGACGCGGTTGATATAGATAAGGCAATTAAATTTTTTATAAAACCCTAAACTCACTTGTAGAAGTCTGTATCCTTATTTGTACTCCGGCGCTTAATTCGATAAAACCCCCGTGGCTTACTCCTGTCTATCTCTTGAATCTGCTGTTTTCCCATCCCTTTGGAAAAAATCCTTTATAAGGTCCGATGTGTCAAACTATAGGGGCATTGGTAAACTGTCCGCTATTCGTAAATTATTTGAAAAAATAATTACCTCCACTTTGCAGCATCTCAGCAATTCCATTTTATCCCCTGCTTAGCATGGCTTTGTAAAGAGTCGGTCAACTTCGACCAACTTGCTTGAATTCACCTCGATGGTAAATGATGCTATCCTAACAAAAAAGCAAATTGATGTCATTTACACCGACTTCAGTAAAGCATTTGACTCTGTACACCATGAACTTTTACTGCTGAAACTTAACCTTATAGGTTTCCCTACCTCTCTCTTGGCTTGGATTTCATTTTATTTAAAAGGACGAGCCCAAAGAGTTTTACTTAGATTCCCAACCTCTAAGCAAGTTCATGCCACCTCAGGTGTACCCCAAGGAAGCCATCTTGCACCTTTACTCTTTACTATTTTTATAAATGACCTCCCTTCTATAGTTTCACATGCTCGCATACTGATGTACGCAGATGATGTGAAACTGATTTACTTATACACTGATTCCCAATATCACACTCGTCTCCAAGATGATCTGGACTCTATGCAACTTTAGTGTTTGGGCAACCAGTTGCATCTTAATTGTTCAAAGTGTATGATTATGTCTTTTACTCGTTCTAAGCCACATTTGGTTAGTTATACAATTGATAATTTTCCATTGAAACGTATACTAACAGTAAAAGATCTTGGTGTTCTCTTTGATTCAAAGCTGAGCTTCAACATTCACGAGGCTAAGGGTGTACTTGGCTTTATTAAACGTTGCTCGAAAGAGTGCAATGATCCCTTCACTACGAAACTTCTTTATATATCGTTTGTACGCCCAATCCGGGAATACTGCTCATGTATCTGGTGTCCGCTGTACAAAATCCACCAAGATCGAATTGAGTCCGTTCAAAAGCAATTTCTGCACTTTACCTTAAGTGGCTTAAACTGGAATCCCAATCTTCGTCTGCCATATTACTCCAGCAAGCTTTTACTTCTTAATCTCGCCTGACTAACCAACCGTATGATAATCCTTGGTGTAGTCTTCCTACACAAGTTGATCAATGGCGACATTGATTCTGGCTTTCTTTTAGGTTGCCTGAACTTCTCGGTTCCGTTTAGACCTCTAGAAACTTTTACCCTTATTCCTTCATAATTCTTTGCATAATTCTATTCATGTCTTATGCCTACGCTATAATAGCCTTTACCAGGTTTTCTCCTCTGAGCTCTCTTCCCCTAATAAAGTCTTTGCTATCAGGACATCTTCGGCAAATCATTATCCACCCGCAGCTGTGAGCTGTGAGCTGTGTTGGGTCAATGATTTCCGTCTCTGTCTCTTTCCTCTTATCTATCCATCTAATTGTAACAATTATTATTATTAATAACTATAACTGTTACCTTCACTTTTGTTGATATTATTGTTTATTTATTGGAATTAGATTTAAATTGTAGAATATACTCTTACTGCTAACAACCTTCTCTTTAGCAGTAGATTCTCTTAACGTCACTGACAACAATTAGTTGTGATTAGGGGATAGCTAGCCGGACTGGCAAATCAAATATGAGTATTGCTTATCATTCTCTTAGGCTTTTAGCTTTTAATTGTTTCTATTTATTTACATTACATTTCATTGTTTTTATACATTTTACTTAGGTTGACACTCCATCTGTTGAAGTTAAATGCTATTACAATGTGAACATAATATTGTGTATTCGGTTGCATCCGAATACAATATTTTTTCTTGTTACTAACTATTTTTCATGTAGGATTATTGGCCTTTACACAACATGTGTTTACGTTGTGTCGCGTCTCATAAGGTCGCTGATAGCAAACAACCATCGACGAATTATGTTTGAGGACTTACCATATGTGGACAGAATATTGAAACTATGCAACGATATTTATTTGGTTCGGGAGACAAAAGAATATCGTTTAGAAGAAGATTTATATGGTAAACTAATATTTCTCTATAGATCACCGGAAACGCTAATTAAATGGACGCGATACAAAGAAGAATTTATAGATGACATGACAGGTTCAGAATATAGTACCGGAAAAGACCAACGAGGTTTAAATGACGCAACCGACGAAAATGATCAACATGCACAACCGCCTTCTTAATGGACGATTTCGTTCCAGTTTATTCAAATTTTTTACATAATTATATATATTTAGATACTGGGATTTTTATTCCACGAAAATTTATAAATTTTAACACAAATAAATTTAAAAAAAAAAGTTGCGGAAATGTGTACAATGTCCGACCTGTTGCACAATATGTTCATATGAAATGTGATGACGCTGTGAAACGTCTCATGCGATTGCTGACAGCCAATAACCATCGAAGAATTATGCTTGAGGACTTATGTAGATCGACTCTTGAAGCGGTGCAACGATTTCTAAGTAAAAAGTAAAGAAGACAGGTAAGGGTGTGAAACAAAATTCATTTGATACGGTATATTTTCTTACCTTGCGATATTTCCATTTACTCTTCCATGCAATTAAGTTGTATTCCGTTTAGTATAAAAAAGTGTTCGTCTATATTTGCATTGAAGCAGGAGAGTTGCGTTTTAATAATGTTCTTTAGCGTGAGCATGAAAGTGTATATGTATGAGTATAGAGCCGAGCCGATTTAAACATGTCCATCTGTCCGTCTGTCTCTCCGTTCATCTGTCCGTCTGTCTGTATGAACGCGTCGATCTCGGAAACCATAAGACCTTGAGCTTTTCGAATATATAAGAAACACAGAAGTTATTAAAGAAAACAATCGGTAAAATTAAAATTATTCAAGTCATCTGGTAGGAGGCGATGCAATACAGAGTTGAAATTTGTGGTTTCGTTCGGGCATGCCATACGCAAAAAAGATTTATTTTTAATTATCGATCACCCGCCCCGTTTTATTATTATCGATCATTATCGGTTTTTTTATCCTGGTTTTTTATATATTTTTTTTTTTGGTATATCTCATAAAATTTAAAAGCCACAGCCACCAAATTTGGTTGTATTTGTTCTCCTAAAACATATGCCGACTAAGAATACTTCGGATTTTAAATACCTTCCTCCAACTGTAGCAAATTTCAAAAACCGCACTTTAAGTACTACAGCCTGTGTTTTGGTTTATACATACATTTGTAAGCTGATTTTAAGTCCTAAAATCTCATTAATATAATTCTCTCAGCTTAGCAGTTATTCAAGAATTTCGTTTCCATATTTTTATTTATGAATGTAGAAATTTGTGTTGCTTTACTTTGGCCTCATTGCAACATCCGTAAAACTAACAATTTTCGTAAATAACCCCTGTGCAGAAATCTTTATCTTGTTAATTGCTTATATACTTTGAATCTTCGATTCAATATTATTATAATTTTCATTGCCGATTTCCAAATCGACTTCTTCAGTGTCATCACCCGTAGATTCAGCGTAGTAATTTAACCATACATTATTATTATGTGCATCAGCTGCTATATTATGAAGTATGTCAGCAACTTAAGTTGAATATAGAGGTTATAATTGAGCGAGTGGTAGATCAACAACTGTATCAAAATTTTCATGTGTAGAATTTTGTTAAAGCATTTTTTAAGAATATTTCCTTCAACAAAATTCCAAACATTTGATAACAATGCCATTAATGTCTGATAATGATCGTGCATGGCAGGTCGCATTGTCCATCACTAAAAGTGCAAATTTCTTTTATGAAGGTAGCGCTTGTTCTGTTTTATGATGGAGTTTTTAAACCAATTTTCAAAATTAACGCTATCATGTAGGCAGTTTTGTTCTTGTCATAATCCAACGGAAGGTTACGATTTTGAAATACGTTGGATTTCTTAGCTTTTCCGATTATTAATATTTCAGTTTTTGATCTCTCGTTGTATTGCATTAAACCAAAATTCTCGTTTTTTTTTACGTCTAGGAGCAGATATGTTAGCAAGATCTGTAAGTAATTCATCGTTTTTACAGGTTTTCTAAGCCAATTAGTACCGTCTTATCCACATCATAAATGTGAGAATAAAATGTTAAACATCATATATGGAACAAATATTCTCCAGAAATTTTAAGATATTTTATGAAATGTGTTGATCCAAATTTTGGAAACAGCCGTTACTAGCTATAAAAATTCTTTGACCTTTTTTGACAATTTCTCCACAGGCGGAAGGAAAGGGTATAATTGCTTTGTGCAAATATATATAACAGGCTTCGGAAGGCATCTCAGACACCATAGAGTATAGACATTCTTGGTTAGCATCAATAGCTGAGTCGATCTAACCAAAGACAATATATACACTATGATGAGTAACGCGCATACATTTGAATGCAGTAGTTAACTTTTATTCTGGCTTTTTCATCTCACTATTCACACATCAAACATGGCGTAGGCAGGAATAAAACAGTGTTAAACCTGTAAAAGCAGTGCGGCCAAATCGATCTAGGCAAGTGCAATATGGATACTAAAATGAATAACATTTGAATGCAGTACCTAATTTGTATTGTTGTTTTTTTAAGTGGCTTTTCAACTTTCAAACGCCACACCAACCGAGGGCCTTTTCACCCTCCAATAGCCAAACAGTCAAATGCCGAAATCGTTGCGCTCTGCTGCTGACACGAGCAACGGAATCAGTCACCAGCTGCCTTCAGTTAAACTTTGTCGAAATAAGAGAGAAGCTTTTGTCTTAAACAATGGCGACCGATCTTATTTGTTTGTGTGTGTGTCTATACAAAAGCACACGACAATATATATGAATGCGTCAGTGTCGTAGGAAGGGGGGCTTAAATAGGGGAGCTTCATTGGGGTTTAATCACCCATCACTTTAAATAAATTGTTTTGGTTTAGTTTTCCCTCCCAACCGACCGGGAGGCGCGCCGCATAACGTGCGGTGACGAAGATCGCGAACAAAGGACTAACATTTTAAGAAAAGGAACAGAAGAACCATTATTTATTACATGAAAAAGATTATTATAACTAGAACATAAAACCCGAATTGGGTTATGGATAGCGGACACATTTTAACAGAAAGCGGTAAAAAATTCCGCATATCTCTGTTCAGAACACAAAACTAATTTGGATGTTTAATTCGGAAGAATTAATTTCCTTATTGATTAGTTTGTGTAAGAAAATTACACAAGCATGGTTCTACGATAAGAAAGAGAGGAATAATTTTTGAGTAATAGTCTTCTAAGGTAAGAAGGCATGCGAGAATTAAGATTCCGCTTATACGATAAGAAAGAGAGGAATGATTTATGAGTAATAGTCTTCGTTTTTCTTTGTTTTTAGCTATTTAAACACGGTTTTTTTTATTGTGTAAAACATTTTATGAAATTACATATGATCCATTTTGCTCCAATACCTTTTGCTATCATTCGGGCAAGAGATTGATTCCACGCTCATACAATTTTTGATCCTCGAAAACTGGTTCAAGTGGTTTTTGACGTCCTAATTTGAGGTGAGGGTTCCCCTATCTAAAAAACTTTGCAGAGACCGTTTTAATAACAGGGACAGAAGATACATTAGATAATATATGGAAAAGATTGTTATAACTAGAGCATAAGATGCGAAAAGGGTTATGGATAGCATAGTTTTCATTACACATTTTAAGAGAAAGCGGTAAATAATTTCTCGTATTTCTGCACGGAACCGCAAAACTAATTTGGCTGATTAATTCTGAAGAATCAATTTCCCCATTGATTAGTTTGTGTAAGAAGATTACACCTAGCATGGTTCTACGATTACAAAGAGAGGGAAGATTTATTAGTAATAGTCTACTACGGTAAGAAGGCATGCGGGAATTAGGATTCCAGTTAAGACCCCGGTGGGCAAAAAGCAGAAATTGTTTTTGTACGGATTGAATTCTATCCTGATGAACCTTGTATTGGGGACACCATATACAAGATCCATATTCAAGAGTTGGACGAACAAGTGAAGTATATGATTCTTAGTAGCGTGGGGAACGTCAAATTCGTTTGACCAGCGCTTTATGAATCCCAGGGGCCCAAACGCTTGATGAAACTTAAGCTTGGGATCAAGAAAAATACCCAAATCATTAACGGACTCAATACGCTCAAGAGGTTTTCCATTAAAAAAATAGTTTTTAAAAAAGTCATTCGTCTAGAAAAAGACAATAATTTACACCTACTGTAATAAGGATTTAATAAATTTACTTGACACCAGCTTTAGAAAATGTCAATGTCAGTTTGCAAGCTTTGGCCAGATAGAGAATTAGTAGACGATAGGCAAAGTTTTACGTAAGCGACGTACATCAGCTCCCGATTGTGCATTATAACAGAAAGCAGGTTCTTTATAAATAACGTGAATAACAACGGGCCAATGTGACTTCCTTGTGGTATTCCGGAAGTAACTTTAACAGGTTTTGAAACTAGGCCTTTGAAATAAACTTGGATTCTTAAAGATAAAAAGTTAGATATCCAAAGAATTAAGTTATTTGGAAATCCCAGAAGATGAAGCTTATGCAGTAAAAGCGAGTGATTAACAGAGTCAAACGCCTTACTGCAATTAGTGTAAATAACTTCTGTTTACATTTTATTTTGGAATCCATTAATAACAAAAGACGTGAATTCCAATAGGTTAGTGGTAGTAGATCTATATTTCATAAACCCGCGCTGGCAGCTTGGAATTATAGATCTGCAAATATGTTGTAGTTAAAAAGTTATCAACTTCTCGAACAGCTAAGTAATAGCAGACATCTTAGAAATACCTGTATAGTTCAAAACATTAGACTTGTTTCCCTTTTTAAGGAGAGGAATAATAAATGATTCCTTGCAAATGTTAGGAAACTAACATAACTCCACGGACAAATTAATTAGTTTATACAAAGGCTTTAAGAGACCTTCAGCACAGAATCTAAACACGCAGCCTGGTACTCTATCAGGTCCCGGTGAAAATACGGGCTGGATCAAAGGCTCAAGGATTTGGCAAATGAGATAAATAATTCTGAGAAGTATAAACGGCATAGAGTGGAATAAAATATCGCGATTGCAATATCCTTGTCCCCACACATGTAAAGCAGTGACCAGTCAGTCTGGGATGAAAGCTGAGCCAGTTTGGCAAAGTCGGTTTTCCGAAACCGGATAGCTCTGGAGGTTTACAACCTGGGTTTAGCACCCGGGCAGGTAAATCAATCAACATCTCTAAAGTGAGGTGATAGGGATCTTCCGGACATGATATTGATTCAGTAGGGGAAACACAACACTCTCGATTCTAATAGTTTTATTTAAATTCGGCAGCACATGGAGAAGAGCGCCGGGCGAGGCCCAAAATTGTGTCTGGCTGGCTGTTGGTCGGCAGCGTCCGTGATATCACAGTCAGGGCAGGGGTCATCTCCTCTCCGTGGTTCGCCTCTCTCCTCTCTATCCTTCTCAAGAATGCACAGAGCTGGTGTTCGAGCACTTGCCAACTTCTGGTGTCTTGTGATTCGAACTACGATGTCGGAAACTAGCCACGGTCACTTGGTCGGTATGGCTCTCTGCGTGTGCTTCGTTTCTTTGCGAGTTTCACAGCCATCCTTGGCCAGTAATTAAACTGCCTTACTCTCGCTAACGTCTTCGTCATCCCACCATGCGTTCCCTTCTCGCCCTCGTACCCACAGCTTCCAAGAAAATTCCTCCTGGTCTCGCGAGGAAAGAGGGTGCGCTTAAACAGCAGGCCCTCTTCAACCTTCAACTGAGGGAAGCGCTCCTCTTGTTCCTCCACTGGCTTGATCTGCTCCAGGTACTCCTCACTTTCGAATTCCGTGGTCTCAAAATCGAATAATTCGATCACCTCTACGTCAAATGGCCGCGACATGCTGTCGACGACATTCTCCTTTCCTTTGTGGTGCTCGATTTTGAAATCGGCGGCTTGCAATACCAACGACCACCTCGGCAACCTGCCACTTAGGTCTTTGAGCGTCATGAGCCATTGTAAGCTGTCATGGTCTGTGATGACTGTGAAAGGCATCAGTTCGACATATGGATGGCATCGCTCGATGGCTTTAACTGCGGCTAAACTTTCCTTCTCAGTCACTCTGTAGTTTAGCTGAGCCCCTCGCAGTTTGGCTGAGAAGAAAGCAATGGGTCTGTCTGCGCCTTTATCGTCCCTCTGGAACAGAACTGCTCCGATCCCCAAGTGGCTTGCGTCGCACTGCATGAATTAGCGCTTCTTAAAATCTGAATGGACGCGTATCGGAGCGCACGCGATCGCTTTCTTCAGTCGATTAAAGGATGTGATTGCTGCATCGGTCAACTTGTCAACTTCACCATTTTTCCCGCAATCCATCAGCGGTGTTGACAAGCAGAAAAACGCGAATGAATCGCCGATGGCAGCCTGCGGTTGCCAAGAAGCTGCGCAATTGCCGGGCTGTTTGCAAGCCTATAGTGAGACTAGATTCTTGGCCACTTCTTCCAATTATTCCAAGTGTTCTTCATAGGTCCTAGCTATGATGCTCCGCAAACATTGGGCGCACAGTTCAAACGGCATCTTGTGGTATAGCGGATGACCAGGGATGGTAAACACGGTATACTCCCTGCTTTTCGGCGCCAGCTCGATTTTCCAGAACGCATGCTTCAGGTTGACGCTGCTGATGAAGATAGTATCATTTACCCTGCACAACATGGACTCTCTATTTTGAAGCGGGTACGCGTCGTTAATTGTCTACGCATTGAGTTTCCGTGCGTCCAAGCATAGCCGATTTTTCCCAGACTTACGCACCAACGAGTGGACTATCACTCAACTCGATGACCCCAAGTCGGAATATTTCATCTTCTTCTGCAAATAATAAGTGTTGGTCGGCCGGAGATACTGGAATGAAACACTCTCTGATTGGTTCTGCTTCTTCGACTAGCTGTATTGTATGCGTAGCTTGGTGAGTCTTCCCTAAGCCTAATCGATCATACAAAAACCTGTCCTTGACTGCCTCTAGTTGTTGCTGCTGAGATGTGTCTAGGACGTGTGGTTCGATGGGCTCGCTCCGCGTGACGAACTCCAACCCCTCCAGCGTTATCTCCTCTACACCTACGATATCAGGTGCCAAGCCAAGCTTGCGCCAAAAGTCGCCACAGAGGTGGAGTGGCTATCGAAGTGAGGGACACACATATAACGTGAGTTAGTGCTCCGCCTCCTTATATCAGACTGAGACCTCCATCTTCCCCAAAATTGTTGGTACGGTGCCACCAGCTGCTTGAACTGTCGTTAGAGATGGGCTTAGCTGTACCCCGAGATCCTTTAACGGAACCGAGTAAGCTAACGGATGCCCCTGTATTGACCAGTCCCACTAGCGCGTGCTCCTGGATCTGGACTTCTGCAAAGGCGCGGTGATCCGTCTTCATCGCGGCGCTCATTAACCTCCGTTCCTGCTGTCTTCGAAGAAAACGGGTTTGTGCTCGCTAGTGTGCTACCGCCGCCCTCACATTTCGTATCATACTCTTTACCAAAGATGCGAGCTCAGACTCTCTCGTAGTCGGTCGCTCGAACTTCCATGTGGAGACGCTGTGACCACTTGAGCATCTCCGGGTAATTGCCATTATTCCTTATCATTATTTTCCTTACTTTATCCTTACTATTCTTTTTATAATTGCTTATGGTTAACATGCAATGGGTGGAGGTATTTATGGCTGGAGTGTTGGCCTAGAGCGGGACTCCTCCGTTTTCGTCAAGCCCCTCGGCTGGTTTCCCGTGTGGTATATAGGCCATTTGGGCAATACTACCCCCGGTAGACCGCATTTATAACAAAAGATGTTGCGTATCTCCGATTCGCATTCGTAGATTGTGTTGCCGCGTTGCGAGCAAGTCCAGCAAGTCAAGCGTTGCTTCTCGCCGCCACTCTCCCGAGGTCGATATACAGCGTCAACTTGCTCTTCCTGCACCTTGCTCTGTTCTTCGGATTCCGACGCATATACCTCTTTAGCGTGGTGTCTGTTCAGGAATTTTCGGGCCGGTCCGCAGTATGCAAATGGACGGCATCCATCGCGTCTTCAGCATCCTCTCGGCATTATGGCACTTCTCCCAAAGCTTTTCTAGGATGGTGATGGTGCATGGGATATATAATCCGCGCGACTTCGAGTTAATGAAGTCATAGTCCGTGAATGGAGTCGCCAATCGTGAGCGCAACCCCTTCATCGTCTGAAGGTATTCGTCCATCCCCTCTCCGTCACTGCCTTCGGTCGCGCAACTTCGATTCCTACTCAAAGTTGGATCTCTTTGTCTGGAATTGCTGTATCAGCGCGTACCTCAGATTGGGCCAGTCGGGGACTCCGTATGTTCGCATATGCATCCAGTATCATTTCTTCGCTGGACCCTCCACTAGCACATGGATATCTCTCAAAACATCCTTCCAGGGCGCTTGGTAAGTCGATTGCATATACTCCAACCGGAATATAAATTCGGCAACCGACATATTTTTGGTCCCGCCATCGAACATTAGAGTCCCATCGCCGGATTTGGAGTACCTCCGTCTTTGGCGAAAATCGTATTTGCTGTGGCCCGTCAGCTGGTGCTGCTGGTGCTGCTGGGGCCTCTGGTCGTGAAATGCTCCACCCAACCAATCCACTGGGTTCGCCTGTGCCTTTTCGGCTGCTTCCAAAAGCCTGTGGTCAAAGGATTTGGGTGGATGTACTTACTTACTTACTTGTTCGACACGCTTCCGAAGGTCACCAACGCAGTCGTTTATTTGGCTCATGAGGGGAGAATAAAATTGTTAATAGGATATGGTATCACAAAGTGCCCAGAATCAACGTAAAGACGTGTGCGGCCTTCGAGGACTCTAGATGGAAATGGTCCTCTTCTATACCCTCCCAACCTGTAGGATAAAACAGAAAAGTCTGACACTACCCTATACACGCTTATGGAGTGAGTTACCTAATAGTGCCCCAAAAGATAATAATTAATTTACCTAATTATGACTTTAAATAAAGAAATTTCGGTAGTATTTTACAATTTATATGTTCATTTTAATTTAGATGCACTTCACGTGTTGATTTGTACTATTGATATCTTACAACTACAAATTATCCAAGATAATTCAGCTGAGGGATTTTAATTCAGGAATCGCTTATACAAGACAGATAAAGGAATATTTTCCGTTATTATAGTCTACTTTGATAACATTAGAAAATTTTATTCATGGCTCAACGCGTCTCTTATTCTTTTTTGTTTTACTTTATTACTTTTGTTGCAACAAAAATAATCTTACATTTCAGCTGTGCCGTACTTACAACATTGTTATTTTGTCCATCGTTGTCAGCAGGCCTGTTGACGGCGATAATGACTTTTTAAGGTTAAGGACAAGATGAAATGCAAGAAAAGTACTAGATAGCGCTATTAGTTATTAATAAAATTGTATAATTTAGCATTAGAATCTTGAATTTGTATAGAAATACCATTAATTTCAAACTTTTTCCTTAAATCTCAATTACGCAAAGAATCGCACAATGCAGCGTATTCCAACTTGAAGTTTCCGCAAAGACTGCAACACCAATATTGCAGCAGATACGTTGCAGTGCAGTAACTGCAAGGATGGATCGCGAAGCAACGCGATTGTTTTCATCTAATTTTGTTAGCACGTGGTGATATTTTATTCTAGGCTTTTTCTCTTGTCGCTCCCCAATTGCGGTTGCAAAGAAAAAGAGTTGGCGTTCCCAAAGAAGGCATGGTATCGTAAATCGAATTATCGGTTTAAGCAACCGTGAAAAGTCTAACAGTGCTAGTGCTGCCAAGCATGCATTGATATAAGGCGTGCCGTTAGCACCACTGTTATACAGTCGTCTCTTGAATTATAGTGCCACCACGATGAAACGAAATCTGCGTACCCTCATAACTTGCATCAATGTTGCACATTGTTCTCTGTTTCCTATTGGGACTGAATATTGCCAATTCCGGTGGGTTTGCCAATGCGCAACAACCATTCTTCACTAGTTCTGTGAAAGATGTAGCTTTACAACCAAATGAAAGTAAACAAGGAAGAACACTGCAGTTTGACGTAACCGACTGCATATACTTGTTCACAGTACATAGAAGTTATTAATATTTTGGAAAAATATAGAATTTTTAAATTTCATTGGGGCGGAGGTAGGCGTTTAAAAAAACTTTAACTTTAAAATTGTTGGAAATATTCACCTTTTATCGATTTGCGATTTGAGGTATATCGATATGTTATTGATTTGCTAGCCTCCCAGTAGACGTGTCACACAAGTCCTAATAATTTATCTGAAGCAGATAACTACAAGTTCAATAGCGCCGAAAAATATTGCGGTCATACGGACAGACGGACGGACAGCATGACGGACATTGCACAAAATCAATATATATATATCAATCTCTATTCACTTCGTGAACGACTATACAAAGGGCGGAAGTACAAGGAAAATCACAAACACGAATGCTGACTTTTACGATTTTGAGGATCGGATGTAATAATTGCAGTCTCATGTGTGTGTGCGCGTTAGTGGCAGTTACACTATATACAGCCCGCCTCAGGGCAATCGAATTAAATCCCGCTTATAGTGGGTTAACAATACGCAAGTGCTGCTACGGCAGACTCTGCCGTGACAGTGCGAATATGGATTTCTCAGTTTGTAATAACTCACTTGTTACAAAAATCTGGATATTTTTCTAATTAACTGTAGAAAAACTTCTTTTAGCTGAAAATACGCCTTTATCAAACATTTTATTTATATATTTATTTTTTTTTTCTCCCTGCTGGAAAAAAAGAGTAAAGAATAATGGTTACTACCCTCGCTCGCCAATCTACACGCTACCGAGCAGCGCAGCCTCTCCCGCTGATATGGCCACTAATGACGATCGCCTCGATGGGGGCAGGCTATTAGAAGACTTTGGCCGCTACTACGACGATTTGCTTGCCAGTACCCGCTTCAAAACACCAGACACATCTGGTGCCACCTTGGAAGCTGGATTCTGTGCCATAAGCCCTCCACTGCCCCCTCTAAAGAATGTAGGTAATACGCCAGCCTTCCAAGAACCGCTGGATAATTGGCAAACAATGGCGAGGGGCCCCGATAAACGAAATGTGCTCCCCTTGAGCCTCAGGAGGTCATCTCAGGTATTGAAGACGACGAGATGGAAGCTTCCGACGAAGCGCAGCCAACCCCAAACCAACATCAGCCGCGAAAAAGTTTGCCAAACCCAGGCTTATAAATTGCTGGAGTCAACGATATTGTCGCAGTGGAGCTAACCCTGGATCAGACAGTGCGCCCTAACGCCTATGAGTTCAAGGTCTCTCCCATTGGCTACTTAAGGATCTACGCCACAGACGCTGACACTCACAGATCCGCAAGCTCACTGAGGTGAGAGTCCAATTTACCCACTTCTGTGTGAGGGAACAGCGCGTATGGTAAAAAATCTGGCCGCTTCTACCCCCAGGAGCCCGATTGAAGCTGCCACACTGTAATGAACCTGTACAATCCGGAGGCCAGACAGCCCACAAGTGATGCCAATGCAGACTCCAGAAACGACTCACCATGCAGCAATTTCTGGTACGTACATCTCAAGCAGGCTCTTAATAACAGGAAAGCGCTGCGACTCAATAAGGTTGGACGTCAAGGGGTCATAGTTGAGCTCCCGAGGAAGAACAACAGCATCAAGCAGTGCATTCGCTGCTATCGACCACACGTGTGGTAGGTGCGGCCTGTCTCATTGGAAACGGTGGCTCCAACTGCGAGGGAAATCGTTCTGCTTCCAATAAGGGCTGCAAAAGCTACTAGCAAACACTGAATGCCAGGCAGCCGCCCATCAATGTCTCCCCTCCTCCACAACACTGCCATACACAACCTGCATGACGAATCAACAACCTGCACGACGAATCAAAGCAGTTCGTACCTTCCTAAATTGTGCAACAGGGCCCAACGCATGTTGATGCGCTGCGGCCAGACCGTCAAGTGCCAACCCGCAGCCCGCACTCTTCAGGTCACCGCCAAACTAATGCAACTTAAACAACCACTGCAAGGACCTCGGGGGCAAGACGCATCCCTGATGCAGTTGCAACCATTCTGGTTAGCATTAAACAGCTGAAGGAGTTCCCATTAGCCGTAAATAACAGCTACCACCCAGTTGCGCCTCGGCTCGTGGAACCAAAATGCTAATAAGCTCAAGATTTTTTTGAGAAAACATGATGTAGACATCATGCTCATCTCAGAAACCGATCTACATGCAAGCCTGCACCTAACAATGGAGGGGTACATCTGTTACCGTGCGGATCACTCTACATGACAAGCCAGAAATGGTGCAGCAGTGCTGTTAAAATAGGACATAGCCCAATACCACCTGCACACAGTGACTTCCGGTGACACACAGCTGCAATTATGGTGTAGACTGGTGGGGAGAAATCCTCGTACCGGCTGCTCATCTACCACCAAACATATTCTGGAGCCGAGCTGACCCTAAATTCATCGTTGGAGGTGACTTTAAAGCTAAACACAGGCAGTGGAAAACCACAGAGCTGACAGCAGAGACACTGCATGAGGCACTCACAAGCTGCTCAGCCCAGGTCAAGGTCAGGCAAAGTACGCCTTCCTGTGTTTATTTTTTTATATACAAGGGCATCTCCAACAGTGTACTATCGGTTCGCAAAGAGTACGATCTGTCATCCGACCACCTGTCACTCCTTACAACGATCTATACGACCGCACAAAGGATTCCAAAAAATCGCAGGCTCGTACTCCCTGGTTTGGACATCCAACCTTTTAAGGCCGATCTTAATAATCAGTCCCAGTCAGCCAAAGACGTCGACGCTGTAGTCAAAACTCTGTTGGACCAAGTACATGACGCAGCCGCCAACGCCGCGCCAGCCCATATCAGCCAGCACACAAGTACGTTATTCCCCATCATAGAAGGTCTTCTCGCCTTAAAAAAGCGACTGTGGAGAGTGTATGTCCGGACCCAGGACCATACTATTGACAAAATCTATAGTCGTATTGCTTACATGGTCAGGAAGGAGTTGATTAGAAGACACACAGACATCATACTGTACGAAGCAATAGCAGACGAGAGCTCGAATTTCGCGCTCTAGAAACTGACCAAGCATTTTAAACGACAAGCTGCGCCAAAGTTCTCCGTCCGCCAAATCCTGGAGGAGCCCTTCTAAATGTTCCTCCCTGTGGCACCAACCACAGTCCATGAAGTGAAATAGGAGATAAAGTGTCTTAAAGCCCCCGGCGAGGACTTTTTTGATAACCAGTCAACCAAGCTACTACCACACAAAGCGGTGACTCATCTAAATTCCATTTCAAATGCTCCCCATCGAATAAGTCACTTTCCAGCGACCTGGAAGAAAGTCCAAATCATTATGTTGCACAAGAGTGGAAAGCCTCCCAACCAGCTAGAATCCTATCGCCCTATCTGCCTCCTGCCTGCCTTTTACAAGATTCTAGGGAGATGCATCCTTACAAGGATCTTGGAGAGTATGGAGATAAGACGTGCAATCCCGAAGTTGCAGTTCGGGTTCCGACTCAAGCACACGGTACACCTGATCAACTTCATCGGGTTGTCTACGTCATCCTAGACGGGTTCTACAGAAAAGAGTATGTAGTGGCAGCATATCTCGATATCCAGAAAGCTTTCGATTGGGTGTGGCACGCAGGTCTTCTATCCAAGATTAGGGGTAAATTAAATCCGCAGCATTATTATATTTAGCATTATTGCTAGCATCTTAACTGAGAGAACTTTTCAAGTGGTATGGATGGTGTAGCCTATCACACTAAACGCATAAAAGCGGCATTGTTTTGAGTCCCACGCCAAATAGCCTTTTTACATACGACATGCCCACCGCAAATCACACTGATTGATCGACAGGACATTCTGGTGGCCAGGTTTGCTAACGACACAGCAATCCTTGCAAGGAGCATATATGTCTATGAGGCAACTGATATCCTGCAGGAGTATCTCAAGTGATTCGAAAACTGGGCTTATAAATTGAACATCGTAGTGAACCCTGGAAAATTCCCCGGACTTTTCACGACCACAAATACCTAGGAGTCACACTCGACAGACGACTTACATTTAACAAGCACGTCTCTGGTATAACAGGCAACATCAAAACCAAAATATCGCGAATGAGCTCGCTCCTCAACATTAACAAGCAACTCTTGCTCCAAAATAAGGTGCTCATCGACAAAGTAATTCTTGCCCCTGTGTGGCGACATGGGCTAAAAGTCAACGGGATAGCCACAAAAACAGAATTGAACAAAATTCGCATCATTTAGACCAAGACATCGAATGGTATATTCGCCCACGCGGCATCGCAAAGTATCTTAGGGTACCAATGGGAGGCGACGTTATCAACAGGCAAGCAGTGAGCTACCTAAAAAAGTTATGGTCGCCATTACGATATCATCAATGTATGTAACCATTTTCTTAGCTGTGAAAAGATCCCCAAATACATTAAAAATAACGCTCCAGAAAATTGTTTGCTCCTAAATCCAAATGACGTTAAGTAATCGTATAGACATTGAAAGGTCCCAAAGGACATATATTGCCGGAAATTTTTTGTCTTCTACTATTTGGTGAAATCCCGGTTTATACTGTAAACAATCCTCGATCCAGGTAAGGGGAAATTCTCCCAGGACGTTTATGAAGAGTTCTATCCCTCTCTCTCTGTATCCCCCCTCTCTCTCTCTCTTCTACGCCATTCCGATTCTGTTCAAATCTATCAGGAATAACCTTGTGAAGGCTAAAATTGAAACCCTTGATGGAATGTCAATTTATATGTCAGGTTAATGAGTTAGAGAAGGGATCAGTTACGAGAATGACTAAGTTACTTAAAGGTCACGTGAAATTTAACTGATCCTTGTATATGTAGCAACACAAACTTTATGTAATACCGTTGCATCGGCTATTAAAACTTGCAACAAAAACAAGCAATTGCATCGAAGCAGTCCTGAAGTGACTGCATTTGTCCAAAAAGTTAACGATTACTTCGGTTGCCTAAGAGCAGAGTATTAACGGGCAATAGCCCCTTGAAATCTGCCTTTAAGAATCGTAACGCGCTTTGAAAAGAAACTAAAAGAATGCAGTCTCTTCATTGATCTAAGTACGCCGGTGCGTTTTGTACCACAAAAACCTACCGATCGTATTCGTTGTTTTCGAATGGCTTTCTTTGATAGGCTTTATGATCTGGTCCCAACTGTACATTTGTACTGACATTGATGTTGCCTGTTCTGTCAAGTCCAGAAACAACACACAAAAATATAGTACGCCAACCCACTCGTTACAAGATTTCCTTTTATTCTTAATATTTATACAAATTATACAATAGTTCACAGTGTCGAGTGAGGAAAAGCGATTTATTTGGTTGTGTGCTCCTTGCGTATTCTGCCCAAATTTGCACTGATCGCGCGATGTTTTTGAGATGGAAGCACTATCTCGTTTTTAGAGTCGATATTATATCGATTTGACTTTGTAAAATCATCGAACAATAAAAGGTCGGGGAATGGCTACGGTTGGCATGTCAAGATGGCGGTTATTTTTAAATGTTATTTCATACCCATGAAATTACGGTGCTCAAATGAGACCTTTGGGTAAAGCTTTGTACTTTTAAGTTGTGATATGCTAAAATCACCCTCCCACAATTTTAAAGCTGGAATCACTAAATTTGGCAGACACTTTTCGGGTGACCTCATCTCAAGATCAAGCTGAAAAATGTTGGCCATGCACAGCCGGGCTCCTACGAAATATTAAATTTCGATAGTTTTCCAAAACACCAATAATAACTTCTGTGTACTGTGAATGAGTATTATGCAGTCGGTTACGTCCAACTGCAACTTTCTTACTTGTTTTTTAATTTTTCAGTGGCGAAACGCAATGTGTATTGAACATGAAAAGTGTCACAGCTGACTTTCATAAGTTTCCATACATATATGTATTTATATATGCATATATTATGTTATTATTATCATAAGGGCACTTCGACCTAATTATCGGAGGATTCGTCGATAGTTTCCTTACTAGATATTGACACAGAGTCAAGCGAACAAGCGGTACAAAATCCAGCTATCCAAACTACAGCGATAAGCGAATTTGCGGCAGCAAATGGAGCAGCAGTATCCCACAGGTAGTGGTAACATCGGCAACGACAGTACAAAAATAAAACTTCTGCACCAATTAGCCTCTAAAAAATTCGCACTAATTTGGTCGCAATTACCGTACCGATTCGTAACAAAAATTACCACAACAGCCAGCACAATTTTGATGGTCTATTAGTTTAGACCAACGAAGAAACAAATAAGAATATTGCACTCGGACGTAACGCACTGCGTATACTCGTTCACAGTACATAGAAGATATTATTGGTATTTTGGAAAATTACGTGGGAATACCCGTATTTAACGGGGATGACCACTGATCTACCTTTAAAATTTGGTGATTCTAGCTCAAAAACTGTGGCAGATGTAGCCATTTCCATTTGTAAGACGGGGTGGCTGGAGGGCGCTCTAGTGGGCGTAACCGGGACGATTTGCCAGCCTCCCAGGGGGCATGGCACAAAAATCTTAACACTTTGTCCGAAGCAGACAACAACTAGTAGATATCCAAAATTTCAATAGCGCCGAAAAATATTGCGTTCATCCGGACAGAGAGACGGACATTGCGTGTGTTACCTTGAAAGATCGAAAACGAATTTCTCAAGCGGAAATCAACTCTGCTTACCCGACAGCTGTCAGATCAGCCGTTTGAGTGCGTTACATGATTTGTATAAGAGAGAAAACGGGCTGAACGTAACAATTTAGGGCATTCCAATAGGGGAAAATTAATCTAATATATACTAAATTCCAAAATAATTCATCTGCAAATGTATACTAAGACTTAATTAATGTGGGTCAACATTCCGGCCACGTTGAAGTATCCAGACTTCAAGAAATAGGCAATATGGCCAATTTATGGATTGGCTTCCTAGATACACCCACGACCGTTTTCACATCGAATACCCTTATTCGACCGTCCTCTCCAAGTGTTACTCTAACGATTCTGCCTGTTATCCATCGGTGTGGTGGGGTGTTGTGCTCGTGGATGACCATGAGCGTACCGACCTCCACGTCGGGGTCCTCTCTCCACTTGCCGCAAGGTTGAGGACTGTGGATGTAATCCTTGAACCTCGCTTGTGGGTTAAGAGCGACAATATCACAATTAAACTAGTCTCTTCACCTGCTCCTGATGGTGTTACTGCCTGTGTGCTTATTTTAAAACTTTTTATTTTGTCATCATTCATCTTTCCTGCTATTTGGAAGAAATCGTTCATCATTCCTCGCCATAAAAAAGGCAAAAAGACTGCAGTCGAAAATATAGAGGTGTTTCCAAATTGTTCGCTGTTCCAAAAGTACTTGAGAGAATTGTTACATCTCAACTGCAACTTTTATGTTGTTGCAATATATCACTTTCCCAGAATGGGTTTATGAAGCATAGATCTGTAACCTCTAATCTTCTAGAGACCTGTTCTTCTCTAGACTGACGTTATTTGTACTAATTTTGGCAGGGCTTTTGACTCAGTAATCCACTCCTTCCTACTTCACAAATAGTGCATACTTAGCTTCACAGTAAATCTTATTAGGATTTGAGAGTATCTGAGAAAAAGAACACAGAGGTATCTTTTTAGAAGGTTCTTTTTCTTTCTAAGTGACATCTGTGGTTCCCCAGGGTAGTCATCTTAACCCATTTGTATTTGCTCTTTTTATCAATGACCTTCCCTCGGTACTTTCACACTCTTAAGTATCAACCTACTAAATCTTCACTGTTGTAGATGCAGGATAATGACTTTTTATATATACGCAACTGTCTCTGAACATGTTTGTTGCATACTGATTACACTGTTTATATTACTGATATCGTTATTAGCGACCTGGGTGTCTTTTTTTATCACAAACTCAAATTTGATTTTCATTATTAATGTTAAGGCTATGACTATGGTGTGACTTGGTTTCATCAAAAGATGGTCCACGAAGTTGAGTTGAGGAATTGATGACTCAAACACGACAAAGACACTTTTTGTATCTCTTGTCCGTCGTATTCTTGATTTCGGATCATTCGTATTGTCCCCTCAATACTTATTTCATCAAAAATGAATTGAGTCGGTTTAGAAGCAATTCTTACTATTTGCCTTTCGTGCATTAAACTGGCACCTTGATGCCCGATTCACATATACTCAAATGGGCTTTTATAAATAAATATCGCCTCCAACTCTGCTTAACATAGTATTTATCCATAAGTTAATTACTGGCGAAATTGCTTCCTCTGAGTTAATAATAAGCCAATTAAATTTCTCTGTTCCAACTAGACTAACATGTAATTATAGACCTTAATCACTTAAACATTGTTTTAGTAACTATACCTTGCATGAACCATTCCGCGTCCTTTATGATGATTTTAATAAAAATTACAGAGTGCTCTGTTCTGTAGTGTGCTCACCACAATCTACTCAGGACGAATATGAAAGAATTTTAACATACTATAAACTCAGTTAATAATAAAATTATAAATATATTTTCCACAACTCCTTATTTTAAGGATGATGTTCCCGTGGGTATATAAATATAATAATGTTATGCATAAAGGTAGTTAGGAAAAAATGATTATAATTTTAAAGAAAGTTCTAGACTTATATTGTCATAAATATTAACGTTCTTACATATTCCTCGATCTACATGAGCTCAAGGACGATGAGGTGCTGTGGACAAAGTCGTATTCGGAGATATAACAATCCATTCATACTGGAAATTAAGAATTAATGATAATAATAAACATTAATAATAATTCAAAAAAAAACAAACCCATACGACATAGTTTCCCCTTACATAGAGTATATATATTAAATGAATATAGTAAATTCAAATCAATACACGGGAAACGATATTTCTTTGAACACATAACAATCGTTTACAGTTCGAAAAGTAATAACGACGTATGTGGCTCGAAATTATTTAGAAAGCGTTATGCATAAATGCGCTCATCTCTTTTTTTATTCATATTAAAATGTAAACATACTGAGGTATTCGCAGCAGTGAATTGCTCGAGACAAATTAACGATCAGACGATTGACTTAAATGAAAAGTTAGATATTTTAATTCCTTTTTATATAAATTATTATTTGGGATATCGGTTTTTGCTCGATACTCGATTAAATTTAAAGCTAATGCAGTTGCTGCCGTCCGCGTACCTATCCGACAGCGACTGCTGTGGCAGCTTATGTCCACTACCACAACGTCAACCAGCCAGACGTAAAGAGATTTGGATCATCTGGGCAATGATATAAAATTAAGGTTTCCAGTGTTTCTTGTACCTATCCCAAGAGACAATTCAACATTCATTCAACTCTGAGTGGTTAGTTATTGTATTACTTTATTACCCCTTTAAAGTACAGTGTGCTATTAAAGCTACTGTTTCTGAAACTATCATTTTCCAAAGTTTTAGCGATTGATTTTCAACTGTAACATTTAATTTTAGTATTCTTAATAAATTTGGTATCTGTTAAATTTAAATGAATGTCGGTTAGAAATGAAAATGGGGAAGAGAAAACCTTGAAATTATCGGCTTACAGGCTTACCTACTTAACTGGGATTACAAGATAATACTTGATTTAAAAATGTAATATGCTCTTAAGTAACCAAATAAAGTTTCATTTTATTTCTCATTGTTATAAAGTTGTGTGATGTGAGTTGATTTATTGGTAAACGGTTTAAGCTTCTGCCATTTTATATAGTAATTTTGTGTTCGTGTAATATGGTAGGTGTAATAAAAGTTTAAGAAGTTTGTTTTTGCACACCTGAAGTTTTATTTTACGTGATTTGGCGCAACATACCCAAGAAGATGAGCCATACTTTAAGATAGGAATGAATATTGTTTTAAAAAGGATAAGTTTATTTTCCGTCAATAATTTTGACTTACGATTAATGACACTTTTCTGATACATATGGGGCCCTATATGACGTAAAACCACTTAACAAGTTTTTCTATGGTAAGACTTTTTTTAAAAAAAATTTTCAAAATATGGTATTTTTTAGTGATATTTTTTTAGAGGTGAGCTTGTATTTTTGATCATTACTCGAGAATTTTTTTATTGGACCTAGATGTACTAACGAACAGTACATTCAAGTGGCCCAACGATACCTAGCACGGGCTTCTTAACGCGCGGACCCAGGCAAAATGCCACCCACCACGCCCAACCGACAGAGGGTAGCGCCGCATAATGTACGGAGACGACGATCGCGAAAAAATAGACAGATGACATAAGACTAAAGTTTTAAGGATTGGAAAAGAAGTAGCATTACTTATTATACGGAAAATATCATTATAATTAAAGCATAAGATTCGAAATAAATTGTGAATAGAATAGTTACTATAATATATTTATATTATATTATGTAGAGTTTTAGTAACGTAGGGATCGTCAAAATCTTTCGCTTATGAATCCCAGGACTCCAAAAGCTCGATTAAAATTTTTGGGTTCTTAAGAATTAAGTTATTGGGAAATCCCAGAAGATGAAGCTTATGTAGTAAAAGCGAATGAAAAAAAAACGAACAGAGTCAAACGCCTTACTGAAATCAGTGTAAATAACAATTGTTTGCACTTTATTTTGGAATCCCTAGTGGTTGTCGATCTATATTTCTGGCTAAAATTATAGATCTGCAAAGTTTTTGAGGTTGAAAAGTTTTCAACTTCTCAAACAGCTTAGGAATAGCAGACAACTTAGAAATATAGTTCAGAACATTAGACTTGTTCCCTTTTTTAAGGAGTGGAATAATAAATTATTCTTTCGAAATGCCTGGAAAAGAACTTAACTTTCCATGGACAAATTGAATAGTTTATACATGGGATTTCATAGTCCTTCAGCACAGCAGCTAAGCACGCAGCCTGGTACTCCATCAGGTCCCGGTGAAAATACGGGCTTGATAACCTTCAGATCATTTAGTAGTGAACTTTCTGTGATCAAAGGCCCAAAAATGCTGTTAGAATCATTTACCTGATAAGGATATGGGAAACCGGGAAGATAATTCTAAAAACTATAAGTCGTTTGAAAAGATTTTGGAAATAAATCGGCAATAGCCCGGTCTGAGTGTGCAGACGTTTCTTCAAAAGAAATACAGTTGATGGTAGTGTTGATGCTCTACGCATCGCATTAACGAAGTTATAGAACCGTTTAGGATCCCGCTAGAACTATATCCTACAACATTTCAAGTAATCCTTATAACATTGGTTATTGAAGACAGGGAAATTAGATCGAGTAATCAGACATTGAATGTAAGCCAAGAAAGAGCCAGCTTTCTTGAACTTCTTGTACTTCCTTGACTTTCTATTCTTCAAATTGTTCATAGCATCAAGTACTATTAGAACTTAGGGGTAGGGGCTGATTCTCCGGTCACCGGCCGACACTAATAGATGGAAGACTATCGCTTGATTAAAGTAGGCCAACTACATGCAAACATCCTCGGCTAAAGAAGAAAAACAAGACCAGTACCATCTGTTCGCGAACACCTTCAGTAACGCATAACAAATAATAATATTTCAGCCGTCTCAACATCGATTTCAATGATTAATATCTTAAACAATATATAAATAAGTGGGTTACGCAGAAAATAAATATATTTTTTTTCGTCTTTTTCCCGAATTTTAAAGTCAAAAAAGCGGGAAAAATACCGCACAAATTATAATTTTCTTAATTCAAAAATACAGTGATGGAAAAAATAATAGAAACGGCAATTTTTTTGTAAATTGTAAGTTTTCTTCTGTAAAAATTATTTTGATTCCCATGATATATTTTATATTTAATGTTTACTCCAATATGTTAAAAAAAAACAAAAAGTATTGGCTTTACGATGATTCATATCGTCACGAAAATTAATTTAATTTTATTTTACCCGAAGGGATAAAATATCCCCATAACATTATGTTTTCGCCACCATGGATAATTGCTTTAATTCTGTGTTCTGGATCATGTGTAATATTTTTACGGCGTCTTACATTTGGTTATCCATCAGATTGAAACAAATTTATCATTGTTTCATCTGAACATAACATGTTTTTTTAATTTTTCCTCATTAAATTTTGTTTGCCAAAATTGATTCGATTTTGGATATTCGTTTTGCTAAGGAATGGTACCTTCCTTGCAGAATATGCTTTTAAATCGACCTCTATAAGATCATTTCGTATTGTTCGACTGGTAATGGGTATATTTAAGTCTTTTCTTAGATCCTGCGATGATAGAATTAGGTTTCTTTTTGACTGCCGCATTAGCAGATTGCCAAATTTGTTCAATGTTTCCCGCTTTCTGCCTCGTTTTTCTTATTTTAATTTGATTTGATTTTAATTTATTTTTGGAGCATTGTATTATTTTTGAATTCTGAATCCAATAACAATGCTAAAATGAGAACTTCGGAAAAATTTGTATGCCAACACATTTCTTTATGAAAAATTGTCAAATAGAACCGCATTTTCACTATTTCACGACTTTCAATACGATGGTACGACAAAATGTAATTGCGTTTCTATTTTTTTTTCCAACCCAAAACCGAGGTGACTTCACAAACACGCCTCCGCAGCTAATATTTCTGCAAATATGTGCGCAAAAGAATAACTAAAATAAAGTACCATTGTCAACTAAGAATGTACAGTGAGTTTCATGTATAAAAGTTGCTCACAAAGTTAACGGTATGGGTTGAACCGAAAAAATGCATGCCGTTTCTATTATTTTTTCCATCACTGTATGTAGTTGTAAAACCATTGATTCAAACTTAGAAGTGTGTCTGACTAATTAAAAGATTTATTCATTAGCTTTCAGTAATCGTTAAGCTTTAAGTAATTGGTTGCGATATTCTCGAGTAATGATCAATAATGCAATCTTACCTCTGAAAAAAAAGGTCAGGAAAAAATGCAATATTTTGAAAATTTTTTAAAAAAAGTTGCATTAAGATCATACTCTTAGTTTAGAAGTTATACACGAATATAGTGGGGGCCAAGTGCGGCAGCTGTTCACAGCGTGCAGCCTACATTTACATATGTGTGTGTGTGTATATGTGATTCTGTTTATGTGTGTATGAATGCAATGGGATTGATATGTATGAAACACAGGGTTCAGTATATCCCCAGTCGGGCGTTCCCAACTGAAGCATTTTTTGTTCAATATATATTCTATATATTATTTGGTTAGTGGTTATAGTTACCAAATTTGGCCGATAGTGTTTAAGTGACCTGTTAAGATCGAGCCGCTCCCATCCCCAACCCTACGAATTAAAAAAAATTGCATATTTTTCCAAAATAACAATAACTACTATGAACGAAAATTAGTCAGTCGATTACGTACGACTGCAACGTTCTTACTTGTTTTGATATGAGGTTGTGCCGCAAGACGTAAACATACAAATTTTTTATTTTTTTGCTGGATGTTCTGGAAAATTTATTATATATAGATCTATTAAATCAGATGTGGAACAGATTTAATTGTAAATATCTGTGTTCGCCAATAACTCTCTGATAGCGGACTGGCCACTCGGAATTGTTTTGATTTTGTATGGAACAGCTCATTGCATATGTACAGCAAAAGATTATATCAAATAAAATTTAATTCAAAATCAGTTGATGGAATCATTTAATAAGTCTTAGTGAAAAATTGGTTGCAAACTACAAGTTTAACCAAGCGCCATATCAATCTGTAGAATATAGAATCTATGGATCTTATAACTTGGAAGTATGCACATATTAAATTGAATTCCCTTCATGGCAAAATTTGATAACAGAAATTTTACGGCTTGAATATGCCTTCGCGACTAGTGTTACCTCACGTAGAGGTGTTTTTGATTGTATGCCACCAGGAGCCTACATGTTAGTATATTTTTTAAAATATTTATTCTATATATTTTTCTGAAAAAATTAGTGGTACACAAATTAAATCAATTATTTTAAATCCGATGCTTTCGTAAAAGTGTGCGTTCAATATCTCTTTTTTTGTTTTTTAGTCAATAAAATTGGAGAACCTTGGGCCCCAATTTCTATTCCATTATTATTTTGCGATAATTCTTTTATGTCAAAATTGTATTCGTCATTAGAATTTGCCAATTGTTTTCGAATAGTTGCTGCACTGTTTGAAATACGTGCATTAGGATGTGTTGGAGGTAACCAAGAAACTTTTCGAGTCGCGGAATTGTAAAAGTAATAAAAACCACACCCATTATCATAAAGATCTTTCCATTCGGCACTTATTGGATATTTTCGAATTAATCTTTTATAACGCCGAATGTACATTTCTTTTGGCTTTGGCCTTCCACTTGCCCATTTATTAACACAGTATATTGTGCAGGTGTGCCATACGTTATAAGTGTTGGGACAAAATTTAAATCCACGGTGTGATTCTGTTACTCCTATACGTTCTTTTATCATATCTGGCCAAAAATGATCATTGATAGCAGAATGCCTCGAAAAATATGTTTTAGGTTCATTATTCGCAAGTTGCTTATTTTTATTGTCCTCGTCATAATTTTCTGCAATAATTTCTTCAATTGCTTCCGATATCGGTACTGGAGCTAAAAAAAATATAAGCAAAATATTAATATTCATCCATTTTATAAAGCTTTTCAATCATACACAGCTGGGTAAAACAGGGTATAATGGTTTTATGAAATATTATGTAACAGACAGGAAGCATCTCCAATCCCATAAAGTACACTTGGTCAACATGAATAGCCGAGCCGATCTAGCCATGTCCGCCTGTCCGTCCGTCTGAATGAGCGCGTCGATTTCGGAGACTACAAAAGTTAGAAAGCTGAATTTGGACTTTTTAATTTCGTGTATACCATACATAGATCAAGTTTATTTCATATTATCGATAACTCGGTTAGTTTTCTCGGGTTTTGAGCATATCTTAGAAACTATGCGAGCTAGAGCCAACAAATTTGGTTCAATATGTGAAAAATACGAATTTTGGATACCTCCGCACATTCGCCCCATATTAGCAAAATTATGAAAATACGCAGATCAAATACTACGGACTTGCGCTTTTGTTTGTACATAGATGCAAATGCTCTTGTTAAGCCCTGAACATTTTATTAATGCTCTTCGTTCAGAAGTAAGCCACGAATTTAGTTTCCACAGTGGGGCCAAAGGCAGCAGCTGTTCACAGCGTGCAGCTTGTGTTTGTGTACGTGTATATTAATGCACAGGCATTGAAATGTATAAAAAGCACGGTTCAGGGTATGCCCTAGTAGTTCGACTGATATCCAGCCCAGACCCACTGGAACACCCCGCCCCCCACGAAAGGCGAGACTATCTTCCACAGTTTTAAAGCTATAGGAAGGTATACTACTGGTCACCCCATTTGAGATAAGGGTGAGAAAATTTCCCCGCCCCCGCAAAACGCGAACATCAATATTCTACAGCTATAGTGCTAGTCAGTTTGGAATGTAGATAGCTGGTTACACCCTTTACAGATCGGTAAAAAAAAATGCTCAGCCACGCCCACTCCCGTCCCCGCAAATGGGAAAAGTTGATTTCTCCCAGCTCTTCTTAGAGCTAGAGTAAACAAATGGGAAAGGTAGTATGGTAGTCGTCCACTTTACAGATGTGTGTATATGATCAGGATCTGCCTGTCCCTCCATCCGTATGTATGAAATGATCGTTCACAATGTGAAAAGAGTATTTTGGGTTTGTGCAATGTCTGTCTTGTTGTCCGTCCATCCGTCTTACCGAACGCAAATTTTTCGCCGCTATTGAAAATAGAGTTAAAATTTTTCATATATAATTGTGTCACCCTTACTGGGAGGCTAGCACACTTTGATATCTCAACCATGCCAACTAGAACGCTCCCAGACTCACAAAATTTTAAAGGTGGACGGCTGGGGTAACCCTTTAAAGATCGGTAAAAAAAAACGTTCCGGCCACAATCGCGAAAATCTATATCTCCCACAATTTAAGAGCTAGTCTCCAAATTTGGCAGATAGTGTTCGAGTGACCACCTCTTAAGATCGAGTCGAATATTTTACACCACGCCCAAATTCTATTTTATTAAAATAACAAAAACTACTGTGAACGAATATTACACAGTCGGTTACGCCAGACTGTAACATTCTTGTTTTCTCCTGTGCGCTGCTGTATGCAAGTCCGGATGTAAATCCATAGTGCTAAAGGGTTCACAGTATCTCGATCTCGACCCCTCTCCCATGGTAAAAGGACTTTATTGTTTTGAACAAGCGTTGTAACAGACAGGATCTATGTATGTACATTTGTAAAAAATATTTATCTCTAAGGGAACGTTTTTCGTTCCCGCTTAGGAGAGAATCCGCTGCGACAAGTGAGTAAATTAAAATGGGCGCTTGTGCGCGCTTTATTTGGTGTACGAGTATTATGTAGGTAGAGATAATATCCTTGTCGGTAACTTCCGATCAGAGCATTCTTTTAATTTTAGTTTACCAATATTGTCAGATATTTGCATGCATATTATTGTAGGAACTTAGATTTAATAGTTTACAAATGTGCTATAATAATTTCAGCGTTTTTACCATTTTGTTTTACAACCAGCCCTCTGGACGTCAATCGCTGCAATAACATTGGTGGCAAACTCATTTTAAATTTATTTTGGTTTTGAAATTTAATAAAATATTTTTGTAATCTCACTTAGAGATGACACAATTACAGTAGGTTATTTATAATATATCAAAATATCGATATTTTAATTTTGAGATATGATACGGTAATTATTTATTTTAGAAGTTATGTGCGTCAAGTTAGCATCGGTCACTTAGCGTCGATTTTTTCCGGGCCGATAACAATATTCGTTTGGCTCTTATTCATGTTTTTCAGCAATGAATTAAATAACCTTAAATGCAGAATTGTTATAAATTTAGTTCTCTATTATATAAATGCATTTATTTGTATACTACAGATTTTTATATTTGTTACATATGGGGTTAAACAATTTAATTTTTACCTTTCCTAAAAAATCGGCATTTAAAAAAATGGCTCTTAAAGTGTGGTATACACGATTCAAGCCTCTTAATTTACCTACATTTTCCAGAAAGATTTACTAAAATCATCAGTAACGTTTCCGATCGCTATGCAGCGTCATTGCCAGCTCCATACATAATCTGATGAACTATATTTGACTTCCGATTAAAGGCTTATAGCTCACATCACAGAGAATGGCCCACAATGCACGATATATCAATTTGTAGATAGAGGGTCTACTTTTAACATACATTTGAACAAGATCTGCGTACAGTTTGATTAAAAATTAAGAAATAGTAAACCATCTTCAGTTAGTTCAATCAATACGTCTATCGTAGAGCTAGTTCACATATGAACTGAACCATTGCGTGGATTCAGTGTTAAGTAACTTTATGAAGATATTTGGCGGGAAGCAATTATTTTAAATTATTTGAAATAATTTTGATTTATTTACGATATTCTCAGACTCTTAAATTATTGGCATTAACATAACATTAACAACATTGATATTGATTTTACACTTTATTTAGAAGTTTTATTACAGTGCTAATAGCGCTAAGAGAAAATTGAAGTGTCGTATTCGAGGAAAGAGTCTACTGGTCGCTTGAAAATGAAAAATTATAAAAAATTGCCCGGCCTCCTGCAATTAAAAACCACTACAAGAAGAAGAAGACATATGTTTGTGACTTTGAAAAGCACAACAACAGTAGATGGGTGAGTAGACAATCGGGCGTCGAGTTTGAACTTTGTGTTTGATAACCTGAACCATTTTGAGTAAAAGCTAGTGATCACGACTTCCGGTCATTATATTCTGATTACTCAATGGACCCGAAAATAGCAACGCAGCAGCAGAAAAATAATTCAGGCAGTCATCTTTTTAAGGCCATTGACACAGTCAAGTTTCGCCAAGCCGAGACAGCAAAACCAAATTTTGTGACAGTGCTAATAAAACGTACTAAGCCGACGCTCTTCTCCTCTACTGACGGCAGAGGCTGCTGCTGCTAGCGAGGTCGTCTCATTGGGACATTATTCTGGCCACCACGGCGTACACCCTGGGCTCGACGGATTTACTGCGCGGTTTTTCGGCATCTTTGCCTGCCGCCTCACCGACCATAACAAAGTGTGTGTCCGCATCGGAGTGCCAAAAGACCCACATCCGTTGCTGCTCAACAGCTGCTGTCTGGGCTTAATTGTACACCCGAGGCAACCAAAACTCTGTTTTGTTCTCTAAAAAGAAAAACCTATAATTTTCGAAGTGCAATTATACCCGAGCATATACTTGGCCCATTAATAAATTTAAAAGACTATGTCCATACTGTTCATAATTTATATATCTCATTTAAACATATACTCATACATATACATACATATACATTTATATTTTCGTCGTGTTGTTGACGGCCCATGGCTGACCGAAGCGCAAATGAACGCCGCTTATTTAATCAATAAATTTCATTTCATTTCATTTAGATATGTGCAATTAAACTTAAGCGATTTTAAATATAAACTTTAAGAAATATCCGAAATTAAATGTTCGAATTTAAATTACAAATGCGCGCCTAAAGTTTGTGGATGGAGCGGAGAGGAAACTTATTGCCATTTTGATAAATACCATCTGGAGTCTGATATTTTAACTATTAAAACCACCGGTTGGGCAGGAACAGTATGGCAACAACAGCAGAGCTACCGATTAATGTCCGCTTTCGTGTTAGTAAAATTTGTTGCTCGCGGGCACGAGTAGACCCACGGCAAAGAGAGTACTGGCTGGCCGGCTCTGTCCCCTTTGAGACAAACCGTCGCGCCAGTAAGTCCTAAATAAAAATGGTGCCCGGTGTCCGTTAATGTACAATCGGTACAAAATGAAACAAATCAAAATAAGTCACGAGACGTCGAAATCTCGCTGTACGTTATCTGCCGTTTGGATCACATGGAATCCGCGACATGTCAGGTGAAAATCTTACTGCAATCTTACTGGCCTAAGAATGATCTAATGGGCATTCCAAGAAGAAGAATTGTTATCATAGTGGATTGTTATCCACGCCCAGTGGAAAGCTAGCAGGTCGATAACATGTTGATATGCATTAAATCGGACATCGATGAATGGTGAATATTTTCCACAATATTAAAGTTAGAGATCGGACGCACCTTCTGTCCAGCTATGAATTAAGTAACAAAATATTTGTTTCTAACAACGCAGCAGACCGCATCATATCTATGTGCGGTTTGGGGCTCCGCACATGGTGCAGCCGATCTCCAACAAGGGAAGGGTTATTATTGACGATTGGACTTTGGATTCTGGATTGTGGTGGCGGTGCGACTTAATTGAAGGGTGAGTGCAATTCAATTCTGGCGTATTAGTTAAGGTGTTCAAAATGCCCGAAAATCTCATGTATTTAACCTTTGACCAAACTGCGTTACAAGTTTCATTAGAGAAGTCGTTAAAAAATTATAAGGCCGATGAATCGGTACATACGGAGACACTTAGAAGCCAGGCTAGAGACGCTGGCAGAAATTAATGCAGAGTTTAAACATAAAGAACAGAATATTCCAGCATCCACCGCATTCAATGAGACGTGTTTGCATCAGACTGTTAATAAACAGTCTATATCTGCAATGAAGGAAATAAAGCTTCCAACTGTACGACTGCCGACTTTCAGTGTTAAATTTATTAATTGGCCAGCGTTTAAGGAAGTGTTCCTATCGCATGTTCATCACTGTCTAAGACTGACGGACTTACATCATTTCCATTATTTAAGGGACTCGCTATCAGAGGAAGCTGCTAAGGGCATAGAGCATCTGACTTTGATACATTCGAATTACCAGCTTGCATGGAAAATTCTACATTATATTGATGTATTTGATCATCAGTTATCGGTTCAACCTGAAGACGCAGGGTCCCTAAGGAGGTTTGTGCAAACTTGCCGTTCATGTGTAAATTCATTGGAGAAGACCGGAGTTGATGTAAGATAGCAATCTCAAGTTCTGGTATATTATATGATGTAGAAACTACCTGGGCAAGTAAGGGTAGAATGGGAATGTTCGCTATCGTCGTCGCAAGACTTTCCAACATTTCCATGCTCAATATAGAACGATGATCACTTTATCGTCGGGTAATTGCAAGGAAACGCCATCAACGGTTTGACGCAGTAGTACAAGGCAAGGCGTTTATGGTTTACGTGCAAACCGAAGAGACGTAAAGGCTTCGTTTATTATCAACAGGCAGAGAAATGTATAGTTTGCGATATGGAGGAACATTACATTAGAACATGTAAGGTATTCCTCGATATGAGTGTGTCGGATCGTAAGACAGTTGTATTAAAGCATTGGCTATGCTTTAAATGTCTTAATCCGAATCATCAAATGACTGCATGTGACAGTCAACGAAATTGCGCACGGTGCGCGGAGCGACATAATACTCTAATCCATATGGATAGATCGCGTAGTCTGATGGGTACACCCAGAAGAGTCACTCCGAGGAAGCTGAATACAGATGTTCAGCAAGTTGTTACCAATTTCATAAATGGAAGGAATGAACTCTTGCCTCCTACAAGGCAGGAGGTTTTGTTGCCAACAGCAATGGTGCTCGTTGATTCTAAGGATGGATACCCTCTACAGTTTCGAGCTTTTTTGTATCGAGGGTCCCAAGCATCTTTTATTTCGGAGAACGCAGCCCAACAATGACGACTATCTAGAAAGAGAGTTTATATAAAAATTAACGGCTTGGCAAATTCAAAAATTACAGAAGCGTCAACAGCAATTAAAAGTTACTTAGTAGTTAAATTTAAGATCTTTATACGATCCATCGATAAATCACAAGGTTTTTGCCTGTTCTGCCTAAGGTGAGTCAACAAATGCCAGAAAGACGTATATCAGCTGTAAAGTGGCATCATTTTAAAAATTTGCGTTTAGCCGCCCCTAATTATTTCATTCCCCAAGTTGTAAATATCTTACTGAGAAGTGACATTTACGATGATGATGTTGGGTGGTTTATCGAGGGCCAACGGGATCACCTCTAGCACAAAACACATATTTGGGTTATATCGTTTCTGGTAAGATTAACAACGGACGAGAGGTGGTGTGAGGACTTCTTTGTCAAAACACATAGAAAAAATGTAAAAGTGTATTAATATACCAAAGGAAGATGCCCAATATCAGTGTATACTGGGAAAATCTGATAAGAGATCCTGCTTTGAGGAGTCTGCCTGTTTGACCGTTATTTTTGGAACTAGCTGCGTGCTCTACTTAGCCATAAGAGTTATGCAGTAATTAGCAGAGGATGAACAGGATAGGTTTCCCTTGGCAGTATATGTAGTGAGACATCAGATGTTTGTTGATGATATATAATCAGGAGCGGATAGTATTGCAGAGACAGAAGCTATTCAGAGTCAAATTATTAAAATGCTACGCAGTGGCACATTTCAATTGAGAAAGTGGGCCAGTAATTGCCCAAAATTGTTAGAAAAAATACCATTGGAATTTTGAGAATCCAAGGGATTTCTACATTTCGAAGACGAGGACACAATCCGCACTTTAGGTTTATATTGGAGTCCTGCATACGATGCATTTCGATTCCACTTAAATTATGTGATTCCAGTGAACTCATATACGAAGCGATAGATTCTGTCAACAATAGCCAGGTTATTTGATCCTATGTGATGACTGAGTCCGTTCATTATAACAGCAAATATGTTGATGCAGCGTCTATGGAAGGAGAGGGTCAGCTGAGACGATTTAGTGCCAGCAACTGTTAAAAGAGAATGGGAGAAGTTTTAAAAAGAACTGCCCACTATTTCAGATGAACGAGTATCTCGGTATATAACATGGGGATTACACAACGCACCAGCAGAAGTGCATATCTTTTGCGATGCATCAGCACGAGCCTAAAGGAGCTGTAGCATAGGTACGTGTTACAACCGGACAACACATATTTCACACTAAGATGATGTCAAAGAGTCAGGTTAAGTCACAATTGAGCCGCGGAATTAGCTTATCGAAGCTGGCGTCATGTGAACTGTGGTGGCATGGGCCACAGTGGTTACAAGGGTCAGAAACAGGATGGCCGTGCAATGCCATGGGTAACCGCGCACTGTCAAGTGTAAGCAATGAGAACAGAATCGTGATTTGCCACAACATATCATTGGAAGAAATGCCCAGTTCGAATTTCATAAGTCAATATTCAACATATACACGACTATTTAATGATTTATTCGAAATTGCCGCATACCAGAGTTCGAGCGCAAGCGAAATGAGCTGTCAGTTAATGAATTAGAGGAAGGTCTAAGGGAGGTTATACGAATACTGCAGATGGACTATTTGATATGGAAGGCACATCGTACCACACTTTGTAAATAAGGGAATCACTTGGCATTTCAACCCACCGTCATTTCGCATTTTGGCGGATTGTGGGAAGCGGGAGTAAAGTCGATGTCATCTCAAAAAAACTATTGGAGAGCGAGTACTAACATTTTCAAAAATTGCAGCAGTTTTGGACGAAATTGAGTCTTGCCTTAACTCGAGGCCTCTATGTCCTATATCAAATGATCCTGAGGATCTCGTAGTATTGACACCCGGCCATTTCCTAACTGGTGATGCACTCTTGTCACCTCTCATACAAGAAGTTGCTAAGTTTGTCTTAGGGGATCGGAGGAAAACCTGTCAATACTACACACAACAATTTTGGAAAAGCTGTAATGCTGACTATTTGACACGATTGCAGAGAAGACCAAAATGGTTACAGATAAAACAAAATATGGATGTTGGTATGCATAGTATTGATCAAGGATGAAATATTACCTTCTAACCGATGGCCTTTGGGTCAAATTATACACACTCATGCAGGAGCAGTTGGATTAGCTAGAGTTGTTACTCTAAAAACAAGAAGTGGAGATATCAAGCGGCCATTACCCATACAAGAAAATTGGCTTGATAAAGACACCGAACTTTTACGTAATTATTGAGTTGTACTCTTCTCTTTTCAGTGTAAGTGCAGGCTGATGACGCTGATGCTTAGAATTGATGGACGAAGTTTTGCTGATATACGCTGCTATCATCAAAGGTGGGAGAATGTATGGTCTGCAGCTGACTTTAAGCGTGAGCGTAGTGACAGCAATGAGCGCAAATAGCACAAATATATGAGAACATAGATGAAAGCACAGATGCGCTTAGATAAGCCGATATCTGCATGCGAACTTTAAGTGTAGTTACTCTGTTTATCTATAGTAGATAAGTTTTATGCTTTGAAAATGTGCCAGCTTAGCAACAGCGTGAGTTTAAAAGCATTTATGAAGTCTGTAAGCGTCAGTCCAAATGATCTTAAGCATATTCTGTGCAGCTATAAATTAAGTAACAAAATATTTAGGTTAAGTTCAATAAATTGAAGTACTCTAAAATCAACCAATTGTTGAAACATTCCAAGCCGCCTCGGTTGCTAAACGCCGCAGGCCATATCATGGCGCAGCCGATCTCCAAAACCCCCCTTTAAATACAACAATTTCACACACCCACCACCGCCGCCTACTCCTGCCTCTGAAAAGTGCGAAAGCCTATATATCCCACATTTTTAAAGCTGGAGTCACCAAATTCTCAAGTTAGATGGCGGATAACGCCTGTTAAAGATCGTAAAAACAATTTCTTTGCCACGCCATCCCGCGCCCCCGCTAATCACAAAAAGCTATATATGCCACAATTTTGGAGCTAGAGTTACCAAATTTTAATCGTAGATGGCTGGTCACTCATTTAAAAGCGCGGTAGGAAAATTTCCTGGCAACGCCCACTCCTGCCCTTACAAACCACGAAAATCTCTATCTCCCACAATTTTAAAACTAATTCACCAAACTTCGCAGATAGTGTTTGTTAACCTCCTCATAAGATCGAGCCAAAAAATGTTGGATACGCCTTTCTCAGCCCCTATGAAATTTAAAAATTATATATTTTTCCAAAATAACAATCATAACTTCTATGTACTGTGAACGAGTATACGCAGTCGGTTACGTCCGACTGCAACATTCTTACTTGTTTTTATCTGGCGAGGTTAATGTCCTGAGGCTGCTGTTGTGTGATCGCTGCTAGCGATTTGCCAACACAAATACTATGACAGAGACATTTAGGTTATTAATTTATTTATTGGCAGCGGCAATATTTAAGCTAAATTTTAAAATTATATATTTTTCCAAAATAACAATAATAATATCCGTATACTGTGAATAAGTATTACGCAGTCGGTTACGTCAAACTGCAACGTTCTTACTAGTTTCCCAGAGTTTTTTTTCCTTTTTTCAGTTCTTCTGGCCTCTTATGCAAAAAATTGTCCTCTCATCCTAGTCTTCTTTTTTCCTATTCTCTCCGCAGCTTATTGATAGCATTGCTCATCTCTCCCTCTATCGATCGTAGGGACCATCCTTGCACCTATCGGAATTGGTCCGCTGCTTTCGTTCCGCGCCAATATATCTGTGGTACCTATGCTGTCAGTAAGAGTAAACTCCACCACGCCTACGCCCTGAAATTAAGAGCCTCATACTCTACCGTCTATGGTAGCCGGCCACTGCTTGTGTAGCATTGCTTCAAATCTTTCACGTGGAATACTCCGAGCACGGTTCTGCGCAGTGAGTCCAACTATACAGGCTTGGCGAGTCTGACTGACCACTATGACTGATTACAAAATTACGTTTTTACACCTTTTGATCGCGTATGGCCCATGCAGAATCTTCGGGATGCGTGATCGGTTTATTTGCTCTTTTTCGTACCTGTCCAATGGCTGCATAGCTGCGCCGTTTATGGCGCTCAGTTCGCAAACCAGACATGCTGCTACCATGCAGCAACATGTACTGTCCAAATAGTGTAAGTATGGCGAGACTCCAGTTCCTGTATACTGCATAAGACAGCCTGGATTTCCGCCAGATTCTCATCCCACATTGTCTGGTCGGTGCTCGCTCACATACGTACCGATTCCTGCTAAAACGGACTGCTTTACTTATTCCGAAGCGTTCGCTTGGGGTGCATCGTTTCTAGTCTTCAAGTGCGTGATTCCATAATTCTGCACGAGTCCTTGGAATTCTTCTGAACTGAACTGTCGCCCGGGTACCCCAATGAGCGCACAAATGTCTTCTCTCAATATCTTGATCACAGCTGTTGCCGTTGAAATTTCTGTAATAGCAGATCGGTAATTGCCTCCTTTTCTCTTCGAGGTCTGCTTATTTGAGTGCTGTGCTTCGTTTTCTTACATATCTCACATGTACATCCTGCTTGGATGTTTTTGAGAGAACATTGAAGTATCAGTGTACAGAGCTATTGGTACTGGCGAATTATTTAAAAGTTTAAAAGTAGTAAAAATTTCACGGATTCTCATTTATTTTTTTTATACAAAAAGTTATAAAACAAAAGATATCTAAAAGAATATAACAAAACAAGTCAGGGACTCTAGTCGGGAGCGCCCGACTAGGAGCATCCTGGACCCTGTCTTTACATACATTTCAGCCGCCTTGCATACATATACATATATATTTCAGAAAACCAAGTCATAAAATCGATTTTTATCGATAATAAACTCGTATTGCGTATGGTATTGGAGAATCTATAGTCGAAAAGTTTGTCTCTAGATTTTGTAATTTTCGAGATCGCTGCGTTCATACACGGACAAGGCTAAATCTAGTCAGCTCGCCTTTTCTACCCTTTTTTAATGGATGCAGGGTAGGAAAACAAAAGAATATATCAAAAGCAAAATTCTGCTTCGACAAAATATGATAATCTAAGATTTTTTTCCGATATTATTCTTTATACCCTCAACCCATTGAAAATGGTTAAATCAGGGTATAATGGTTTTATGCAAATGTAGGTAAATGGCAAAAGGAGGCATCTACGACGCCTTAAAGTATAGTCAATCTAGCCTTGTCCGACTGTCTGTCCGTCCGGCTAAATGAACGCGTCGATTTTAGAGACTACAAAAGCTAGAAAGCTGAACTTGGACTTTTTAAGTTCGCGTATACCATATGCAAACCATCGATAACTCATTTCGTTTTCTTACTATCGATAAGTATGGGATTTTAATTCCGTTTTTAGTGCATATCTTAGATGCCGTAATAACTATAACCAAAAAATGGTAATAAAACTCTCACCTTCGCCAATTTCTTCGCCATCCCGCCATGCATCCTCTTATCGACCTCTCATTGCAGTTGTACAAGGGTTCGCGTGAGGGCTACGTGCTCCCACTGCTTCCATGAAAATTCATCCTGATCCTCGCGAGCAAACTGTGCGCGATTAAACAACAAGCCCTCTTCAACCCTCAAATCTGCGAATTGCTCCAGTCACTCTTCGCTTTCGAACTCAGTGTTTTTGAAATCAAATAAGTCGAGCTAATTGCCCTTACCATTCCTCTGGAATAGAACTGCTGTGGAATAGAACGGTGATTGCAGTCAACTTAAACTTTGTACCATTTTTCAAGTAATACGTGAGCGGTGCTGATAAACACGAAAAATCGCGAATGAATCGTGTGTGTAAGCATAGCCTATCTTTCCTACCTTGCGCACCAATGGCTTACCATTGTTTCATGGACTCTCTTTTGGCTCGATGACCCCAAACTGCAACATTTCGTCTACTTCTGCAAACAACAAGTGTTGCACGGCCGGAAAGCCTGGAAAAAGCGTGGTATCTATCTTCCCAAAATCAAAATGGTATCTATGGTGCCACCAGTTGCTTGCACCGACTTTGTTACGGGATTAACTGTACCTCGAGATCCCAGATGTGTTCCAGGGCACCCGTCCGTTGGAAGCTTAAGGATCCATAATGAGCAGACTTACTAGCGAGTGCTCCCGGATCGAGACCTCTGCAAAGGCGAGGTGACTTTTATGGTGGCACACACTGGCCTCCGTTGCTGTTGCCTCAGTCAGATCTCGCATCGTTCTCCTTGCCAAAGATGTAAATTCGGGCACTGCCACACTCGGCCACTCGGTCTTCGATGCGGGAGGCTATGACAATTTGGGTATCTGTGAGGAGGTGGAGGTATTTATTGCTGGACTGCTGCCTTGGAACGCGACTCCTCCGGTTACGATAGGCCCTTCGGCTAGTTTCCCGCTTAGCAACATTTGTTTAATACTACACGCGGTAGACCGCATTTACCGTAAAATATGTTGCGTATCTCGTTCTTTCTTTCATTTGGACGTAGATGTACTAACGAACAGTACTTTCAAGTGGCGCAACGATACCAAGCACGGGATTGTTAACACGCGGACCAAGGCAAAATGCCACCCAATTCCCGCCCAACCGACAGAGGGGTGCGTCGCATAACGTGCAAACAAATGGACAGATGACATAGGGCTAACGTTTTACGAATAGGAACAGAAGACGCTTTATTTATTACATGAAATAGATCCGAAATGTGTCTTGGAAGGCATAGTTTGCATTACACATTTTAAGAGGAAGCGGAAACGAAAAATTTATTTGGTTGATTAATTTGGGAGAATCAATTTCCCCATTGATTAGTTTGTGTAAGAAGATTACACCAAGTATGGTTCCACGGTTAGAAAGAGAGGGAACATTTATTAGTAATAGTCTACTACGGTAAGAAGGCATGCGGGAATTAGGATTCCAGACCCCGGAGGGCAAAAAGCAGAAATTGTTTTTGCACGGATTCAATTCTATCCTGATGAACCTTGTATTGGGGACACCATATACAAGATCCATATTCCCGTGAAGTAAAAAAAGTTTTAGTAATGTTTATGAATCCCAGGACTAAGCTTGGGACCTAAACGGACACCCAAACCATAAAGTCACTTAATACGCTAAAGTAACTTATCAGTAAGAAAACTATTATTCAAAACTTTCATCCCTATACAAAAGCACACTAATTTAAACTTACTGTCAATGTTGTCAGATTCCAACCTTTGCATCTTGCGACATCGGCATACATCAGCATTTCTCAGCACCCGAAAGTGATTTATCACAGAAGGAAGGTAATTTATGAACAACGTGAACAACATCAGACCAGGGTGACTTTCTATAATATAGGTGTTTTCCAAATGTTACTTAAGTCCATGTATGTTTATAATTATGTAGTTTATACAAAGGCTTTAAGAGACCTGCAGTACAATACCTAAGTACGCAGCCTGGTACATCATCAGGTCCGGGTGAAAATATGGGCTTGATGACCCTTAGATCTTTAAGTTGTGATCTTTTTGTGATCAAAAGTCCAAAAATGCAACTAGAAATTTTTACATGATAAGGATATGGCAAATCAGGAAGATAATACTGAGAACTATAAGTCGTTTGAATAAAAAAAAATAAATAAATAGGCTTAAGCGACAAAAAAAAAACAACGAAGCTACTCGATATATGACAATAAAACCCTTAAACCACTTGTTCTGTCAAACTAATTTGAATATAACGTACTTTTAATCTATTCACTGTTAACTTGCCAATTTTCTTTTCTGTACTGAATCCTTTAATTTTTGTTCATTTATGTAAATACCAGAATGTAAATAGGCTTATCAATAGAATAGTGAACGAACCAGTTCGAGTTCAACTTTGCAACAACCAACAAGTACGCCCAACTTTAGTAATCGAAGAAATAATATTGTTCCTAAAATAGTGTTTACACCGCCCAGACCTGTTGACTCATGTTTGCAAAAAAATGTTAATGCAGCAAACATTTTTTCGTTCAACGTGGGGCAGTGTTTAATTAAATTATTAATCATTGTTTAGATTTCTTCGGATATCGTAGTATCAAATGCGGATTCGTTGTGTCGATGCATAAACGTACCAAAGGAAAACCTTTCGAATCGGATTCAAATTGTTTACAATGCTATAAGCATGTAATAAGCTAATATAGAATTGGTAAAGTAGTTAACAATTCTTTTCGCACACTTCATATAGGGCAGCAGTTAATGTTCTGTACCGTTGTTACTCGTTTGATGCCTACATGACGTACAGAACTTTCGCTGTTCGTTTTGGCTGCATTCGCCGTCAATTTCGCTACTCGCTTGCAAATTTATTATCTCGTTGCTTCCTCCACAATTCGTGCTTGTCGCTGCTACTAAAACGGCCAGTTATCTGCTCGCATTCGCTTCAGTCACTGTCTTTAGTAGCATATTTAAATTCGTTGCAAATTTTTCTTGGAATATATCGCAGTCAATGGAAAGTTATAAACGCCAGAAGGTAAACATTAAAAAGAACATTTCGCGCAATAAATCCTTGGTCTAAAGACGACGGTAAAAGATCACCGGACCTTCAATGCCGTTTGGGTATTTTAGGATCATATTTTAAGAAATTATTAGCTGTACAATCGGAAATCGAAATAGAGGATGCTAATCGTAAAGGGCATGCAGAATTGGAACACAGCTATATTAAACGGACAATTAAGAATTTGCTCGGCGATGACTTAAACAATACAGTTGTGGATGCTGCTGCACCACCTGCTTCATATCAGTTCAGCTTCATATCAGTCTCAACCTTCCCGACTACCTTTGCCCACAATGACGGCAACTTGTGAATGAAGAGCAGATAACTAACATCGAAATTTTCAATCATTTGCTCAACTGTTTGAAAGGTGCTGCGTTGAAATGCGTGAAAGCATTTCAAGTGACCAATGAGAACTACGCAAAGGCCTTAGAAAGGTTGAAGTCTCGGTATGACATGTCAGCTTTAATATTTACCGCAACCTTTACCGTCAATTTTCAAGTTACCTTCAGCCTATCCATCACACGACTATCAGTTACGTTCGCTAGGTTCTAATGCTGATATATCCTAAGCAATGCTTGTTTTGATTACATAACTAAAATGTAAATTATAATTATGGATAAGTTATTAGTGTTAAACGAAAGGTAACAAATTAACGAACAAAACTACATTAAACCTTTTTTTCAGTGTCGGCTAGATGTCGTTTTACAAATCAACAATATAAAATGTGGCTGCTGTAAAAAGAACATTATTTAAATGACTGTTTCAGACAAAGTGTTAAGATTTTTGTGCCACACCCACTGGGATGCTGGCGAATCGATAACATATACACCTAAATCAGCAAATCGATAAAAGGTGATTAATTCCCATAATATTAAAGTTGGAGTTGGTATGTAGATTGCTGGTGATCCCCCCAAAGCTTTCGACCTTGATATCCCGACCACGCCCATCACAACACCCCCGCCTTAAAATATCGGAATTGGCTTTATCTCCCCTAAACATCACAGAAAACATTTTCCAGCCACACCCCTTCCCACCACTGTAATCGCTAAAATCGATATACCTGACAGCTCAAATTGGTAACATGTGTATACTTCGAATTATTTTAAAGCTAGAGATACCAAAGTTGGTATGTATGACTTCCCCGATAGATTGCAACTTGGACTGTAACTTTAATATTGTGGGAAATATTCACCTTTTTTTGATTTTCGATTTGAGGTGTATCGACTTGTTATAGATTTGCCAGACTCCCAGTGGGCGTGACACAAAAATCTTTACACTTTGTCTGAAGCAGATAACTACTGTCATACGACATACGGCCGGACGGACAACATGGCGGACGATGCAAGATCCAATATACTCTTTTCACTTTGTGAACGAGTATAACAAGTGAGAAGGCTCTAGTCGGTAATGCCCGACTGGGGGATACTCTGAACGCTGCGTTTTCATACATTTCAGTCTCCTTGCATACATACACACGTATACAAATTTACACATACATACACACGCATGTAAACGCACCCTGCACGCGGTGAATAGCTGCTGCGCTTGGCCCCCACTATGAAAACTAAATTCGTGTATAGCTACTAATCTAAATGTATTATCTTAATTAAATTTTTGGGCTTAATAAAAGCATTGAAATCTATGTGCAAAGCAAAACCCAAGGCCATAGTATTTGAATTGCGTTTTTTTCACATTGTTGTAATAATGGGGCGAATAAGAGGAGCTATCCAAAATCCACGTATGCATCACGCAAACATTTTGAACCGAATTTGGGTTTTTCTAGCTTTTATGGTTTCTAAGATATGCTAAAAAAATCCCATAATCATCCATAAAAAGATCACGACACGATTGATCGATTATTTTAAATAAACTTGAGCTGCGTATGGTTTAAGTATAGGTTATTCCAAAGTTTTACCAATAAGAGCTTTTATTACCATCGCGATCGCGTCTGGTTGAATTCAATTAAAAGCTCCACTTAAGACAATTTTTTTATTATAAGCTAGCCCTAACTTGTCGCTGCGCCGGACGCTGATGGTGCAGAATGTTGACTTTGCGCGTTGTGCAAGTGTCGCATTTCATGGTCGCGGGGCATTTCATGTTATTATAGCGTCACTGGATGTGCTGCGTAATATGTGGTATATTTAATTTCATTATACTCCGAACCCATTGAAAATGCTTAAATCAGGATGAAATGGCTTTGTGCAAATGTAGGTAACGCGTCTCCAATCCCATAAAGTATTTAAATTCTTGATCAGCATCACTAGCCGAGTCGATCTAGCCATGTCCGTCTGTCCGTCCACCTGTAGAAACGCGTCGATTTTGGAGACTACAAAAGCTTGAAAGCCGACTTCGACTTGTTAAGTTCGTATAAAAGTTAACCTTAACCAAAATTGAGTTAACTGCGGCTGATTAAATCTGGCATCGGGCATTATTTATGTTGCGATAATGCTGACGATGCATCCTGACCATCTCCCTGCCCAGACGCGATCGCGCTGGTAATAAAAGCTCTTATTGGAATAACTGGCAGCCAACTAAAAATTGTACCCACAACGATTAAAGTGCAGCGCTAACTCAATTTAGTAGCTTGTGTTCAAGTGAAAAGTTAAAAAAAAACCATAACTACGCAAACGGTCTTTTTAAAGGCCAATAAAAAATTAAAATGTTAAAAGTCTAGCCAACGGCTGAAGCAGCAAACTCGCAGACACAAGTGCACATGTAGGCAACTATAAAATATATTTGTTACACCAAACGAACAGTTTGGGCAGCCAAGAAGAACACCAAATAACCCCCAACCAAATCAGATCTACTTGAGGGAACCGGCAACGACTGCAATAAAATGCCACAGGAATTATGTAAGTAAAATCTTTGTTTATAAATATGCCTATGGTCACTTAGTAAAAAAAATAAAAATAAAAGAGACATATAGTAGCTAAAATATTTGCAGAAAAAAGCCTAAAGTTATAAAAAAATTAATAACATAAACTAATAAACAGTGGCAGCGCAAAACAATTCGCAGTTGAATAAATAAATATTAGTAAAGGGGCACTGAAATCTGACCCTCCACTTCAACAAACCTTTTATACATAGTATGTGAACGCGGCGGTAACCGATCCTATTATAAAAGTTTATGAAGACGTCACTGTCTTACCCGGTAAGAACTGTGACGAGCCGCTTGATGCGCTTAAGTCAGTCCCAGAATTCAATGGCATACAAGGATAGTACGTGTCTTGGCGCCAGGCGGCAAAAGCCGCCTACAAACTCTATAGTTCGCAAGAGGGTAGCTCCCGCCACTATCTGGCGGTTTTAATAAGGGGTCAAGCGGACCTCACATTGTATTCGTTCAACACGAAGCTAAACTTTGATGCCATTATAGACAGGTTAGATTTTATGTACGCGGACAAGCGTCCCATACACTTGTTTGAACAAGAAATGAGTACCCTCAGCAAGGGTAACCTAACAATATTACAGTTCTATGATGAGCTTGAAAATAAGCTAACGCTTCTTACCAACAATTGCCAGTCATATGAACGAAAAGTACAGATCGGACGCAATCCTAATTTTCATATCCTGCCTTAAAAAAAGCCTAACTGATATACTAATTGCAGTTCAACCCAGCAGTTTGCCAGCTGCACTTGTACTGGCACAAGAGGTTATAGCTATATATATGCCTAGAAGAGAGGGATAAGAAAAATAATAATACCCAACAATATCAAAAGCAAAAAAAGATAGTAGAAGTAAAGGAAAAATCCTTACATCACGAAAGAACAAGCCTCGGCAAGACCCTGTCGAAAAAATGGATGTCGACCCGTCATCATCCAGTCAAGCGGCTCCTCGCGACGTAGCCAAAACGGAAGCAAGCCCAATCTAAAGGGGGAAACAGCATTTGTCCTAAAAGGACTCACGTCAACAGGGCGAAGAATATGAGTGGGCACCTTCCGCCGCCATTGAGGAAATTGGAGATAATGAGGACGACTACGGTATCGACAACGTTAATTTTTTAACGGTACGTCCCTGCTCCAGTTCGTCAAGCGAACAGTAGCAGGGATCAGTCTAAAATTCCTTAGTGATACCGGGGCCTCGAAAAACTACCTGCATCCCGGTAGCTTCGAGCACATTAGCGCCACCTCCGTACAAGCCCCTTTCAACGTCAAATCAATACACGGCGTTGAAAGGATTACTCACAAATGTACTTTACCCGTTTTGGGGCCCAATTTTTTATTTTACCAACATTGTCCGCAATTGATGACATAATTGGGCTGGACATGCTAACGTAGGCTGGTGTCACCACCGATATAAAAAACAAGGACATCAAATACAAAAAAGGAGTTGAAAAACTGCAATTCTTTCAATGTCAATTTTACGAAGATCAAGAAGATTGAGGTCCCCTTGGTCATTACAAAAGAATTCGTAAACATGATAAAAAAATAGAAAAGGCTTTTGCAGACCCGGATGAGTTGCTGCCTTATAGCACATCGGTTGTCGGAACAATCCGAACTGAAAATGACGAGCCGGTTTTTTCAAAGCTTTACACATTTTCAATGGGCACGCCGACTTCGTTAGTAATGAAATAAATGAGTTGTTGAAAAATGGCATAATATGGCCATCTCGCTCTCCTTATAACAACGCAATCTGGGACGTCGGCAAAAAAAAAATTCAGGAGCAGATAAAAAAGGTTGGTCATAGACTTCCGAAAATTAAATGAAAAAACTATCGCTGACAAATATCATATGCCTAGCATCAGTATAATACTGGCAAACCTTGGTAATGCCCAGCATTTCACGACATTGGATCTGAAATCGGGCAGTGAATGGTGGAAAATTCGAGTTCTACCGACTGCCATTCGGCCTGAAGAATGCTGGAAGCATTTTCTAAAGGGCGATCGATGACGTGCTCTGAGAACACATCGGCAAGACTTGTTATATCTATGTCGATGACGCCATCATTTTTTTTCCAAAACCGAGCGTAAGGGACATAGACGGAGTCTTGAAGTGTCTGTCAGATGCTAACATGTGGGTCGCCAAGGAAAAATCGAACTATTTTAAAAAAAGTGTCATATTTTTAGGCTTTGTCGCGGTAGTAGCGGTCTAAAGACAAACAAAGAAAAGGTTAAAGCCATCCAAAGCTTTCAAGAGCCAACCAGTTTGCTTGCGGTAAGATCTTTCTTAGGTCTGGCAATGTATTATGTATGTTTTTTTAAAGAGTTCGCTGCAATCGCGAAGCCATTGTCAGACATCTTGAAAGGTGAAAATGGTAAAGTTAGTAAACAGAGATCCAATAAGATCCCTGTCGAGTTGACTGAAATGCAGCTTGACAACCTCAAAAGTATCCTGGCTTTGGAGACTGTAATCCTTCAAACCCCGGACTTCAAAACCGTACCTTACGACGGACGCTTCTCCTCTGTTATCGGAGCCGTGCTGTCCCAAGGAAGAAGACCCAAACCTATGATCTTTAGGATTCCCAAATGAATTACGGAACGACCACTTCAGTGACGGCGACTGCTAGAGTGCCTTCATGTATTTCCTTCTGTAGTTTTCCCATGATCGGCTCCATAAATTTTGCCTTGGCTCTGAAGCATGTCACACATCGGCTTACAACATTGGAAACAGTTTTAATTCTCGTTCACGAAGTGAAAAGAAAATATTGGTTTTGTGCCATGTCCGTCATGCTGTCCGTCCGTCTGTTGGTCTGACCGTCTGTCCGGATGACCGCAATATTTTTAGACGTTATTGAAGATAGACTTGAAATTTTGGATATATACTTGCACTTATCTCCTTCAGACAATGTGATAAGATTTGTATGCCACGCTCACTGGGAGGCTGGCAAATCAATAACATGTCGATACTCCTCAAATCGCAAATCGATAAAAGGTGAATATTTCCCACAATATTAAAAGTAAAGTAACCAAATTTAGTGTGTATATTGCTGGTGATCTCAACCAAAAACACTCCCCCGCCTTAGAAAACCGGGAATGGCTATATCTTCCACAGTTTTTGAGCTAGAGGCTCCATATTTGCAGGAGGGTCACTTGAAGAAGGCAATAACGATAATATCTGCGATATGTCGAAGAGTTGTGTTGTATACAACACTGGAGAAAGAGGTTGGACAGATTTGGGGAGAGATTCAAATTTAAAATTGATAAGCAGCTAAATGCTCGTGTCAAAGTCACTCAAAAGCTGGTTATGTACAATGTTCTGCTTTAAAAACGTACTTCTCACATAATCATCTATTCTGGCGAAATCTATTTGAATGTCAATTCAAATTGGGCACGACTAATGATTTCTGTTGAAGTCTTTTTGACGTTAGTTGATATTTTGTCGTTATCACGACCTATAAGACCTGCACGTCCTATAAGACATTAACACTGGAATAATTACCGGATTTATTACGTTAGTGGTAGCCAGAGTGACCGCTATTATAGTGTTTTCAATTTCTAATGTAAGTATTCCATTTCTTGCCATATAAATGTGTGGATTAAATTTGTTCTGTTTTCATTACTTTTAAAATTGCGTTAACAGTGACTGTGAGCGCATTTATTTGGTTTTGGGTGTTGGAATTCATGTTAATTTGCCTATTGGTTTCTCTAATTACCTCGTTCTGTGTCCATGGAATATTCCTCAAATCATCGGCATCAGGCGATCCGGCTATTACCTTCAGTACCTTACCTATAATATCCTAATTCCGCGTGCCTGTGCTGGACACCAAGAGTTGCTAACAAAGTTGTTAGGAGGTTTGTGTCTGCCTCAAAAATCTTTCTCATATGCGACTGTGGGAATAGGTTCTTTTTTCTGAAGTCTCCTGCACGAGTCGGTCGTACTCCGTCAAACTCGTCGAGTATTTCAAGAAGTTCGTCCCCTTCCATAGCATCGCGGTCCCGTGGATTACCGGGATGTAATCCGCGTCGGAGTAGTCCATTAGTTTAGCGTAACCCACAAAGCTATAACTATAAGATACTTGAGAGAGCGAATTTATAATTTTGAACTACCGATACCAATTTATTTATGCTAAATGGTTTCTTTGCATATTTTGCTTATAATCACTATTTTTATACTCGTTCACGAAGTGAAACTAGTATATTGGTTTTGTGCCGTGTCTGTCATGCTATTCTTGCGTCTGACCGTCTGTCCGTCTGTCCTGATGATCGCAATAATTTTCGGCGCTGTTGAAGATAGAGACAATTGAAATTTTGAAATTTTGGATATATACTTGTATCAGCTTCAGACAAAGTGTTAAGATTTTTGTGCCACACCCACTGGAAAAGCTCAACATTTCCCACAATATTAAAGTTAGAGTCACCAAATTTGGTATGTAGATCGCTGGCGACCTCACCAACTCACCAAAAGATTACGAACTTGATATCCCGGCTACTAGATCGCCCCCCAGCCACCCCGCCTTAAAAAATCGGAAACGGCTATATCTCTCACAATGTTAAAGCTAAAGTCACCAAGGTAGATAGCTGCTAACGCCCACTCACGCCACGCAAATCACGAAAAGCTATATAACCCACAATTTTGGAGCTAGAGTCACAAACTTTTAAAAGAAGATGACTAGTCACTCATTGTAAAGCATGATAAAATAATTCCCGGCCACGCCCACTCCCGCCCTGCCCTGTCTTAACTGGTCCGGTGCTGAGTACTTGACGTCGACCGAGATTTTATCTATAACCGAATGAAATAATCCGCTATACTCCAACAACACTGCTTTAACCGTGTCTGAGATGCCCCTTTGCTGGGATAAGCATCTTGCCTACCCACTTAGGTGCTGTGAAAGCGCTATATTTGTACGTTTGACGTGCTGTGAAGTGGGGGCCCTGGCAATGGTGATATCGCACTGGCTTTTCAACATTGATTTTATGGTTTCTGAGATAAACAAAGCTTCGTTGTTGCATTAGACTGTTTTCATTGTTGATTAGTTGTAATATAATGTCCGAAATTGTGCGTGATGCAAGGGACTGAACCGTAGCAAACTTAGAGAATTTGTCTATAGCTGTCAAAAAATGCTTTCCTGCAGTTTAATAAATATCCATATGGATGATTTCTCCTGCACAGAAGGGGACCGAGTGTCGAGCTTTTGCTTTTTAGGGTGCCGGTCGTATTTGAACTTGGCACAAACTTTGCAATTTTCAACAACTTCCGCAGCAATTCTGTTCATGTTCGGAAAACAAATATTTGCTGAGCACTTGTTTTTCATTCTCTTGCGCTGCAGCGCGATTGTGCTCAACTACGACTATTTCCTTTTGCTCATGTTTCTGAAAGACGTCTGTTACCGTGCGCGTGTTTTATGCGCGCTAAAATTGATAACTCGCACTGAATAGCGTTTACCACTTCTGCGCTAACCGCATATTTGACCACGACGATTATTGTGACACCTTTCTCTTCAAGTCATAAGTTCACAGCAGACCGCTCATAAAGTCGTACATAGCTTGGTTTGTCTATTTAACAATTAAGAAGTAGATTTAGAGCTTGTCAATGATTTGTCCACTTCATCATTTCGGGCGCCCTGAAACGTTTCACAGCAACTCCTGGACGGCCTAGTCAACTTTGTCGGTGCCAAGAACGAGCTGTTGGAGTTGGAGCGACCTTTTAAATATGATCCCCATATGGATGCAGTTGGCCGATTATGCCTATCAGATAGCATCGATTGGCATTTCATTCCCCTTCGCTTTTTTTGGAGGATTGTGGAAAGCAGCAGACAAGACGGCAAAGCATCACTTCTATTGCTCCGCTGGGCGGTCTTTACTCAGCTTCGATGAACTTCTCTTCACTCGCGACTGAAATATTTGTGTGCACTCGACATCAAAATATTGAATCTAAATCTAAACGGCAAACATGCAGGCTGGGCGAAAATAGAGTTCGTCAACAGTTTTAACAGTCGCCGTGCGCACATAAGCTGCGCAAGCTGTTTATCACAGATGTTTCGCCTATTATCCTCCCTTTTCTCCAGAGAAATCGATGTACTGCGCCAAATGAAAATCTCCCTCTCCTTCCTTTAGCGGCTTGTGTTGTTGTTACCCCGCTTCCGCCTAAGTTGCACGCGTCTACATTTCAGCACGGAATCATCGTAGATTATCAAAACAAGAAAGAGGACAGGAGAGATCTATGAATGTACTCGTTAATCCACTTGCGCCAAAACGCGCGCGTAAGCTGTTGCACCATACGGCAGTCCTCTCCCGTCGGTTGAAATAATTCTCCTTGGTGTCGTCCGATAAGTCTCTGACAATTTTCAAGTAAATAACCAGCATTGTCGGGCATGTGCAGATGCATTTTCAACGCTTATCGGTACTTTTTCCCTAACCTCGAAAAACGGACGGATATAGTCTATTCCCACATATGTGAACGGTTGCACGCACACCGAGACTCTATCTTCCGGCGATTGCCCCATTAATTATCCAACTATTTGGCAAACCTTGCGTGCTCGCGATGCTGGTAGTACCTCTTCACGGCAGTGTGTACTACTCCCGCTTTATCTCTAGTACAATGGTGTTTTCGTTCTGGTGGTGGTAATGCTGCACGAATAATCTGGTAACATGGTTTTTCTGTGGCATTATAATCGGTGTCTAGTATTTGGACTTATTGCGCTCGCATTGGCTGTACGACCGTTTATTCGTATAAATCCATTTTTATCCTGGATCCCCTGATTGGTTCACCATTTGCTAACGCATTTTTTCGTCGTCATACTCCATACGTTGGCCTATTTTACACAAGACTACCTCCGCCTGTTCAATTTCAGAGACTTCCAGGAACTTCACGTGTTTTCCACGCCGGCGCCAACGTATCATCTATGCCAGCACCCTAATCAGCGTCATGAATAGAAATATGTTTTTAGTATCTGCCGTAATTACGGCAGTGCTTGCCAATGAATGAGAGCATTTCGCAAACGGATTTACATCGCTGGTCTGGAGATCCCATCCGGTTCTCTTCTGCCAAATAGGCTGAAGTACTAGTTTCGCGATAAATGAGTGTTCCGCTCAGATGCCAAATATCAAATACCGACATGACTTCTCGCAATATTTAAATTTTTTTTGGCACCATGTTACCACAGAACAACGACCTGTCTACCTTGCAAAATTATAGTTGAATTCCAAACTCGTCTTTCTATGTATGCCGTTGCAGTCGGTTTCGTCCGTCTGCAACGTCCTTACTTGTTTATGTATTGCTCTGAAGCTGGAGAGCACTTCGCACCAAACATCATTACCAGCATTTCAAATATCTTCATATTTTCACGGAGCACGGATCTCCACAGAATACGCTAAGCACATCGATTACCTGTGTAATGTCAACGTAAACTCATATTCGCATTTCCCGAAACCCAATTAGCACGTACGCTAGTGATTGGCAATCCTCTGGATCAGACATCAGCAATGAGTTTAGCGACGTCTCGTCCACTTCTGCTGCTGCGTCATACACAATCCCTAACTTTCCAGGCTTGTGAGTGTTTGTGACGCCTATGTATCGATCGACATAGCTCGAAGCAAATACACATGTGTTTTCATTTAAATTTCTCTTTGCGAAACAACCGGTGTTTTTTTAATTAAATATTTTTATATTTATTTTTTTTATTAAATTATACTGCTTGTAAATTCACATTAATTAAGTCGTAGTATAATTTAGCATATACACTATTGAAGAATATTGAAGACTTAGTTGTGTGGATTTTTTAATCATCTAATTTAATTTTCTGAATGTGGCTGCAATAATGGGAGATATATATTGTTCAAATTATAAAGCAGGATATAGGTAATGAAAATTCAATGTAAATAATGCAAGCAGCGTTTTGCAATTAATAAAATGAATCAACATTGAAAGCCAGAGCTCCACACTGCTTACAAATTCACACAAATTCACTGGCATTTTCAGGTGAGCGCTTGGCTCTAGGAAGCACTAATCAAAGCTAAGTAAATACATACTCTACATACATATGGCTATGTAGCATATAGCTACATAGCGTTTAGGATTAAAAATAAATTTAAAAAGCGAATAACAAATGGCAAATGGAATGGAATTTGCTTGGTTGCGCCGCGCCCCCTTAGTTGGTGGCCGTAATGGGCACGTAGTTGGGTAGGGAAATGCTAGCCGGAACCGGGTTGTTTAATGTCGACTCGGCGCTGGGCTTCACCTTCTTAGTGCTTAGGCTTGGACACAATTTGCGTTTGCGCTGTGGACGGCCGCCGTTTTTGACCGGCGACGGTGTCTTGGTAGTAGAATATGGCACAGAAGACACGCTCTGCGATTTGTCGCCGCCGCTGGCGGAACGCGAACCGCTGACACCTGGCTTGTGGCCGAGGGTGTTGCGTTTGTTGCGACGGCGTATGGTGCTTGGCGTAATGTTCGGCTTGATGGTGACCTTGTTGGGATCGAAGAAACTGTCCAGCAGCTCGACAAACTCGTTTACATTCTCGGTCTTTAGGCTGGCCTTGAAGGGCCGCATCCAGCCCGTTAAGGCGCTTCTCGGTCCAAATTTCATTGAACGTGGTCAAATCGAAGCCGTTCTCGGCCAGCATAATGCGGTATTTGACGGCGCGCACGCGATGGTAGAGCGTGGTCTTGAAATAGTTCAAGAAAACGGGACGGAAAGAAGTCTGTCGTTCCAGGTGTACATTCTGTGTGTCTAGCTCCTTGACATCCCCGCTGATAGCTTCGGGGAAGGGCTTCAGGGCATTAAACAGATTGCCCAGGGCCTCCGAGGACTCAGGTTCGATGCTGTCCACGTTGCTCAGCTGCAGAGCCACATTAAAGGTCAGCTTGGCGCGGACGCTGCCACTGCCATCGAACTCATCTCGCTACTTTTGGAGTCCATTCTTTACATGCTTATCGGTGCTGCTTCTGTTACTATCTGCGTCATTATATTTACCGACTTTGACGTTCTCCTCCTTGGCCTTGGAGAGAATCTTCGACAGGTTGCGAAGACTATGGTGCTTGGTGTTGTCAATCAAGGACTTGGCTAGATTGAAGCTGTTTACAAAAGACTTAACCGTCTTGGTCGAGCATGCCTTACTGTACGGTATGAATTTGCGCTCCTCGTGGTAGAGCAGGACGATGTCATCCGCATTGGGATGATTTTAACTGATCCAGCCAGTCAAGGAAGTCTTTGAGCGCAGCGACGTCCTATTTAGATTTGATGATCTTATAGGTCTGCATTGACTTCAGCATACGAAAAAATCCAATCGAAATAACGCGTACTTGATGACGCTGACGGGCAACAGGATTTAGATTCATATACGACATAATGTATTGCTCGAAATGTTTGCTCGGGGTGTATGCGGCCTGCTGGACAATCTCGTCAATGAGACGGTGTTCAGTTGTGTCTATGTCAACGGCCACCAGAATATAATTGCCATTTGGCAGCTCGTCTGTAATGGCCACACCCGATGCGGCCGAGGATTGATCCGCGGCAGAGATATTAATCACAGAATCGATGCTTATGGCACCCATTTTGGTATATGATAATAAATCGGCAAATTTTAATTTATATAAAAAAATTAACTATCTTAGGCAAGCTGCGAAATCGCATTTGTCCGCATGCAAACCAATCACACGGCGGATCAAACGACCCTCAATGAGCAGAGTTTGTGATTGCAAATAACTTCGCTTTTGATCGTTCAACGCAACACACGTATCATACGCAACAGCTACATATAATATTCTTCTAACTTCTGCTGCAGTCCAACCTACTTTTGTAACAATAAATTGTATATTTATTGAAATTATTAATTTTGTAGCGTTTTTTATTTTGGATTTGGTGCCCGAGCAAAGAGTTATTTATCTTTTCCTTGGTCTAAATTAATAGACCATCAAATTTGTGTTGGCTGTTATCGTAATTTGTTGCGAATCGGTACGGTTATTGCCACCAATTCAGTGTGAATTGTTGCTGGCCAATCATTGCAAAAAAGTGTTATTCTGTATTGACGCATACCGCCAATTTAGATACCGCTGCTTGTCGCCGCTACTGTGGATAACGCAGCTTCATTGCCGCCGCCACTTGCAGACCGCTGGAGTTTGAATTTGGTGGATTTGCTGGATTTGGTGCCGCCTGTTTGTTTGTTCCTGAATCAAATGTCAAGGAAAGAAATCTTCGACGAATCCTCCGTAGACCAGGTACAGTCCCCAAACGAGTGTACACAATAGCAACATAACAGTTGGCCCGATAAACTACGTTATTAAAGTAGTTGGGGATTCGTTGCGATCCATGTTGTTGTTGACGTTCACATAATTGCCCGAAGCAACGTTGGAGATGATGTTGTCGATTTTGTTGTTGTTGATAGAAGCCATTGTATTTTTTTTTTTTATTATTAAGAAATGAGTTTTTGATACACAACAAATTTGTTTAAATCACAAATATTTTGTTTAAATAATTCGACAGGGATTTTTCGAACATAAAGGTTTTGTTTAAAAAAAAATTTGTTTTGACACACAAAGAATTTGGATTTTGAACACGAGGAACAAACTTGGTTAAAGGTTTTGAAGGCGTGATAGTACACAGACTACTGATACTGGCTCAATGAATGTAAGGAGCCTTTATAGACTAGGGATTGTTGTTTTTAATGTCATATTTACTTACAGAATACTAATCACAGGCTCAACATGTTTGAGAGGGCATAGGGTATAGCGCATAGGGCATAGGGCAAAGGGCATAGGGCACGATCCGGTGCACCTGCAATACAGTGCATCTACTATGCACGCTCAAAGTCATAAAATAACCAAAACAATGTAACGAAGAAAGGAGACACCCTAGAAATCACTGAGCCTGTTATTAAAAATTGACACGTAAACCAGAAGTCATAAAACTTGAATAATTATGAGAAAACAAATCCAGAAGCCCATCCATACATTACCTGCATTACTCCTTGATCTTACACCTCAAATCGGAATTTTAATGATCGTCCCTTATCCCACACCCGAAAAAGTAGCCGAACATGCCGATGCGTGCACTTGTGCGCACGTGATCTCATTAGTCCTCACACCTCAAATCGGAATTTTAATGAGCGTCGAGGCGTGCACTTGGGTGCACCTGTGTGCACTTGTTCTCATAAGCCCTCACACCTCTAATCCGAATTTTAATGATCGGGCACCCACGCCACAGCCGAAAAGGGAGAGGCAATAAAATTTAACGGCCACTTTCCTCAACTCCCCCCTCCGCCAAAAGGTCACATAGGCCCATAAAACGATCGCTCCCCCACCTCCTCTCCCTCAAAAGGGTCACTTGCGCCCATAAAATGATCAGTTCCCTCACCCCACCCACGTAAATGGGGTCACGTAGCGCCATTAAATGATCGCTCCCCCCACTTCCACCACAAAACGGGTAAGGGGACCAACATATTAATTAGGGTCACGTACCTGGGGATCTATATATTAATTAGGGTCACGTACCTGCACGTAGGGTCATAACTCATTAGTTATTCACCCCTGTCAGAGAACATACAGTTCCCTACTACTACCCAACACAACAAAATAGTCATGACCACGCTTATGAGAAGAGACCTGATTAATACAGGCCAGATGTTTTAAATGAACCCCAATATTTGAAGAAGGGGGTATATAGGAGCACGTGATAAAAACAGCACAGGATGGGAGAGTTTCTTTAACAGAGATAATTTCTGCATCAGTAAGCGCAATGACTGGAATGAGGATTTAATTGCAATTAATACCACACCACCACGACGATTTGGACGATCGTGTCTATAAGCCGTAAAGTGATTAGAAAACATTTCACAATCAGATGTAGTAGAATTTAACCAAGTTTCAGAAAAAGCAATAATGTCAGATAAAAAAGAAGTACCACTCAAGAAAAGATTTTTGAGTTTGGATAGAAACCTCCGACATTCTGATATCGAATTGAAAAATTGTCAGAAGAAGATATTAGTTTTTGCACCCAAACTAGTAGGTGCTTGCAAGGTGGACGTTGGAAGGGAAACAGGCAAAGGCTGATTTTTTTATGGGCTTAAACTCATAAACAATCATGTGCGGTGGCCAAAATTTAGGGTCGCAAATGACTGTAAAAGAATCATGAGGGTTCATTAATTTTGAAAGATGAAATTTCGCGAGGAGTGGAGAAATTGAATTTGGTTATTTTAACTTTGGCAGCAGATTTGGTCGCAATATAAGCTGCCAAAGAGTCACAAGTGGTGTCCGAGGAAAGTCTAGACACAAAGACTTGTTTTCGAAGCGGAACAACAGTTAAAGTCGGAACTGAGTGGGAAGCAAAGGCTGTCAAAGGGTGGGACTAGAATGCGTGCCGGTCTGCCTCTGCGACCAGAAACTACCCGAGCGTTACCAGAGATATTAGGAAGAGACGGTTCAAGCGATGGAATAATGGGCGGTTCATCAGGAGAGGCTTGAGTAGTAGTAATGGGGCGATCGCATGGAGAAGGCAAGAGTGATAACATCGGATATGTATCAAAGGGTTGAGGTGTATCCAATACAGGAGAGTAAGGTTAGACAGGATTAGAGGGAACAATTAAAAATTGAGACTCTAATTGGCGATTAGGGGGTGTCGCAAATTTGAAATTGCTAAGTAGCTGTATGCTCGAGTCAAAATCACGCGATAGCTGCTTAATAACATTATTAAGCTTTAAAAATTGCTTTCTCATAGAATTATACATTCTGAAGAAAACAATTTGAATTACAATGCAAACTGGGCATGACCAACGAAGGCCACCGCAATCTTTTTGAGATTAGCGGATATTTTGTCGTTATCACGCGCAGTAAGACCTGCACATTTTGCATGCATCATATTCTCGCATAACCAGCAATTTACAAATTGCGCTGGAGCAGAATTATCAACCTACTTGAAATTGCAAGTTTTTTTGCAGCACAACATATTGACAACAAGGGTCAAACGATTTCAAATTGGGTGTGAAATCGCAAAGCAGACACAACAACGGCAGACAAGAATAGCGCAAGCAAACGCTCAACACAAAAAAGTTTTACACAAACAATTCTTGTAACCGACAACAAGCAGCGAGATTTGCGTGAGCGTGATTCACAAGAAAACACACACAAGCAATCAATGTAAAACGCAAAATAGCGATAACCAAAACAGACAGTAACAACAACACAGTACTGACGCCGCGTAAGTTAAAATTAATAAGTTTATTAGAAAGACTTACACTGCACAACAGAAGGCACTTTGCACAGCAAAATAAAGCTATTAACATACATGCAATTCTGAAGGTTGCAAATTCTTCTCCACACACGACATCACAGCTAAAGTTTCTGTGCGGGTACGCAATTTTTGCATGCCGAAAAGAAGCCATTGTGCGCTGCATTACGGACTACTTCATTTATTTTACTATGCTACTCTGGCAAATAAATGTTCTACCTAAAACGACGTAAAAGTTTTTGTCATTTTATGTCATGGGCTGCTGCTGTATGCTGTGTGATATGCACCCTTCTTAGCTTTTTCTTCGTTGCTAAGCCCTTCACCTATCGTTATGAACCCAGTTTCTTTACCGGCGACAACAAATCCAACCGAAATTAATGGTGTTACCAAGCTCAAAAACTCACGTTTAAAATTCCGCTATTTACTCATGTTACTTTATGACGCGTAGTATTCGACTTTTTGTCAACCTATCGATCCTGCCGTAATTCTGGTCTAGGGATTCCATGATGTTTTGGCTGTGAATAAGTATACATTTGACTGTTTCCCTTGCCCTGCCTTTTATAGCCTTCTGCAGGCGCATTAAATTTTGCCTATCACTGTATGCATACTCCTTACTGGTCATGGTAAATTTTACTTTAAACATTGGCCACACCTCTGGTGTACCGTTAAATTCTTGGAGATCATACAGTAGGCGAGTCTATTCTTCCTGAGCTGTTACCGCATTCGCGGACAGTGATTCGATCGAAACACTAATTCTTTGGTTTTGAATCATTTATTCATTTATTCTAACAAATACCATCCGAAATTGTTTCAATTGTGTATTGTTCTCATGCTGAATCTCAAGCATACTATCATTTGCATCATTTCAGACATCACCTGTGTGACGACTGATGTCAGCCTACCAGGTCGACGTCGTCGCACCTGTATTTTTTTACTTTATTTTTTTATCAAACAGATAACTCTTTTCCCAATTAATTGGCACATACCTAATTTTGGAGATTTTTCTTCTTGTACGTACACAATTCTTTCCAATGATCGCACTTACATATACACACCCATATACTTAATTGCTATTTCGTCAAATTCCCATCAGGGAAAGCGAAGCGAAATAAAACATTTTGAGTTGAATCCTTATACGAAATTAATACCCGAAATTAATACCTTTGTACAAAAGTAGTTGCGCCAAGCCCAGTAGTTTAGAAGTACTACAATAGAGGTATATTTTATTTTGTGCGAAATTATACGCCTCTTCACTCTCGACTGAAATATCTATATGCTCTTTCAATCCATTTTGTTTTGAGCGCTACTTACATGTGTCAACTTAAAATCGTAAACTTCTTAAGGTAATCGTGCTTTAGACAAAATAACCATTTTTGCATACAATGATATTTGATATATGACTTGAAGACACGCCGCGACATATACACATATATATATTTTTTTGAACAAGTGCACGAAGATCAAGTGTCAACAATATGTTGGTTTTGTGCAATGTCCGTCACGCTCTCCGTCTGACCATCGGTCCGGACGAACGTAACTTTCTTCAGCGCTATGTACGATAGATAGATAGATAGATATATAGATAGACAGATAGATATTTTTGTAGTTATCTGCTTCAGACAGAGTGTTTAGGAGAGACTGGAAAATCGATAATATATCGATACACCTCAAATCGCAAATCGATAATAGGTGAATATTGCCTACAATACTAAAGTTAGACTCGCCAAATTTGGAATGCAGACGGCTGGTAACCTCCCCTATAAATTGCGACCTTGATATCCCGGCCACGCCCACTAGAACGCCCCCCAGCACCCCCCACCGTAATAAACTGGAAATGGTTACATCTACCACAGTTTTTGAGCTACGGTCACCAAAGTTTAAAGGTAGATTAGTGGTCACCCCTTAAAAAAGGGTACAACAATTTACCGACCACACCCAACATCGCCGAATCCCGCCCCCGCAAAGCGCGAAAGTCTATAGCTCCCAAACTTTTAGAGCTAGAGTCATCAAATTTCAGAGATAGATGGGTCACCCCCTTTAAAGATCCGTAAAATATTCCCAGCTACGTCCACTCCCGATCATACTCGTTTTTCGCTTTAAATGTGTACGGCGGTCAAATTCGACATAATGGAAATGGTTGTGGTTTGCGAATAACAGAAAACGCCTGTCGCCTTAGATGGGTAATTGCTTAGAACACTCAAGAGTGATAACGGCTCCTTATCGATTGAGATTTAATAGGAGGAAGACTTTATGCCAAAGAATAATACACCTTTGTACAATTTTAACTTAACTCGTAATGCAGTGATTCCTTCCCATTCCGTGTGCTCACAAAAAAAAAAAATTAAATTGCCAGCGCTTATATACGGTGTGACCAGCGCTGTAGGGAAATATACCACCAAATTCATAATCCAATGATTTACCAACTATCGACACGTAATTCAAACGATGTTACTAATTGAAGCTTAATTCGTCCCGCGACAAAAACTATATGACTAAGAAATGCGAAATTAATGAAAGCCGCAATTCTAGTACATCAACCTTGTGCTTTTGTGTACATATATTTAAATGTTCTTTTTAAGTTCTGAAAATCTTATCATAATACGTTTATTCGGTTATTGCAAAATTTAGTTTCCATAGTGGGGCCGCTGAGTAAACTAAATTTTGCAATAACTCCGAACTAAAGATATGCCGTTACCTATATATATATTTATATTTACATTTAATTAAATTATATATTCATATATATATATATATATATATATATATATATAGGTAACGACGGCTCGTAGCTACGTTCAAGGTATTTTCTAGTCGGGACACTTTGTTTTTAATTTATTTTAATTTTTTATATGTCCAAATTATCAAGTCGAGTATTTTTTGTTTTAGAACTATATTAAATTATAATTATTTGCTTTCTGTATGCATATATACGTCATTAAATACGCCAGTTTAAAATACCATTTCAATATACAAGTAATAAAAAGTAAGTCAAATTAAGATTTCAATCATAACAGTCATTATTGCAAATATAGCTCTTAAAATCTCTGATTTTTTTATTGATTTAGTCAGTTTGTACTCTACGTTCCTATTCTAAAAGGGAAAATTACATTTAGCAATATTTACATTTAAAAATATTTATATATGAAAATATTAATAAAGTTAAACTAAATATTTTAGAAAAAATCATAAATATTTAACTTGAAAATATGTTTATTACACTATAACGATGAATATATTATATGTCATAGTTATTCTAATGGTGACTATTAATAAAAGTGTCACAAGTTTCGAATATATGAGATTTAATTCTTCTCTTAGAAATAACACATTATATAGTGCAAGTTCGCAAAGAACCAGTAAATTTCTCTTCGATACCATTTTTCGAATAAGTTCCGGGGTTTCAAATGCTTTCGGATATGACACAGAAGACGATACAGAGAATAATGAAAACAATAATCTTGCAAATTGTGATTGTGGTAAGTTTATGATCTTTGAAATTAAATCGGTCATTATGTTCTGTTTTTACTCTGAACTGGGTCTCTGAAACCAGGTAAAAAGGGTTAAATGGTTTCGTGCAAATGTATTAAACGAACAGATGGAAGCATCTCCTACCACATAAAGTCAATTTAGCCCTGTCCATCTGTCTATTCATCTGTCTGTCCGTCTGTCAGAGACTACAACAGCTAGAGAGTTGAAGTTTAGTTTTTTAAGTGCGCTTATACCATATGCAGATCAAGTCTATTTTAAATTGTCGATAACTCGACTCGATTCGGTAGTATCGATATTTATCGGTGATTTTACCCGGTTTTTGATTATATTTCAATAACTAAAAGAGGTAGAGCCACTATATTTAGTTGATTATGTTCTTGTAAAGCATACGTATATTAGGCATATTTCCGATTTTGGATACCTGCCCCACTCGCCCCAAGTAATAACGTTGTAGTCGGACGTAACCGACTGCGTATACTCGTTCACAGTACATAGAAGTTATTATTGTTATTTTGGAAAAATATAAAAGTTTTTAAATTTTGTAGGGGCTGAGGTAAGCGTTTTCAATATATTTTGGCTCGATCTTAAGAGGAGGTCACTCAAACTCTGTCTGCCAAATTTGGTGAATTTAGCTTTAAAATTTTGGGAGATATAGATTTTCGCGGTTTGTGGAGACGGGAGTGGGTGTGGCCGGGAAATTTTCTTACCGAGCTTTACAATGATTGACTAGCCATCTACCTTTAAATTTTGTGACTCTACCTCCCAAATTGTGGGATATATAGCTTTTTGCGATTTGCTTTTTTTAGCCCCCATATGTTCATATGTACATATGTTCTTGATCAGCATCCATAGCCGAGTCGACCTGTCCGACCATGTCCATTTACCTGTCCGTCTGCCCATCAATCCGTGCATCTGTATGAACGCGTCTATTTTGGAGACTACGACAGCTAGAAAGCGGAACTTAGATTTTTTAAGTTCGTCTATACCATACGCCGATCAAGTTTATTTCAAATCATCGATCACTCGTCTAGTTTTTTTATTATCGTTAAATTTTTGACCCGTTTTTCGAGAATATCCTAAAAACTATAAGAGATAGAGCCACCAAATTTGGTTCAAAATGTTCGCGTGAAGCATACGCAGGTAAGGAATGTTTCCCATTTTGGATACATCCCCCTAGTCGAAAGCTCCCGATTAGAGCCTTCTTCTGAAAATAAAATTATAAAATAAATTCATAACGACTATACAATATAACGAACGCCAGAACAATACACTTAGTTTTGAAATTATTCAATGATTTATTTTCCATATTGGAGGCCAAGCGCAGCTGCGGTATCGCTGCTAACTAACAGGCTCCCCTCGCTCACTGCCTTTTTGTTTCAATCTCATGGCTGAACCGATGAATGGTAGCAAAACTATTATGTTCTCTTATTGCCAGATCAGTAGATGTGTCTCGCTTTCACATCGCCGCATAACGTAACCTCCTAAAGCAAACAGTCGCAAATAGGCATACATCATACGTTGCGGTCTATACAGCCTGATGGAAGTGGAAAAAATTGACTTTTACTAGCCTTACCACCATCTTGAATTGTCTTAAAAGTAATTCATCTGATGCGGCAATTCATTCCAAATGATTAAAGAAAATCATGATAAGGCATTTTCTCGTCTATATGAACGATATGATAATCTTAAGCACAATTTAATAGATGCACTACTCATCACTGTCATCATTGAGCACAGGGAGCCATGCAGATATACATTCAAAATGGAATGTATGATCAGAAATCTCAAAACCTGTGGAATGATATAATTGAATTGCGTTCGTTGCTGGATTGAGCTCATTAATCATAGCTTTGGAATTTCTTTGTCAGTTCTTGCAATCAATCAATTAATCATCATACACTATGACCGATTAATACAAACAAAAACACTACTGCAAGACTGACAAGATACTGTCGTTTCCGATCACTAATGTAACAATAATTGTTTGTTCCAGCTCCGATAGCAGGCTTACACAATGCGTTCAGTTTCAAGATATAAGTCCCAAACTTAAGTACAGAGTCGTCAAGCACGCTGCGTAATTACCTCCAACCAGCACATCGGATGGTTTAATCTCAGAAGGAATTTATCTACGTCGTGATAATCAGCAATAGAAAATTTGTTAATACTATTCAACTACAAATATCAAACCTGTACAATTGCTGAATTCCAGCGTAGGGTCAGCGTGTGATTATTTTTGCAAGCCGTCGCACATTACTTATCAGCAGAATTCGGAGAAAAACGCATAAGATTGGACGTCAATACACAAATACACCGCTTGCGGACGAAAACAGTTTGGAAAGACCGTGATTAATGTCAGCCTAGGAAATCCTCAATGTGTTTGTTCTCGGTGGCGAAATCAATTGACAACTATTCTGAAATTTTGTGGCTGTAAACAACTGCACAATATCACTATTTTTGGAACATCGTTTATTTAAAAAAAAAAATGTGCACAAAGACAAAACTCCAGAAACACAACGGTTGATTTTCCGTCCCTCTACCCTACAAGTATGATCCAAGTGGCCTGGAAAACTAAAGTGACGAATAATATGATGTTGGTTTGTATTCTTTACTCCTTTATCAGGCCTGAGATTCGAGCTCAATATGTAACATTTATGAATGAACATGAAAATCACCGTCACATAACGTTGGTGATTAAACCAAGAGTAGGGGAGCTTAACACTAAGCATAAGCTCACCGAGATACTTCATTGTGAAGAAATCTCGTTGGTTTCTACTGCTATATTTCAATAATCCGGCCCTTCGACATGCTTTTTGACTTTGGCACTACTTATCATCTTCTCTAAAATCCGAAGTGTCCGTCCCGGAATCTTATCAACAAGCATAGAAAATATGTAATTACTTAAGTCGCTGCCTGGTATTCACAAAGTATAAAGCCCTATGCAAAAATACAGGCAACTATAAATCGCGATAAATGGTATAAAGGAAGAGCATTAAAAACAAAGTACAAACCAAAGCTCAAGTCCGTTGTATTTGAATTGCGTTTTTTGCATATATATGCGAATGAGGAATTTAATTCCGTTTTTGCATTTTCGCATATATGTGGCGAATGGGGGAAGGTATGCAAAATCCAAAATATAATAAGAAAATGAGACGAGTTATCGATTATTTGAAATAAACTTGATCTGCGTATGATATAAATAAATTTACAAAGTCCAAATTCACCTTTCATTGTGTATTATTCCCTGTGTTTCTCGGATGGACTGGGATCGTGTTGTGTACATACTCTGAAGTGGAATGAGCTCCAGAAAAGATTAGGCAGACATGGCAGAAGCCTTATTGGTCTGCATTACTGGTTTTGGTATCATTATGATGATGAACTTTTTCTGCCTTTGAGGGAAAGAAAGTAAGGTTGGTGAGTGTTTTGAAGACATTCACAGCATAACTCGGGAGATTAATTATTATTTTTGGGGTTATCCAATCATGGCCTATTAGTGATAACGATAAAATAATACTAGGTAACAAATCCAATTTTTTTTGTATTGTTTGCCAAACCTAGTTTTTCTGATATGGGGCTTCATATAATAACCATTTTAAAAACGTTTCTATGGTGAGATTTGTTTTTAAAAATTTTCAAAATATGGTATCTTTTAGCTTTTTTCAGAGGTGAGCTTGTATTATTGATCATAACTTGAAAAGCTTAACGATTATTAAAAGCTAATGAATATACATATCTATTAATCAGTCATTGGTTTTACAACTATATACTTTTGATTTAGGAAAATGATGATTTCTTGTGCAGTATTTTTCAAGATTGTTTTATTTTAAAATTCGGGGAAAAATCGAAAAAAAAATAATTAATTATTCGTCACCCATTTATTTATATAGCTGCATTAATTGCGCGTCGGTTAATATATATTAATCATTGGAATCGAAGGAGAGACGCCGATATAATAGCATATTAAAGCAAAACACGTTTTTGTCGATATAAATGACTTTTTTTACAAAATCTGCCACGAAATTCGGACTTTAACGTCTCATGAATGCCACGCCGAATTAATTTGTTCGCTGACTTTATAATCACATAAATATATTAATGTATCATCATAGAATATCCTTCATTAAAATTAATGCAGAAACGACCAGTTTACATAATGTTCTACTCACAGAAGGGACGCTTTTCGGTGCTATTGACCAAGATAAGGCCCCACTCAATAGATAAATGGTTAAAAAAACAATGAGAAATGATATATATAATATCAACAATTGTTTATTATTAACACAATTTTCTTTTTACATATTAAGATATTACATGGTTTTTTAATTTTCAAGTATATTAAAAATGGTTGAAGTACCATGTATTTCTGCGTACGGTGTTAAAAACACATTTGCGTATGAGACCCTACACATACTCGCCTATCAAGTTGTGATTTCATCCTTCCTGATAGCGTCGCTCCATAGATTTCAATTGTTGGTTAAATAATTCTTCGTGTTCATCGCTGAGCTCACCTTAGCTGTACGAAAAAAAGTCCAAGTCGGAATGCAGGAAATGGATCTTTAGTGTCATGTTAGCTCCAATCTTCTTTCCAATTTTTGGGTTCAATTCCAAAATGTTAATGATATACACTCTGTAACTTTTTGTTGAATGTTATTTTACTCAATTTGAAAGCTAGAGAGTCCAAACTTGGTACGTAGATTGCTGGTGACCTCACCAACACATTTTGACCTTGATATCCCGGCCACGCCTACTAGAACGCCCTCCAGCCACCCCGCCTTAAAAATCGGAAGTGGCCAAATCTCCCACAGTTTTTGAGCTAGAGTCACCAAATTTTAAAGGTAGATTAGTGGTCACTCATCTTAAAGCTCGGTAAGAAAATTCCCCAGCCACGCCCACTCCCGCCGACACAAATCGCGAAAATCGATATCTCCCACAATTTTAAAGCTAGATTCACCAAATTTGGCAGACAATTTTTGTATTAAAATGCTATATTTTCCCAAAATAACAATAGTAACTATTGTGTACTGTGAACGAGTATTACGCAGTCGGTTTTGTCCGACTGCAACGTTCTTACTTGTTATACCCTGAACCCATTGAAAATGGGTAAATCAGGGTATAATGGTAATGCATAATGGATATGTTGGAAAAGGAAAACGATAGCATCCAGACCCCATAAAGTATATATTCTTGATCAAGACGACGAGTTGCGTCGATTTAGCGCAGTCGTCTGTTTATCCATCTGTATGAACGCAGTGACTTCGAAAACTACAAAAGCTAGAGACTCAAACTAAACGACGATATATTCTGTAAGTCGCAGTACGAGTTTTTGAGATATTTTGCACCATTTCATTGGTTACTCTTGGTTTTCTCAGTATACCGCGTAGACTATAAGAACTAAAACCAAATTTAGTTCACTTTGTTCTCGTAAAGCATACGTAAGTTAATTATATTTCGGATTTTGAATACCTCCCCCCAACCGCCTCTAATATAAAAAAACGCAATTCAAATACTACAGACTTGCGCTTTGATTTGTGCATTCATGAAGTTAGATTCCATAGTGGGGGTCAAGCGCTACGGTTGAGAAAAGCTCACAGCTTTCGGCATGGGTTTGTGTGTGCGTGTGAACATGATTCTGTGTATGTGTGTATTAATGTAAGGGGCTTGCAATGTATATAAAGATAGGATTCAGGGTATCCCCTAGTCGGGCGCCCCCTAATAGAGCCTCTCTCTTGTCTCGTACTAAAATTTGTATGAAGAGCATGCTCTTAGTTTAAAAGTTATTCACGAATTGAATTTCCGTAGTGCTTGTGTGTGATTTTGTGTATGTGTGTATGCCCATATATACATCAGTTGACTAAGTTGTGAAAAACTCAACTCAAGTAATGTGACATACGTATACACAATCGCAAACATCCGCATTTAAAATTCTAAGAATAAGAAAAAGTTTTGGTATTTCTGCTTAAAGAAGGAAGAGAACAGAGAAGAAAACAAGTAAGGGGCTCTAGTCGGGAGCGTCCAACCAGGGGATACCCTGAACCCTGTCTTTACATACATTTCAATCGCCTTGCATTCATACACACATACACAAAATCACACACACTCACACTAATGCGCCTCTCAGTTGCAGCGTCTGTCCCCCATGATGGAAACTAAGCTCGTGAATAACTTTTAAACTAAGAGTATTTTTATTTGAATTGCATTTTTTTCATATATGGCGAGTGGGAGGAGGTATTCAAAATCTGAAATATTTTTAAGCTTCGTTTGCTTCACGCGCACATGTCGAACCAAACTTAATGACTCCAGCTCTTATTGTCTAGGAGATATGCTAAGAAAACTAAGAAAAATCAAGTATTACAATAGATTTTTATCGATATTAATCAAACGGAGCAAAATATAGTCAAAAAATTATAAACTCATATGGCGTATTATATTACAAAATCTAAAGTGAGTTTGAGTGCCTAGCATCTGTCGTTTCCGAGATCGCTGCTTTCATACAGACGGACAAACAGACAGACGGCTTGATCGACTTAGCTTGTCGTCCTGATCAAGAATATATACACTTTATTGGCTCTGAGATGCTTCCTTCTGCCTCTGACATACATTTGCACAAAACCATTATACCCTGTTTACCCATTTTAAACGGTTCAGGGTATAAAAAAGGGTTATCGATATGTTATGAGATCATTGCTGATATCGTATATAGCTGCGTATCGATAAACCGCCACAGTATTCCCTCTGTAGTGACTATGTCACGATTTAGCGAAGTTTTGCCAGTTCTTTGAATAAGGCAGACTCGAACTGTGGGCACTGATCTGTAGTGATCGTTTTAGGTGTTCCAAAGCGCGCAATCCACTGTGGCCAAAAGGCGTTTGCGACTGTTTCAGCGGTGATATCTGTGAGTCATATAGCCTCTGGCCAGCGTGTGAATCGGTCGATCATTTTTAGGCAGTAGCAGTCATATGTAGTTTCTTTACGCATTGCTTAATTTTTTAGAAGAAAATCCGATTGGCTTTGTTGACTTCTTGTTCTAAAGCAGCTCCTATGGGGACTTCGGATGCATCGCACACTAACACAAGCATTGCGTCGGGACATGGATGATTTAGTAAGGTTAGGTCACTCACACTTCTTTTGAATGCCTCAAAAGCAGTTATGCGATCAGGTATCACACATTGGTCAATTTTCTTGACGTTTCGGAGAAGCTCCGTTAAAGGCAATTGGATATGTAGCAATTTGACAGGCATCTGCTATAAGATAGATCACAATGCCGAGAAATCGTCCCAATTAGTTGATGATTGATAGACGTTCAAACTGCTGGATTGCATCGAGCGGATTGCTGGGCGGTTTGATGCCATGCTCGTTGATTAATTAGGTTGGAAACTGTACCTCTTGTACACTTACACAAGTTCATGCATCAAGTCCCTCATCCCATGAAGCTGCTCCGTAAAATCTTGTATATAAGCAATTGTATAGCGATCCGGGGCTGTGACTGCATTCAGTTTTCTATAATTATAGATTATAATTATAATCGCCGCACGACCGCCAGCCACTATACTTTTTACTGACCATGTGCAGCGGACTCGCTCAAGGGTTTTTAAAAAGTCTGCAAATGCCTTTATTGATGAGATAGTTCATCTCGGCCTTTGTTGTTAAAAGTAAACATCGAAAAAGTCAAAGGCTGCCGGTGATTTCGATACGGTGACGAAATTGATATTGGCTATTTGTTGATTGTATTTGAATCGTTGAGACCGAAAAGAGCTTTGATTCTGATTATTTTGCTGTCACCAGCGTTGTTTGCGAGTGCTAGTTTATTGCAGGCAGCGCCTTGCTCCAGCATCTTATCCGCTATCTTTGCCAGATTGCCCAGATCGTGTTCTTCCCAAATTCTCTGAATTGGGCGTGTGTGGGCATTTCAAGAAGAAATAGCGAGCGAATTATCTGCTCATTGCTTATTTGAGGAGCGAGACGGCGCATGTGACACAAAATTTCAGTGGATTTCAAACTTGTTATTCCCTCACTTTTCTACAATTGGCGCAGTTTGAATTCAGCTGATTCTGCGAATTTCGCCAGCAGTCGAGATTCGAAAGCTTGGAATTTGTCCTGATCTGGTGGATGAATTACCAAATCTTCTACAGCGAGAGAAATCCAGATAAGCAGTGAGATGACCGAATTTGTGGTCATCATTGTTGACCCATAGAGACAAAAAGCTTGTTCAACTTGGACAAACCACAGGTGAGGGATGTTGGATGTGAACTTGGGTAAGCGAATGCGCTGTGAAGGAACTCAGTTGGTACGCTGCGCACCAGTTGTACCGATAATTAAGAATTCGATTTGGTGTTGGAGCTGCCTGATTTGCTCTTGTCTCATTGTCTTTGTCGTTAGCATTTGTATTTAATTTGGACGTCCAACGGTACCATGCACAGGCTTGCTTACGCGCGGACCCAGGCAAAGGCCTTCCACTTCCCGTACAACTGACCGAGGGGCGCGCCACATAATGTACGGAGCCGAAGATCGCGAACAAATGGACAGATGACAAAGGGCTAACGTTTTAATAACAGGAACAGAAGATGCATTATTTAATATAAGGAAAAGATTGTTATAACTAGAGCATAAGAGAAAGCGGTAAAAAATTTCTCGGATTTCTGCTCGGAACCACAAAACTAATTTGGCTGATTAATTCGGAAGAATCAATTTGCCCATTGATTAGTTTGTGTAAGAAGATTACATGTACATAGTTCTATGATTAGAAAGAGAGCAAAGATTTATTAGTAATAGCCTACTACGGTAAAAAGGCATGTGGAAATTAGGAATCCAGTTAAGACCTCTATTAATTAAGACATTAATTTACACTTATTGTAATTAAGATTTAATAAATTTACTTGACACCAGGTTTGGAAACTGTCAAGGTCGGATTGCAAATTTTGTCCAGCTAGAGAATTAGTAGACGACAGGCAAAGTTTTACGTCATCGGCGGACATCAGCACCCAAAAGTGATTTATTACAGACGGAAGGTCATTTATAAACAAAGTGAATAATAACGGACCAAGGTGACTTCCTTGTGGTACTCCGGAAGTAACATGAACAGGTTTAGAGACAAGGCCTTTAAAGTAAACTTTTTGGGTTCTTAAAAATAAATAGCTAGATATCCAAAGATTTAAGTTATTTGGAAATCCCAGAATATGAAGCCTATGCAGTAAAAGCGAATTAATAACAGAGTCAAACGCCTTACTGAAATCAGTGTAAATAACATCTGTTTGCATTTTATTTTGGAATCCGTTAATAACAAAAGACGTGAATTCCAATAAGTTAGTGGTAGTAGATCTATATTTCATAAACCCGTGATGGCAGGGTGAAATTATAGATCTGCAAAGATGTTGCCGTTGACAAGTTATCAACTTCTCAAACAGCTAAGGAATAGCAGACAACTTAGAAATACCTCTATAGCTCAGAACATTAGACATGTTTCCTTTTTCAAGGAGAGGAATAATAAATGATTCTTTCCAAATGTGAGGAAAAGAACTTAACTTCACGGACAAGTTAAATAGTTGATACAAAGGCTTTGAGAGACCTTCAGCACAAAACCTAAGCAAGCAGCCTGGTACTCCATCAGGTCCCGGTGAAAATACGGGCTTGATGACCCTTAGATCGTTTAGTAGTAAACTTTCTGTGATCAAAGGCTCAAAAATGCAGTTAGAAACATTTAAATGATAAGGATATGGCAAATAATTCTGGGAACTATAGCTTGTTTGAAAAAATGTAGCAAATAAATCGGCAACAGCCTGATCTGAGTCAGCAGTCGTTCTTTCAAAGAACACAGTTGATGGTAGTGTTGATGATTTGCGCTTCGCATTAACGAAGTTATAGAACCGTTTAGGATCCCGCTGGAATTTCTAAGGCAATCCTTATAGCATTGGTTATTTAGGACAATGAAATTAGATCGAGTAATCGGATATCGAGTGTCATCTAAGAAAGAGCCAGATTTCTTGAACTTCCCGTACATTATTGAGTTTTTATTTTTTAAATTGGTTAATTCCCGTGTAAACCAAACAGGTTTGTTAGACCTAATTGAATCACAAACCGGGACACATGCATAAAAAAGCTGTTTCAAAATAGAATAAAAAATTGCAATTGCACTATCCATGTCCCTACAGGTGTAAAGCAGAGACCAGTCAGTCTGGGATAAGAGCAGAGTTAGCTTGGCAAAGTCGGTTTTCCGAAATTGGCGAGCTCGCTCTGGAGGTTTACTACCTGGGTTTAGCACCCGGGCAGGTAAATTATTCAACATCTCTAATGTAGGGTGATAGGGATCTTCCGGACATGATTTACGTTTAGTACGAGAAACAGACAAGGAAGATTGATCCAAAACAAAAATAAGGTAAAGCATTTTTTACAGCGAATTTGGGATAGCATTGATTTAACACAATGACATCCCAAATAAATTATCGAGAAAATCATTTCGAGTCGTGAGTCAACACGCTAGAATTAGGACTAGGAATCCATGTAGTACCAACAATATTGAAGTCGCCGAGAACTTTAAGAAAATCACGGTTGGAAAGCATAGCAGACACAGAATGTATAGCAGAGAAGTCCATTGAATAGACAGAATTATCTGAAGTATGAGGAATATAAGAACAAGTAATAAAAAGGAGACACCGTTAATGCACAATTTGACGGCAAAAAATTCTATATCTTTACTAAAGTTGGCCATTACTATCTCCGAAAATAAATCAGTATCAACTGCAATAAGTACACCACCACCACGACGAGAAGTACGATCATTTCTATAGATAGAAAACTTGTTAAATAGGATTTCAGAATCAAGGATGTCAGGCCTTAACCATGCTTCAGAGAAGGCAATGCCATGAAAAGGAAAGGTTGGGCTATTAAGATAAAGATTACTAAGTTTCGTACAAAGACCTCTTACATTCTGACAGCCAAGTGAGGAGGAGGATGTTAGTTTTTTGTACTAACAGAGACTGCCAGAGGTGGGCTCAGATTTATACCAGGAGGCGGAAGTTCAATCGGAGACCGATTTTTCTTTTTCACAGTGTATGCTTTAATGATTAAGTGGACTGGCCAGAAAGCTTTGCAGCAAATTTTGGTGAAATGTTCGGCCGGAACACTTATTTTAAATGGGGAAATGTTCTGAGTGTACGAAAATTGGAGTTTTTCCACCGTAATATTGGCTTTCAGTTTGGCCTGGACAAAGGCGATAACATCATCAGATTTAGTTGTTACTTTTGTGGAACATCTACAAGGGTCACATTTGGAACCACAGCAGTAACTTCTAACAGTAACAGTAACCGCAGTAACTTTCTTCACTCATTTCGAAGATTAGTTTTTCCCGTGATCTTGAACATAAGTAGTAGCGGGTTGGTGCTCATCAATTACTTTACGCTTTACGCTTTACTTTACGCTTGTATTGGTTGTTTCGGTTGAAACTTCGCGAAAGTTTGTCGCACTGCAGATTGCAGATTGTCTATTAATAGCATTAAGTAGTTTATTTTAGCGATCAGAGTCACACCAATGTCACCAATATCTTATGATATTTTATACAGCTGCCACCAGATTGGCAAGTCTACTCCACCTTTAAATTAAGTTCAACAACAAGATTTATTATATAAAATATTCACTTGCATCATTGATGTTGACAATGCACAGCAATGAATCGGTCCAGTTTATAATTATTATTAAAACTATAATTCAAATAAAGATAAGATGGCAACCAAAGTGTCACGCCCCCAGTAGGCGAAGTTGAAATCGTTCAACATTTTATCCGGCACTAGTATGAATTCCAAATTTCACGTCTCTAGCTAAAATGTCTCTCTAAAATGTGTTGCAGAGGTTGGGTAGAAGCTAGAAATAGAATTGTGTGGCGCACATCGTAATTAACATTAACGAAAGTTTGGACACGCTCGAATTTAAACTCAGGATAGAGCTAGATGGAAAAAGTGATTTCTTTTGAGTATTGAATGCGTTGAGTCGATATGATCAGAGATTGTAAAACAGCTGAGATCTGTAAACTACTCAGTTCGTTGGAGAGGGCGGACACAATTTTGGAAAATACATGGAGTGCCCTGCCAAGATCAGGAAAACGTGATAGGATGCTAAAGGGGAGACCGGCTGTTTCACTATGAACCTTTACCATTTACAGCGTACCGCTGCTCTAAGTCGGTCTAAGTCTGAGGTTGTATTTGCACGTTCCAGAACTCTTTTGGGGATCGTAACCACTCCAGTCCATACCAGCACAGATCATTGTCTAAGAGCTCTTGGGATAAATTCCGCAACTAGGTATGTCGGCTGAATTATTTTCGGATCGGGCGTGTTTCCTTTAGCTTCCATTGGTCGAGTGAACAATCTTTGCCACCCTGTTGGTCACAATGGTGGTCCACGCACATGAGGGATTGTTCAACCAGGGTAGGACAATGGTTGAATCTGTGCAGAAGTAGAACTTATGATTCTTGAGTGACGGCTGAAAATTATTGCCTTGGTAAGATCTGCCGGAAGGACAGCTTCGCACAACTTAAGTCGAGGTAAAAAGACAGTTTTTACAGGAGGAACTGTGGATTTGGCAACGTGGAAGGCATAATATATATCGTGCTCGATTTCAATTCGGATGTAAATTGCAGCGTCGTATGTACGTTGAGATGCGTCACAAAAGCCATGAAGTTGTATACTTGCTGCTGGCTGAAATTGTAGTTTAAAACAGCAAATATGCAATTTGCAGACACGCTTCAAGGAGTAAAAAATCGTTTCGGATCTGTTGAACGACGTTTACAGAAAGATTTACATTTAAAAACGCAGTATGTTAAGTTCATGGAAGAATATGTAAACATAGGGCACATGCGTAAACTTACATCGGAAGAAGTGGCCGCATCTGACGGAACCTTATTCTATATTCCCCACCACCTAGTCATCGGCCGCAAGCTGCGCGTTCTTTTTTTTGGATGGATCGCATCAAGGTCATAAAGGAAATGCTTTGATCGATGCTCTGTATGTGGACCCAAGTAACTGGATAAATCTCTGCAGTCACATATGGTACGCCTCTAGGGCCTCTTTTAGCTGTCCGCGTGTTGGAACAGTGGAATGGAATAGAATGCCCACGCACCGCAAGAATTATCTTATGGGATTTTTACGTTAATAATGCTCTAACATGACACGCTAGCATACAACGTAGCGCTGAACACACATGCAGATAGTACTAAACGTTAGGTGCTATCCGATGTATCCCGCATATTTGTTCCACTCAGTGTTTTAGCACCACTAACCATTCTGTTTAAAATATTATTTCACTGGCTCCTTGAGTTATGTTATGATTCTCAACCTCCAACTGCAAAAGTATCGCAATGTTATAATTTCAATAAAACAACTTAAGTTACCGCTATACCTCGGGTACCATGGAGCTGCATACATTCTCAGACGCTGCAATAAAGGCATATGCTGCGATTGTTTATAGTCGAACTACCCACGCTGATGGAACTATAGAGGTTACTATCCTTGCTGCAACTACACGCGTTGCACCACTTCTCCCTCGATTATAACTCTGTGGTGCGCTATTGTTAATCCGACTAGTTGCATTTCATCAAGAGCGCTCTACAACACCTGGACATTACGGTATATGCCTGCTGCGATTCCACAATTGTCCTGGCATAGCTGTCGCACGTTCTATACAAATTGAAAACATTACTCGGTAACCACAATGCCGAGATTCTAGACACGATTCCGAGAAATCAAGAGTTATGTTACCGTCAGATTTACTAAACTTTGGAATTTCGTGGGATGGTCCAGCCTGGCTATACGAAAAAAACCACAACGTGGTAAATTTAAGCAATAAATAGATTTCTAGTTCTATTTCAGATAACCATGTACAAGAAAAAGTAAAGAGGACCACAATGACAGTGCTAACAGAAATCAATACTGCCGACCTAGTTGAACCTGTTGCATGCTGGCTAAAATTCGTGCGCATCTTGACATATGTTTTGCGATTCATAAGACGTGCAAATCGCCGGAAATCCCACACCAGATCAACGTCATTACCATTCGTTAAGATCCACGCGGAACGCACATTATGCCTCCGGCACGCGCTGAATGTCTTTCAACGGGATTGCCAACGACTCCTTGGAAATTCTCCACCAGCCAGCTCCAAGCTACGTAAGCTCTTCTCAATCATTGACGAAGTCGGGTTGCTGCGCGTCAAAACAATTCGGAATACCCTTCTGTGTCAAACATCCGATCATTCTACCAAAGGTACATTGTATAACAACTTTTGACGCATGAACATTGGGTAAACATACATCCAGGTGTTTCAGATTTTTCGTACTTGTCCGTCAACACTATTGGATTTTCGGTGAACGAAATCTGACTCGAAATAGGACTCATGCTAGTCTAAAGAATTTCATAGAACGGCAGCAGTTTATGACTGATCTACAAGTAGTTTGAGTGAGACAAGCTTTTCCCTTCGAAAATACTGGTTGCAACTACGCCGGTCCAATAACACACAATTGGTCCCAAAAATTCGGTTTGGTTAGTGGCGACAATCTCGAGCTATGGTGCAAGGCTTCTGGAAAAGATGGCATAAAGAATATCTGACTAAGCTTCAGCATCGACCCAAATGGACTACCAAGTCTTTGAATATCGCTTCAGAAGATATTGTGTTGGTCAAGGATTCAAACAGTTCACCAGCAACTTGGATTCTAGCACGAATCATCGAGACCTGATCAATTGGTGCGAGCAGTTAAACTTAAGACAGCAACCGGATAGATGACTTGAACATTGTTTCAGGGCCACCAAGGATGCTGAGGAACGGCTTCATTCATAACGTCTCACTGGTCAATATTATTGGCAGCTCTTGCAATTCGCTGCAATTATACATAAGCGCTTATATAAATCATCTGACGCAATTCTAAGCTGAATTGTGAAATTCATTAACAGTGTGCGAATCCATTAAACAGCGCTGAAAAATGATGGCCACATCCACCTCCACCACCGCCCCCACGAAATATAAAGATTGTATATTTTTCCAAAATAACAATAATAACGACTGTGTACTATGAACGAGTATTACGCAGTCAGTTACGTCCGACTGCAACAGCTTTATGAATATGTACAGTGGCTCACAGCTTAATTGGCGCAGCCTCTACTAAAATTTTGTAATGAGTATAACTTTAAAATGAAAAGAGACATCAACAAAAATAAACGGTAAAATCGTTAATTATTGTTAAAACTAAAACTAAAATTACGTCATTTATTCTCAATCTTAATCTATTTTATAATTAAAAAACAAAAACCAAACAAATTCAGTAACTCAATGTCACAGCTTATTCAACCCATTATAATATATTGATATAAAACATAACCCTATGTAACAGACGGCTGAGATATTATTATTTCAGCCAACTGCTTTATGTCGCGTTTTTCAAATTCGCTCATATTAATCATGGGTCAAACAGGCCGTCCACATGCGTTCATGCGCGCAAACTTGGCTGAAATCGGCACGAATCGGCGGAATGTTTGGCGTTACTGAGGGTGACGAACAGAGGGTAGTGGTTTTGTTTTTCTACTTTTTGCCGAGGATTCTTGCATGTAGTTTGCCTACTTTACTCAAGCGATAGTCTCCCATCTACTAGTATCGGCCGGTGACCGAAGAATCAGCCCCTAACCCTAACTTCTATTGGTACTTGATGTTATTACATTGGAAACTACCTGTTGCAGGTATCAGTCTGCACATTAGTGCACCACTACACTTACTGAGCGCTAAATAGTGAGTATTACCTGGGAAAGTTGGCTGACCATGTTTTCAACCAAATCTGCCCAATTTAAAGTATTGGTATTGAGCTGCCTACCAGAATTACCGATGCTTATTCTGTTCTTGCATTCATCGGATTACGAGCTATAACGAAAATATACTGTATAAAACATATGTAGTATCTACCTAGGCAATATCAACTATAAAATAACATTCAACGAAATGTTAAAAAGTGTATGTAATAAACATTTTGGAATTGAACCCAAAAATTTGAAAGAAACATGTCACAAAAAAATCCATTTAATGCATTCCCACTTGGACTTTTTTCCAACAACAACTCAGCGATGAACACGAAGAACGATTTCATCAACAATTAAAATTTCTACTCTTCATCGATGATTAAAGGCACTTTTAACAGGGATTGTGGAATCAGAACATGATGGGCGAGTATGTGTGAGGTCTCATGTGAGAATCTGATTTTAATACCATACGCAGAAAGACACGTTACTTGAACCATTTTTAATATATTTGAAAATTCAAATACCATGGAATAACGTAAGAAACAAATTGTAAATCATGTTATTAATAAATATATGTTTATATATCTAATTTGGGATTGTTTAATGACTATTTATCTACAGATTTGGGGCCTTATCTTGGTCAATAGCATCGAATATCGATTTTTGTGTTTATTAATTAATTTTAATAAATGATATCCTAATTGATTATCCATTAATATATTTAAGGGAATATAAAGTCAAACAGCCAACAAATTAACTCAGGGCGGCATTAATAAGACATTAATATCCAAACGTCAAAGAAAATTTAAAAAAAATCACTTATATCGACAGAAACATGTCTAGCTTTAAAATGTTGTATCGCCGTCTCTCCATCGATTTCAATGATTAATATCTTAAACGACGCCCAAGTAATGCAATTATATAATTAAATGGGTGACGATCCAAACATAATTATATAAATACCGCACAAGAAATCAGCATTTTCTACATTCAAGAATATATAGTTGCAAAACGAATGATTTAAACTTAAAAGTGAGTAGAAGTGAGGTTTGTTAAGCTTTTTAAAATCGGTTGAGAAATTATCGAGAAATGAACAATAACGTAAGCTCACCTCTGAAAAAACGCTAGAAAAGAATACCATATTTTGAAAATTCTTTAAAAAACTCTCATAATAGAAAAATGTTTCAATTTTCCTAAATTCGAAAAAAAAATTGAAATCCGAAATTCGGGAAAATCAATATCTCCAACCAATAAACGTTGGCCACCCCTACCTCAGCCCCTACGAAATTTAAAAATTCTATATTTTTTCAAAATAACAATAATAAGTGCTATGTACTATAAACGAGTATGTCCGACTGCAACGTTATTACTTGTTTTAATAAGAGGATATTTAAAGGTTTCCATATTGTTTTACAACTATTTATTTAAATTTGGGGTGATTTAACCCCCAACTACGCCACTGGTATATTCATACATATTGTGGTGTACTTGTGCATTGGCAGATACAAGCGTTTATCTCCAGCATCGACTAGCTTTTCTGAAGCTAGCTTGGCGACTGATTTCGTTGCACGTGTCAACACCAGAGCGCAACGACTTAAGCATTTGATCGTGTGTCTTTTGGAGAGCAAAAAGTCACTCGGCTGATGTGGCGTTTGAAAAACGAAAAGCTACCTGAAGAGCCACACTAGCAATTTTGTCTTGCATTCAAATGTGTGCGCGTTACTCATTTTGGTATTTATATTGTCTTTGGTGGGTTCGTGTGTCCGTTGAACCGTATTCCATGCACCTGTTCTACAGCCAATCATGGTGCAGAGAATTGGACACTGGTGGCAGGATAACCGTAGGTCTGCTGCAGTTTGCCATGTCTATCCGCTCCGCTGCAAACCGCCGGCTCCTCTAGCGGCGATCTTATGGTCTGCCTGGCTAGGGGTGAGCTGAACTGACAACGTTCTATCTGTTCTATCGACCCTGACTCTACTTTGTGCGGGGACAATTTTCAGTCGAAAAAGTACCGGATGCCTCGGGCTAAGAAATCCGGGCCTGCAAACCTCGGTCGGGTGCCTACCTTTTTGGATAACTTCCGCCAACCGCGCAACTCATCCACTCTCCCTTCTTTCTCAAGACCGAACCCTTGTGCAAGCTTCTCTATGTATTGCAACTGACTCTGATGTATCCAAAGTATCCCGCCCTCGGGATTCTTGGTCAGACCATCATCGCCTTCACTTCGCTCTCAACTCATTGTGGGATTTGTTGGCGGGATATAACGTGTATTACTAATTTTGATTTATTATTTTGGTTTATGAGGCAGACTTAAAAGGCTTGGGAGATATTTTCGGTCCGTTTAAAAAACTACCCGACTATCTATTAGCCTGTCTATTGACCCTATTAGAGATAATAGATTTTTCTCCCCACATCAATGAGAAAAGTGATGAAAACAACATCGTTCCAATGGATGTTGCTCCTTCACACCCAACTTTATTGTAGTTTGGAAGTTCTTATATCTGTTGACAATAATCAACAACTTAGGGCTAATAAACCGGCGGAATCAAACGGTCAATCAACCACATAATACACTACGATCAAGTGAGAAGGCTGCAGTCAGTTCAGTACCGTTGCACTACATACATATGTAAACGCAGGCTACACGCTGTGAACAGCTTGGCACCCACCATGGAAACCCAACTGGTGAATAACTGCTAATCTGAAAGTATGATATTAATGAATAAATGAATGAATTTCAGGCATTAACGAGAGTATTCAAATCTATCAACAAACCAAAGGCCAAGTCCAAGTAAGAAAACCACTTGGCTCGTTTGATGATTTAAGTATCCTTCTATATCCCAAGGTAAAGTTTGACATAGCTCTACTAGTGCTAATCGAGCTTTTGGAATTTGACAATCAGTACGTTACTAAGACTCTATATATAGTTCACTCCTCCGTCCAATTCTTGAATATGGATCTAGTATATTACAGGGTTCATCAGGATAGAATTGATTCGGTACAAAAATAATTTCTGTATTTTGCCCTTCGGAGTCCTAACTGGAATCGTAATTCTTGAATTTCTTCTTTATTTAGTTGACTATTACTTAAAAGTCTTCCCTCTTTTTCTAAGCCTAGAACCATGCTTGGTATAATTTTCTTACACCAACTTATTAATAGGGCAATTGGTTCTTCCGAATTAATCAGCCAAATCAGTTTTGTGGCTACAAGCAGAATTACTGGAAATTTTTTACCGCTTTCCCTTCAAATGTATCATACTAAGTATACTATTCATAACCCATAAAAAAATTTTCCATATAATAAGTAATATTACTTATATTCCCATTCTTATAACTTTAGTACATGTCATCGGTCTTCTTGTTCGCGATCTTCGTCACCGTACGTTATGCGGTGTGACCCTCGATCGATTGGGCGAGGGGTGAGTGGCATTTGCCTGGGTCCGCTCCTTAACAATTCCATAAATAAACAAGTAAGAACGTTGGAGTCGGACATAACCAATTGCGTATTCTCGTTCGCAGTTCATAGAAATTGTTAAAGTTACTTTGGAGATATATAGAATTTCAAAATTTTGTTGGGATTGGGATGGTGTGCGCTACGTTTCTTGGCTCGGTCTTAAGATGAGGTACCCAAACACGGTCTGCCAAATTTGGTGACTCTAGCTTTACAATTTTGGGAGATATCGATTTTCGGAGTTTGTGGGGGCGGGAGTTGGCGTGGCCGGGAAATTTATTACCGAGCCTAAAAATGAGTGACCAGCCATCAACCTTTAAACTTTTGCTTTTGTAATTTCCGGGGCGAAGCGGGTATGGCCGCAATCTACCTTGAAAATTTGGTGACTCTAGCTTTACAACTGTAGGACATATAGGCTTTCGTAATTTGCGGAGACGGAAGTGGGCGGGGGTGGGCGTGGGTGTATAATTTTTTTACTCGTATTTAAAGGGGTGACCACTAATCTACCTATACAATTTGAAGACTCCAGCTTAAAAACTATGGGAGATATAGCCATTTCAAATTTTTTAAGGCGGGGTGGCTGGAGGCGTTCCAGTGGGTGTGGCCGGGATATCAAGGTCACAGTCTTTTGGGGAGGTCACTAGCTATCTACATGCCAAGTTTGTTGTCTGTAGCTTTAAATTTGTGTGAATAATACACGAGTTACCGTTTTGAGCTTTCAAATATATCGATTTTAGTGATTACGGAGGCGGACGTGGCCAAAAATTTTTTCTCTGATGTTTGGATGAACCTTCCAGTAATATATATTCCAAATATGGAGCCTCTAGCTCAAAAACAGTGGGAGATATAGTCATTTCCGATTTTTAAGGCGGGGCGGTGAGGGGCGTTATAGTAGGCATGGCCATAAGATCAAGGTCCCAGTTTTTGGAGGAGGTTATCATCAATGTACCTTATAAATAATAATTTGGTGACTCTAACTTTAATATTGTGGGAAATATTAAGCTTTAATCGAATTTCGATTTGAGGTGTATCGAATCGAAAATTTTAACACTTCGTCTGAAGCAGACAACAAGTATATATCCAAAATTTCAAATCTCAATTTTCAATAGCGTCCAAAAAAGTTGTATTCATCCTAACAGACGGGCGGACAACATGACGGACATTGCACAAGACCAATATACTAGTTTCACTTCGTGAACGAGTATAACTAGTTTCACTTCATGAACGAGTGTAATTATTCGAAATAAACCTTTTAAGCAAATGGTATGCGCAATCTTGAAAAACCAATTTTTACTCTCTAGCTCTTATTGCAGCGAATGCTGCCAATTGCTTGACAAATTTTCTCAAATTATATCATATGTTTTCCTTAACAACTGTTATGCTTCTTAACCAAAATTGATAACACATTGCTATCGATTCTTTAAGTGCGACTGTATATTAAATAAGCCAGAACGTTGCACTCGGACGTAATCGATTACGATATTCTAGTTCAAAGTACACAGAAGATGTTATTGTTACTTTGGAAAAACATTTTTCGGATCGATATTAAGAGGTCAGCCAAACACTGTCTTCCAAATGTGGTAACTCTAGAATTCCAATTGTGGGTGATATAGATTTTCGTGATTGGTGGGGCGGGAGTGGGCGTGGCGTGAAATTTTTTATGCATCCTTAAAATCTTGAAATATTGAAAATAGAATAGAAATAGAAAATAGAGTATTGAAATATAAATGTCAATTCGTGAACGAGTTTAAAAATTACAGGTGTGGGATTTATGTCGATTTTGTAAAAACATACATACATACGCCTTGACTACTTGTCACTGACATTTGAGCACATGAGCGTCCCAAATTAGCCGCCAAAAATTTAATTGTAGATAACATTTTTTAAAGAGCTCTACACAAAATAGCCAAAGACAATATAAACGCTAAGATGCGTAAAGCGCCAACATTTGAATGCAAGACGAAATTTCTGGTGTGACTTTTCAAGTGGCTTTTCGCTCTTTAAACGCCACGCTAGCCGAGTGGCTTTTCGCTCTCCAAAAGCCACACGGTGAAATGAAGTCTTTGCGCTCTGCTGCTGACACGAGCAACGATCTCAGTCGCTAGGCTAGATTCAGCAAAGCTGGTCACTGCTGAAGACGAGGGCTCATATCAGCCTATGTTATGCAAGTGCATATGTGTGAGTGTGTGTGCAGGCACAAGTACACAATATAAATAAATTAATAAATATTTTTATTAATAAAAGCAGGGGTCTTTTGGAGGTTAAGTCACACCCCAATCTAAAGATATAGTTGAAAGTTTTTAAAAACAATGCCGCAAAACGTGGAATTCCTCATATTAAAATAAATATTTATTTTGAAAATCTTTCCCCAAGAAAAATTCTGCCTACACCACTGAAATATGTTATTTATGCACTGCATTGACTTTGGCCACCGAAAAACTTTTTTTGTAGTTTTCTTCCGCCGACCCTACTGTTATTAAAATTTGTTGCAGAGGTTGGGTTGTAGAAATTTAATAACTTTACGGCAGATGATTGTAAGCAACTTTTTTTATATGTAAATACATGTTATTTTAATTGTGGAGTAAATAATTGATGTATATATATGCCACTGCTATAGCTTTAATGAATAAACTTATAATTGATGCCCACACATAATTTTAGAAAAATATAAAAAATTTAATATTTAAAACCTTATAATTATTAATATTTAATGTGAAGTTATTTTGAATTTAAAATTTTTAATGTTGCGCGCGCAATTCTATGAGACACAGCTGGCGGTCTAAGAAAACGTAAAAATTCGATTTCAGGCAGTCATAGTCAATGCAAGGTCTAATTACACATACATTTAAGTTGAAAACATAAATGGAGGCATGGCAATCGGCAAGCCGAACTAAGCGCGCCTTCTATTTTTAGAATTTTACGCTCTTTAAGCGCAAGGGCAACGATTTCATTTTCGTTCTCATTTTTGTGAAAATCAAGCCGCCTTATAAGATTTTTTTGTTCAGCGTTACGCAGCTTAGTGTTTATATTGTCTTTGAAATAACTAACTATAATATTTCACTATCACGGTCACAATTAAATACTTTCTTTTCTAATCGTAGAGCCATGCTTGGTGTAATCTTCTTACACAAACTGATTAATGGGGCTGATTCTTCCGAATTAATCTGCCAAATTAGTTTTGCGGTTCCGAACAGAAATACTAGAAATCTTTCTCGTAAAATGTGTCATAGTAACTATGCTATTCATTTTGGATCTTATGTTCTAAGTATAATAATCTTCTACTACTTCTATTCCTATGCTTAAAACTTTAATCTTATAGCATCGGTCTATTTGTTTGCGATCTTAGTCTCCTTACGTTGTGCGGCGTGCATCTCGGCTGATTGGTTGGGGAGGTGGGTGGCATTTTGCCTGTGTTCCTATGATAACAAACCCTTGCTTGGAATCGCCGGGCTACTTGAACGAACTGTGACCATATGCAAATGTGTAGTGCAACTTTTCAAACGAGTTACATGACAATGTTAAATTGGTATGTAGAGATGAGACCAATGTTTTTTGGCAACGCTCGGGAAGCTCCAGTGAATGAGCAATGGCTGCAGGCCATTCTGATCTGGTAAAGCGCAATAATGCTAGTCCGCAGGGCCAAAGCCGCAAAAAATATGAGATCGCTAGGCACGTGATAGAATATTATCTGGGAATGCACATGATGCCAGGACATGCCTTTGGTTCATTCTTGAATTTGCGATCCCATAGGCGAGACAATGATGTAAAAAGGAAAATGGCGCCTAACACATCCATACGAGCGGCCAGCAATAATATTTGCATTCGAACTGAATGTATTTGTCGATATTTGCAATTATTTCAGACAGAATAGGCGCTGCCAAAGGTTCAAGGGATTGTTAATATTTTCAAGCTTGGCACCCTAGTCATTCAGAATATCCGGAGCGATGAAACAATTCATTTTAATTCGGAGCTCACGTAGCTAGAAACGTCATATGCAATCATGCTTGCGTCGCAAAATACATGTATTTCATAAGTCGCTAAAGAGTTCTCGACAAAAATTGAAAATTTAAAGCAGCATACAAATAAAAGTTGCGATGTAGTGTGTGTAGGTGCTATCAAACCCAGCAGAACATGGAACCTGGAAATCTTTTAGATGCTTCCTTTTGTCCTTACACCTACGGCTTCTGCAAAATTTAAAAGTATATTGTCGAATCTAGGATCCCAAGCTAAGCCAAACGCGTTAGAAATGTTGGTCGCAACCTGAAACTTAATCAGCTTCTCTCAATCAATCGAGCACCATTTTCGTAGTGGAAAATTACCTTTTGTCGAAAGCTGCTTGATTTGGTGACGAATTTTTGTACCATTCTTGATAAAGTCACTTCCAGAATTTAAATTGTCTATATAAAAACACCAACGGAAAATCTTGGCGGCCAGCGGAAAGGTATGCTGTTCGTCGTATGTCAGCTGTTGCATCGCACGTACAGAAACGCAGCGGGTTTGGTTTCCTTATGTGACAGTGTGCAGAGTGTTTGTCTTGGCTTCGTCGCTTTGCTTTTCGCACCACAGGAGGCACTGCAGTAGCTGATACATATTACCCATGTCGTGTCACATTGCAACCCTGAAGAGGCTAGATCATGATGGAAAAAATCTTTGGTTGTATTGAGGGGCCAACTAGCAACAGATTAAGGATGCACCTGATGTGGACTTAGCTGTTTCGTCAAAACGACACCTAATGTTGTAGACGCAGTATCCCGCTTTTTCACGCAAGCAAAATTCAGGTGCGATCTGCTGTTTGGCAACGACATGTGTCCTAATTTAATGGACTCTTCTTGAGCATACATTCGATTTACGATTTACTGTGCAGTGGTATGAATCACATCACAGAGCATCGCAATTAGATTTAACGGGAAGACGAACAGAATATTTTTGGAGTTGACACTTGTACATCTTTGCAAAAGTAACTGCTTATTGAGACTGTCTTCATCGGCGGGATTGGTGCCGAGCCGCTGTAATTATCCACCTTCTAGAACCTATTTACTATGTGGGACAGTGATTCTTCTGTTGGGTATAGGTTAGTATCCTGGATGACAAATGTTTGTTGGATTTTCGAGAGAGTCCACCAGATATAACCCACTCGACCTTTGCCTTTCGGCTCTTGGCTTATATGATAGCGGTGGGGAATAAAATGTACTCAGGCTCGTCTATGAAGCTTTTAGGTGCGAAAGAGAGGTCAGAGGTAGTTTTAATGGCTGACGCCATTTTAAGCAGCGTGGACGATATGTGAGGCTGCGTATCCATAAAAGGATATTGGACACACTGAGCAGATGAGTTAGTCGGGATTGCAGTCATGTGTAGCAGCGAGTGATGCTTGTATTGACAGTGCTTATAATGACCTATCAAAACTGCTGCAAGCTATGACTTTTACGCAGACAGTTGAAACAATGGTGCACACTTCCAGCCTCACTGAGACGCGATAAATTAAGAATTAATAAATTAAATCCGTTGATTCGCAAGAATTACAAAATTGCTGGTAATAACCAGCAATGAGTGTATTACGATTGGATGAGTTTCTTCGTACCTGCAGGCTATGTGTGTGTACCGTTGCACTCTCCCAGTTTTCCAACATGCGTATTCCTTTTCCAGGAATACACACGACACGTCCGTCCATTTGGCAGTCTATCCATTTGTCTTGAGTGTTTTTGTAGAGCTTGTGGCTGATGATATGGTTGTGCAGAAAGTTCGTCGGTAAAAGTCATGGTGCTGAGCGCTAGAAGACTTGATTTTGTTTTTGTTGATTTTATCGCTCAGCTCATGTAGGTTACCTGCTGAGCCTCTTTTGTCCGCTAATAGCACGAAAATAGCCCGTACGTGTCCTTAAAATGTAATTGCACACTACATATGTATGCATTTTTCAGTGGTGTATGCAGGATTTTTCTTTTGGGAAGGGGTTTCAAAATAAATGTTAACTCATGTTTATGGTTCAGTGTATCCCCTGGATCAATGTATCCCCTAGTCGAGCACTCCCGCGTAAAGAACCTTACTTGTTTTCCTTTGTTGTGTTTACGATTTGTGGAAACGAAAGTTATATGAATTTGTTCCAACAAAAACGTACCCATATTGAACGTTCTGTTGCGATGCCGGTATTTTCGTTAATATTAACCATGCATAAAGTATACTAAATTACCGCGTGGATATTTTTATAGTCTATACCCGATTAGTTAATTATAAGGTAGTATTAATATTTATTATTCATATTTAGATTGCGGTTTTTCCAATGAAGAAAACCGTATTGTCGGCGGAAAACCAACTGGAGTGAACCAATACCCATGGATGGCTCGAATAATTTATGATGGAAAATTTCATTGCGGAGGATCATTATTGACGAAAGACTACGTTCTATCGGCTGCTCATTGTATAAAAAAGTTGAGAAGATCTAAGATCAGAGTAATATTTGGTGACCATGACCAACAAATAACGTCCGAGTCTCAAGCCATCCAACGCGCTATAACTGCTGTCATAAAACATAAACACTTTGATCCGGATACCTATAACAACGATATTGCATTGCTGAGACTAAGAAAACCCATAATATTTTCAAAAATAATTAAGCCAGTTTGTCTTCCCCGATATAACTACGATCCAGCAGGTATTTATTCCTTTTAATATACATATTTAATAAGCCCTAACATAATCTAATATATTTAGTAGTCATAAAATTAAGTAACAGTGCTCTAGTCGGAAGATACCTACATCCAGGATCGACCTGTTTTAACATAATATCAAACTTTCTTAAATTTATTTAAAGGCAAATCTCACATACAGTCACTCAAACAAGTAAATAGAGGTTCTATAACTTAAAAATTCGAATATATATTTGTATATACAATTAGGTTCAGATGAAGGGTAATTTTCGCAAATTGAAATGTCCTACAGATTTTAAAATAGTCCCCATATTTGGTAGGGAATTCCGCCGTAATATTTCCCAAAATTATAGTTTGAAGATCACTGACTGGTTAAAAGAATCTTTAAGATTTATTAAAACTGTAATAACATTACTAAAGAGTATTCCGCAGTGGGTTACATTCGACTCCAAAGTTCATCCAAACCATTTTAAACAAGGATATTTTTATTTATGCAAGTGTATGTATATTATTGATCCGGACGACAATTTAACTCATTTAAGTCTGCCTGCCCGTATATTTTATGAAATTGAATGACAACAAAAAACTATAAGATTTATATACATGAAATTCTGAATGCATATTTTGGCATAGAGTACGCAGAATAAAAATTCTTGCCAAGTTTCCTTAATATTTTTTTTGTGCGTGAATACGTGAATACATTCGTATTTACACTCGCATGTGCAACAGGCGAGTATTTTTTGTTGCGTCTTGAATTGTTATTTTTTACCGATTTAATCAATCCTAAATTTGTTTATTTTAGCCAAAAATTCGTATTGTGTAGCTCTGTGATGCAATCGATTGTGTGAAATACATTGTTCGACTCTATTTACCATCGATATATAAAGATATATAATGTCACCAAATTTTAAAAGTAGAAGGTTTGTTTAAATAGCTGTAAAACATTAACCGGCCACGCAAATCGTGAAAATCTTTATCTTTTATCACTTTTAAAGCTAGAATCACCAAATTTTAAAGGTAGATGGCTGGTCACCTCCATATTTGAAAGATATATTACAGGACAGCTCCCTAAACAAATTTTCCGGCATTACCCCGTCCCGCCTCCGTAATCGCTAAAATGGATATACCTGAAAGCTCAAAATGGTAACATGTGTATGACTTCCACAATTTTAAAGGTACAGATACCAAACTTGGTCTGTAGATTGCTGCTGACCTCCCCAGCCCCCCAGCTATATCTCCCACAGTCTTTGAGTTAGAATCACCAAATTTGCCAGATAGTGTTTGGATGTCCTCCTCTTAAGATCGAGCCAGGAAATGTTGGCCACAGCAACCCCTGCCCCTACGAAATATAAAAATTTTATATTTTTCTAAAATAACAATAATAACTTTTGTGTACTGTGAAGGAGTATTACGCAGTTGGTTACGTCCGACAATTGCAATTCGATAATCAATATTATGTGAAATTAGAAATCAATCAATCGATGTATACTTTTGTTTAGATCACACAGTGACTCGAGTAGCTCGGAAGAAACCTTTATAAGCAACAAAAATCGATTATGCCGACTTGCATTTGCGGATGAGTCCAAGTTCAATATATTTGGCTCTGACGGCATGTCATATGTATTTCGAAAGCCTAATGAATGGCTTCGAAAGGAGAACCTTAATCCGACACTCAAGCACGGAGGGGGAAGTAATGGTTTGGGGCTGTAATGGTAATGGCTGTAATGGCTGTAATTGTTTGGATGTCTGCATCCGGGATTGGCTACATGGTTCATGCATTATGGGAATCATGAAATCATTGAAAATCTGTGGACCAAAAAATCCGAGAACGTCAGATATCGAGTCAAAATGGCTTATAAACGGTCTTGTTAGAAGAATAGCAGAATATCAGTTCTAATTTGACTAAAAATCTTGTAGATTCTGTGCCAAAAAGGCTGCAAGCCACTATTGATAATAACGGTGGACACACCAAAACTAAAATTTAATTTATGTTGGCTATATGTATAAATGTAGTACTTGAAAGATTGTGGTTTATTTAAGCTGTTGGATTAAAATTTCAGTATTTTTGGATTTTCTATTAGTTTAAGTGAAAAAGCGACTTGTTATGAGTAAACTCCGAAGTGTTTTTTTTAAGTTAAAACATACATCTACAGTTCTAAATTCAATTATTTTGTCTTTAGCTTTTTGCCTTGGCAGTTGTAGCAATTAGAAACTTGGTATAACAACTTAATCAACTGATAGTGTGGCGGTGCAGCTCAAAATGCACCAAAAACTTTCATTATAAATTATTTGTTAATTATAACTATTTGTAAGCACCCTTGGGCAAGGTAAGCTTGTTTATATTTATACAATGTTATTACACTATGAAAGAGTATTGCGCAGTCGGTAGCTTCGACTGCAATTTTCTTGTCTGCTTTTTTAATCTGATTTCGTATATGAGAGCTAGAGGGACGATATTTGCTTCAAACGAATATTTGTGTAGACTTAATCTTTTGCACCGAACCAGTTCGAACCCGGAACATCCATTACTTTTAAATTTTTAACGGATCCCTGAACCGAGTCAAAACAAGTAAGGGGCTCTAGTGTGGAGCTCCCGACTAGAGGATACCCTGAACTCTGTTTATATATATATTTCAACCCCCTTGCATTGGTACATACATTCCCAAAAAAAAAAAAAATACACAGACACAGACAAATTCAGGAAGTGCGTTTCTCAGCCGCTGCGCTTTCAATGACAGCATTTATATCTATGTACAAACCAAAGCCCAAATCTTTAGTATATCTTAAGCTGACTATGCTTTACGCGTACATGTCACATTTTTGGTGGCTCTAGCTCTAGCTAAAAAAAAATTAAGTGTTTCAATCAATTTTTATCGATCTTAGTGAATCAGTATAAAATAACGACAAAAAATGATAAACTCGCTATAGACCCTCTGTACGCATGTTTGTTTGCAGAATCTACATGTCTTCGTTTTCCTGACACTTGGTTGGTTGGTTTTCTTAAGATTATTGTTTGCACAAAAACAGCACCTTGGTGGTTTGGTGCAGTCTTTCATTTTATGGCTGCACCAAATACATAGGTTTTATCGATCCGGTCCCGCGAAATCTAATAATAATTTAACTCTGTAGTGAGTCCATCCTACTTTAAATCTTTGCTCTTTCAGGATTTTGCAGAGACTTCCATAGACAGAATGACAAGGCCTCGTCTTTGTTCCGAGTGTCGCAGAGCTGTTGGATCTTGCAACCTTTGGTCAGTTCTAAGAGTATGTCCCCGATTTTGGTTTTCCTGACCGAGCGAATAGTACTCGCAGCTTCGTCTGGTTTAACGTTTTTGCGCAGGTTCCGTAGTACTTCTGCGTAGCTCTTACCTCCTGCTGGTTTAACCAAAACAGCTTCAGAACGAGTTCGGGTCCTTGTTTTGGAATCTTAACGCTCAATTTTCTTAGTTTCGGTCCTTTTAAGCACCTTTTTACTTCACCTTTTTTGCTCTTAATTTATTTTTGGTAACTATTTCAAATTCGTCATCCGCTTGTACTCCTGCTTCTTGTTTGAGTCCAGTTCCAATAACATAACAATTACTATTAATAATAATAATTATTGAGAAATAAATAATAATAAATTACAGTGAATTAAATGAAAAGAAAATTAACTAGTGCAAAAAAAGAAGGAAAAAGAATAAACCATATAACGTGTGAAAGTTAAGTGAAACTAAATGAAGATAAATTAACCGATAATAAATGTTACCGAAAATGAATTAAATCATAATAAATGGACAACAAATAAATTAGAATCAAATAATAGTACTCCCGAAACCCTGAGCCCGGCGTTTACGAAGAAAGAAGGTGAAACGTCCCCGAATAAGGTAGAGACAGGGTCGCGAGTATCGGGTGCTGTGCCGTATCCGACTGTAGAACAGTCACGTCATTGTACCCGAACAGGTCCGTAAGTGCGAGATACGTTTCGATGGAGACAGGGACGCATTCTCGTTTCGGGAAACATTACAGGAAAGGGCGATATCTTATGACATCCACCCGAATAGGCTGCCAAGGGCAATGGACGAGGTTGTCATGGACAGAGCCGCGAGGTGGTTATTGACCAACCATCTGCGGGATGCGACTTTTCGTTGTGAGCTTTTAGAATTCTCTTTATCTCCGGCTTTTTTGAGAGGCTAGAGGAAGCGATCCGTGCCCGGCATCAGCGTGAGGGGGATAAGTTCAACTTGATAGAGTTGAGAGTTAATGCACCACGCCGGCTACGACGCCACCAGGGAATTCGATCGCGATGAGAGACGACAAATCTTTAAAGCAGAGATGTTTTCCGAAAAAACCTGCGATGCAGCGCTTCATCGACAAGCAACGGGAGGAATTAATACGCGATGGGGCTACAGAGCCATCGAGAAGACCGCACAGCGCCCCCATCGCCCTCTTCAAGACGCTCAATGCACAGTCGATTCCCGACGCGTACCCGGTACCCAGGGTTAACCACACCTTGGAGCGCCTAAGTTTATGAAGTAATGGCTCAGAAACTACAGGAAAAGGCTACGTGGCTCAAGGAGGTTATCGAAATAGTAAGGAACACTCTGCGACGCGCCTTCAAGGATCTGAGAAGGTATTACAATCTAAGGAGACGAGAGTGGAGACCAGCGATAAATTGGTTGGTACTTTGCGACAACACCAGCTCTCCAAAGATGCTGAGGGGTTCGCAGCGAAGTAAGCGGCAAATACGGCAGACCTTCTCGCGAAACGAAAGTCGTCTCCCAGAATATCGTGCGGTCAGAGACGAAGATCGCAAAAGCAGGACTTCGAAAATCACCCAATTTAAACTGTTCTATAAAAACGGAGGAGCGGATGGCGGCGACAAATTGTAAGAAGATTCTATCAAGGAGCGGGGTGCCGACGCAAAGGGGTCTCGTTATAACTCGCTAACCCCGTAACACCTTTGTCCAAGTAGTTTGTTATTTTATTTGTAAGTTACAAGTTCGTCATGTTTACATGGGGAAGAGTAGTATTCAATTTGTCAATTCATAGATGGAATGATAGATAGATAGATAGACCACCGTCACCGCCCCTGGGGCCGACCCTAGAAAAGCTCCGCCACCGCCCCAGATACCAGGTCCTATGATGCCAGGAGCTGGGCGGCCGCCCCGTGGTCGGACGTGAGCTTCGAAGCTATGATGGACAACGGGGACATGGTCTCCCTATGGAACTATTCCAGTCTATCTTCGAACTCGGTCGCTGGGGTAACGTTTGGAAAGACGCCAACCAATAGCGCCCGAATCTGATCCCGACCCGAAACCCGAAAAAGAGTCGCAGGTATTTCGACCCCGTAGAATATTGCCGCTCCTCTTCTGCAGCATAAACGAGCAAAGCACGACCCCCAGGTTCAGCCTTCAGACACGGTCGCCACCGCGGAAAGGCCCGCGCCATCACCGAGAACAGTCGTTGTTCCACGAAAAGGCCTAATGCCTATGTGAAATGAGCAGTTTATTTTAAACTGCGAGCTGTATCGCATTAGTAATAAGTTTTCGGAAGTTACTATAATTAAGTGAAATATAAGGCGCGTGTTGTTATAAGTTAGTCGTTAGGCGTTAGCGGATAAGACTAATTTGAGTGCGCTAGACCGCAAAATGAGGATCAAAGCCAGTGTTGAGTTAGAAAGCTCGGAATATTGACGATGAAAAATTGGTCGCATGCCGATCGAACGAGAAGTCAAAAAAAGGAACTTAACAGCGATCGGCCGCGAATTGAAGCTAGGGACTAAAAACTTGAAATATATACTTATGTATATCGTCAGACAAAGTGTTAAAAGATTTTGGCTATGCCAACTGGGGGCGATAATCAATATATCTGAATGTGAATTTAAAAATCACTCAATCGTTGTACACTTTTATGCGCTTAATAATACGAATATCAATATTTCTGAATGTGAATTTATTATTTACTCAATCGTAGTATACTTTTGTGCGCATAATAAGAATAATATTTATAAAAATTAACAATAAATGCCGTTTACATTCATATCATATTTTGATTCGTGATTCGTTAGAAAGCTCGGGATATTGAGGATGAAAAATTGGTGGCATTCCGATCGAACGAGAAGTCAAAAAAAGGAACTTAACAGCGATCGGCCGCGCAAATGGAAGATTGTTATTTCGTGTCGGGCCGAGATTTGTATACTCGTTCTTGCTGTTCGCCCATCCGTTCGTCTGTCCGTAAAAAAATTTTTTTTTACGCCCCAATTGAAGCTAGGGACTTAAAACTTACATTCATTTCATACATTGATTCGTGGTCGGATACATAAGTCGCGCTGACTTGCCAGACGTTTTCTTATGTTTAGAATTATAATCTCCAGCAATCTACATACCAAATTTGATGACGCTAACTTTTATATTGTGGGAAATATTCACATTTAATCGATTTGCCATTTGAGGAGTATCAACATGTTATCAATTTTCCAGCATGCTAGTGCGCGTGGTACAAAACTCTTAACTCTTTGTCTGAAACAAAGAACTACAAAGATATATCCACAATTGCAAGTCTCTATCTAAAATTGCGCCGAAAAAAGTTGCGTTCGTACAGACGGACAACATGACGAACATTCCAAAAAAACAATATAAATATCAGATTTGAAACATTATTTAGATAACAATTTTTTACTTAGTGTAAAGTAGTTCCTAAGACGGGGTATGAATCTCAGTCTGAGCACGGTCGTTTACAAGAAAAATTGTAAATTACTAAGGCGCTGGGTTGTGGGGGAACAACATAAACTCTATGTTAGTATTCTTGAGGGCAAGCCTTCCAAATTGAGCTCTAACATAATATATAATAATATAATATAACTATATAACTATCTTCTCTTGTATTAGATACACCTCAACCCTTTGATACATATCCGATGTTATCACTCTCGCCTTCTCCAAGTGATTGCCCCATCACTACTCCTCGAGCCTCTCCTGAAGAACCGCCCATTATTCCATCGATTGAACCGGCTCTTCCTAGTATCTCTGCTAACGCTCAGTTAGTTTCTGGTCGCAGAGGCAGACCGGCACGCATTCTAGTCCCAGCCTCTGACAGCCCTTGCTTCCCACTCAGTTCCGACTTTAGCTGTTGTTCCGCTTCGCAAACAAGTCTGTATGTCTAGACCTTCCTAGGACACCACATGTGACTCTTTGGCAGCTTATATTGCGACCAAATCTGCTGCCAAAGTTAAAATAACCAAATTCAATTTCTCCACTCCTCGAGAAATTTCATCTTTCAAAATTAATGAACCTCATGATTCTTTTACAGTCATTTGCGACCCTAAATTTTGGCCACCGCACATGATTGTTCATGAGTTTAAGCCCATAAAAAGAAATCAGCATTCGCCTGTTTCCATTCCAATGTCCACCTTGCAAGCACCTACTAGTTTGAGAGCAAAAAACTAATTTCTTCTTCTGACAATTTTTCAATTCAATATCAGAATGTCAGAGGTTTCTATCCAAACTCAAAACTCTTTTCCTGAGTGGCACTTCTTTTTTATCTGACATTATTGCTTTTTCTGAAACTTGGTTAAATTCTACTACATCTGATTGTGAAATGTTTTCTAATCACTTTACGGTTTATATACACGATCGCCCAAATCGTCGTGGTGGTGGGGTATTAATTGCAGTTAAATCCTCACTTCAGTCTGAACTTTTTCATTTCACTGCGCCTACTGATGCAGAAATTATCTGTGCTAAAGTAACTCTCACATCCTGTGCTGTTTTTATCACGTAGTCCTATATACCCCCTTCTTTAAATATTGAGGTTTACTTAAAACATCTGGCCTGTATTAATCAGGTCTCTTCTCATAAGCATGATAATGACTATTTTGTTGTGTTGGGTGATTTTAATATACCGAACACTTCATGGTCAATATTCACATCCATAAATTACCTTCCGCCATCTACCTGTCATGACTTTTTAGATGGTATGCTTGATCTCTCGTTGTTCCAGATCAATTCCATTTCTAATCATTTGACTAGAGCACTTGATCTTGTTTTTATCAACGATCATCGTATTGCGGTCGTTTCCGTCATCCCCTCTATCTGGCCCTGAGGATATACACATCCTACGCTTGAAGTGGCACTGTTCGTTTACATATTCCAAAATTTACTCTCGATAACGCCTATTAAGCTCCGCCGCTGCTTTCGTAAAGGAAATTTTACCTTGCTTAATAAACTTATTTATGCAAACGAGTGGTCTTTTCTTTTTGACGCGGTTGATATAGATAAGGCAATTAAATTTTTTATAAAACCCTAAACTCACTTTTCGGAGTCTGTATCCCTATTTGTACCCCGGTGCTTAATTCGATAAAGCCCTCGTGGCTTACTCCCAGACTAGCAAACTTAAAAAACATAAGGTCCAAATGTTTTAAAAAGTTTAAAAAGTCTGGTTCTAATGTTGACTTGGAAAAATGTTCCATAGCCAAGTCAAACTTTTTATTCATAATTCTCTGTGCTATGAGAATTATCTTGTCCGTTGCAAAAGACAATTTGCTCGTGACCCCAAGCAGTTTTACAGTTTTGTTAACTCGAAGCGCAAATCTTCTTGATTGCCTTCCTCATTTTTTCTAGGGATTGAAAAAGCAAGCAATGATTCTGCCGCTTCTGATCTATTTGCTATTTTTTTCGCTTATTCCTCTGCTTCTTCTATTAATCTGCCTTATCCTTACAACTTAGTTTCTTCCAATTTCGTCTCTGTGCCTATCATCTCCGAAACTTCCCTTCTTTCTGCTCTTAATTCTGTCTAAACTTCTTACTCTCCTGGGCCTGACAACATTCCTAGTTGTCTACTCAAAGAATGTAGTGCTTCCCTTCTTCGCCCTTCACTAAGGCTCTTTAATCTATCTCTTGAATCTGCTGTTTTCCCATCCCTTTGGAAGGAATCCTTTATAAAATTCCTCTCCACAAAAAAGGCGGTAGGTCCGACGTGTCAAGGTACGAACCCAAAGAGTTTTACTTAGATCCTCAACCTCTAAGCAAGTTCATGCTACCTCAGGTGTACCCCAAGGTAGTCATCTTGGAACTTTACTCTTTACTATTTTTATAAATGACTTCCCTTCTATAGTTTCACATGCTCGCATACTGATGTATGCAGATGATGTGAAACTGATTTACTTATACACTGATTGCCAATATCACACTCGTCTCCAAGATGATCTGGACTCTATGCAACTTTAGTGTTTGGGCAAGCAGTTGCATCTTAATTGTTCAAAGTGTATGATTGTCTTTTACTCGTTCTAAGCCACATTTGGTTAGTTATACAATTGATAATTTTCCATTGAAACGTATACTAACAGTAAAAGATCTTGGTGATCTCTTTGATTCAAAGCTGAGCTTCAACATTCACGAGGCTAAGGGTGTACTTGGCTTTATTAAACGTTGCTCGAAAGAGTGCAATGATCCCTTCACTACGAAACTTCTTTATATATCGTTTGTACGCCCAATCCGGGAATACTGCTCATGTATCTGGTGTCCGCTGTACAAAATCCACCAAGATCGAATTGAGTCCGTTCAAAAGCAATTTCTGCACTTTACCTTAAGTGGCTTAAACTGGAATCCCAATCTTCGTCTGCCATATTACTCCAGCAAGCTTTTACTTCTTAATCTCGCCTGACTAACCAACCGTATGATAATCCTTGGTGTAGTCTTCCTACACAAGTTGATCAATGGCGACATTGATTCTGGCTTTCTTTTAGGTTGCCTGAACTTCTCGGTTCCGTTTAGACCTACTAGAAACTTTTACCCCTTATTCCTTCATAATTCTTTGCATATTTCTTTTCATGTCACTTCCCCTAATAAAGCCTTTGCTATCAGGACATCTTCGGCAAATCATTAACCACCCGCAGCTGTGAGCATTGGGTCAATGATTTCCGTCTCTGTCTCTTTCTTCTTATCTTATCCATCTAATTCTAACAATTATTATTATAAATAACTATAACTGTTACCTTCACTTTTGTTTATATTATTGTTTATTTATTGGAATTAGATTTAAATTGTAGAATATACTCTTACTACTAACAACCTTCTCTTTAGCAGTAGAGTCTCTTAACATCACTGACAATAATTAGTTGTGATTAGGGGGATAGCTAGCCGGACTGGCAAATAAAATACTCCCATCGTGACGGTGATGTTATGGGTATTGTTTATAATTCTCTTAGGCATTTAGCTTTTAATTGTTTATATTTATTTGTATTACATTTCATTGTTTTTATACATTTTACTTGGGTTGACACTCGATCTGTCAACATATTAAATAAATAAGTAAAAATAATATAATACACTGTACCTACGAACGGTGGAGTCTGGGCTAATCCCTTGACTCTCTCGTATCGTCGCCGATTGTACTCGAGTCCGGATGTAACCACGACCACGATCACATCTTCTAGCTTCCAATTGGGTCCGGACGACACCGTGACCACGCCTCCCGCTATGTTAGGCCGCCACCGTAACCGCCCACACTACTCGGGCGCGGATGTAACCACGAACTTGCCTGCCGATTGGGTTCGGCTGGTACCGTAACCACCTACGCTACTCGGGGCCGGCTGTAACCACAACCGTGCCTACTGATTGGGTTAGGTTTGCGCCGTAACCGTCTACTCTACTAAGGTCAGGCCATCACCTTGACCAAGCTACCTATCTGGATCAGGCCATACGCCTTGATCACGTGCCCGCCCGTGCCAGGTTATCACCATGACAATACTCCCTAACAGGCTAGCACCGTCAGGTTAACATCGTGACAGCAACTCCCACCAAGGCCAGGTTAGCACCGTGACCACGTTGCCAAAACCTCACAACTATTTTCGGGAAATTAGTGAGACCGCAAGAGGTGCCCCGGTTATAAGACTACTGAACTTAATTTCAATGGGATGCTTTATTGTCGAAGTGACTATGTTAACTAGATTTCTTTGGCTGTCTTCGCTGCCTCTAGACGCCGGTACTGCGTTGCCTATTGGTCTCCTTCTCGGAGTTCTTCTCTCCGTTGTTTCATGCTGCGTTATTATACACTTCTCTCTACACTTGAGCCTCTGCCACCGATCTCATCCGTGCACGTCCGTTCTGCTGGAGTCTCCGAAACTAATTGATTCGTAGCTTCTTGTCGCTCGTGGCAGCAACCCAACTTCCTCTGAGCTGTCACTCTTCGCCGCAAAGTCGCTCTCTCGCCTGTGCTTTTGGCAGCTCATCGCACGGCTGCCCTCAATTGCGCTTTCAGCAGCTGATCCTAGGGCTGCTACTGACAGACCACGGCCTTCTGTGATGCCGATGTTATTTAAAAATGCTTATTTAACTTATCATATCTTGTTCTATTTTGCTTCATTGCATTTCTTCATTAGCCTTCTGTTATATTTATACATGTGTATACCTAAATCCTAATTTATTATTTTTGTGGGTGGTTGGGGGTCCAATCCGCCTCACAATAGAAAAATTTTTTAAGTGGTGTTTTATCATACGGCGTTCAAATGTATCACAGTAAGTATTTGATTTCATTTTAAAAGTGTGTAGAAGTAATTAATAGATTTATTTATTTCAGTATTGTTAAGCTTTTCAAAATCGGGTTCGACGTTTTCGAGTAATGATCAATAATGCAGGTTCATCGCTGAAAAAACCACTAAATAAATACTATATTTTGAAAAATTAAAAAAAATTTCGCTATAGAACAATTTTTAAAGTGGTTTTTTGTCATATGGGGCTCTAAATGTATCAGAAATATTAACATCATCCAGACGGCGGCCGATACACTCCTGTAGCAATTTGTCCTCCCATGGGTTGTTTAATAGAAACTTAAATTTTTGATCTGGAAGAAATTATCGGAATTTGCGTCTTTGGAATTGTCAGATATAAGGGCGTGCGAATTAGCCGATCCGTTCGTTGCCAGATGATAACGTAACCTGCGCTTATGGCATTTGATCCACTATAGTAGTGAAATTGTTGAATACTATGGAAGTAAAATTTTTAACATTATCCGATATCCCCAATGGTAGCGGGAGTGCCGCATGCTGAAAGTAAATTATTCAACACTGCAATAGTAGCACTGCTGTTATTGAATTGGTTGTCTTAACCTTCATTTGCTATATGCATCAGAAATTACCAGCTGCATTCGCAGCACTATTCGTTATAGTACAGACTTATTACCATTTACCATTTGGCATGTCCGATGGTCCGACAACAATAGTCTGCGTTTGGGTTTTGCTTCGTCGGCTTGACGATGGAAATTAGGCAAAAAAAATGTGAATAATTTGCCATACGACTAATACAGAAAAGACTTGGTTTTATGTGAGTGCAGAATTAAGGTCCAAAGCCGGAAATATAACTATAAATTTAATAACTGCCCATATGATAGCGTTTCGCGTACATTTTTGGGCCACTTCTGTTTCGTGATTGCCAACGTGCGACTTGCATACACTATGGGTCGCTTTTGATGGATTGCAAAACGGGATGATAGCTCATAGATAGTATGCTGCTCCCAATCCTGTGGTGCTCGCGTGTGTGGTTAGTAGGTACTTAGGATCGTTTGACATAAGTACTTCAGACGTCCATACGAATGGATTAATCAGAAGTACATCTCTCTGAGGCTTACCTTGCGTTAAGAAGTTGGATACAACAATTGCCCAAAAACAATTTCATCTCCTCAACAGAAGATTGCTCTAGTGATAGTCGTACTGCTCTAATGTGTACCACTGCTCTGATGTGTACCCTTGAATCAATTTTATGGCCCAGAAACTCAACTGCTGCCGCTGCAAATACAAATTTACATTAAACTTAGTTTATGAGTCTATATGCTCTCTGGAATTTTCCGAAGGTAAGTCCTCTGCATAAATCAGGATGTGGTCGAAGATACTGCATACGTTCTAAGAACACACCATGCACCGCTGCCATATTGCTGGTATATTGGCACCGCCGTATACAGCACGCTTTGGCCGTATGAGTCCATGAGTCGGAGTATTCAATGTTAACATTAGGTCTGAGTATGGATCTTTTATGTCTATGTGGGAAAATAGTTAGGCGTTATTCAAGTTGTTTAGTAAGAATTCAACGTTTGATATGGGGTACTCATCATTGATCATTCTTGGGTTCAGTGTTGGCATGTAGTTATCTGTGATCCGAATTTTACCTTTCTTCTTTGAGCTTCAAAATATTCTTTAAACAATCCCGCCGCTATTTGCCACTCTATTTTCGCTGAGTTCAAATCTCACAGTACGAACGGCATTTATCTAGCCTTACTGAAGATCGGCGTAGCCCCCATGGACTCAATTCCGCGAAGTCCATCAGCCACGCAGGCCAGAACGCAAAATCTCGCTATGTAAAAAGCAGCTAAATTTATGTAATGCAGATGGGAGGAGTATGTCTAGCTATCTGAACACATTTAGAGAAATAGCAGATCAACTTGCCGCACTTGGAATAGTTATAGTTGACGAGCTCAAGGTCATTATTTTCCTTTCCAGTATTTTAGATGTTTATGAGAATTTTGTTGTCGCCAATGAGACGCGCCACATTTTGCTAACGTTCGAAAATTTATACATAAAGCTGCAAAAAGGAGGAAAAGCTCGAAAAAGAAGGAAAAGCTGAAATAAAATGCAGAAAAGCACACCGCTACTGCGCAGGCCTTTCCCGTTCGGCAGAAGCGTAATAGCAATGCGAATGTCGCCACAAAGAAATTGACAAATTGTTATAAGTGCGGCGAAGAAGGGCACATTAAGGCGAATAGCCGCAATAAATTCGCAAAATCTGAGGACAGGCAGATATTAATATTTCATCACCCTCTCCCCACATCAAAGGCAAAAGTGACGAAAACTTAATGTCAATATTACGGTGGAAAAATTGCAATTTTCATATATTCGGGAAATTTTTTAATTTAAAATAAGAGTTCGGGCGGAACATTTCACCAAAATTTACTGTAAAGAATTTTGGCCAGACCTCTTAAATATTAAAGAATACACTGCGAAAAGTAAAATCGGTCTCCGATTGCACCTCCGCCTCCTGGTGTTAAATTATGCCCACCTCTTGCAGTCTCTCTTAGCAAAAAAAAATCGCCCCTTTCACTTGTAAGAGGTGTTTGTAGTCAACTTCGTAATGTTTAGCTTAATAGCATATCCTTTGCTTTTTATGTCATTGCCTTCTCTGAAACATGGCTAAGACCTGACATCCTTGATTTTGAAATCCTATTTAACAAGTTTTCTATCTATAGAAATGATCGTACTTCTCGTCGTGGTGGTGGTGTACTTATTGCAGTTGATACTGATTTATTTTCGGAGATAGTAATGGCCAACTTTAGTATAGATATAGAATTTTTTGCCGTCAAATTGTGCACTAACGGTGTCTGCCTTTTTATTACTTGTTCTTATATTCCTCATTCTTCAGATAATTCTGTCTATTCAAGGCACTTCTCTGCTATACATTCTGTTTCTGCTATGCTTTCCGATCGTGATTTTGTTACAGTTCTCGGCGACTTCAATATTGCTGGAACTACATAATGCTATATATATATATATAGTATATAGTATATATATATATATATATATATATATATATGGGATATCATTGATTTGGGATATCATTGATTTGACAAAATGACATCCCAAAAAAATTATCAAGAAATTCATTTTGAGTCGTATATATATATTTATATTATATTATATTATATATATATTAATATATATATATACCTACCCTTAAAATTTGGTGACTATAGCTCCAAAATTGTGGGAGATATGGGTTTTCGCGATTTGCGGGGCGGGAGTGGGCGTGATTGGGAAATTTTTTAAGGATCTTTAAAGGGTGTGACCAGCTGTCTATATTTTAAATTTATTAACTCTAGTTCTAAAGCTATGGGAGATATAGGCCCCGCACTTTGCGAGGAGGGGGTGGGCATGGGCTAGAAAATTTTTGTACACATATTTAAAGGCGGTGACCACTAATCAACCTTTCAAATTTTGTGACTCTAGCTCTAAAACTTTGGAAGATGTAGGCATTTCCGATTTTTTAAGATGGGTGGGTTACCGGGATATCAAGTTCGCTATATTTTGGGCATGTAAACAGCAATCTACATACCACGCTTGGTGTCTCTAGCTTTAATATATTGGGAAATAATCACCTTTAATCGATTTGCGATTTAAGGTTTATCGACATGTTTTTACATTGTCTGAAGCAGATAACAAGTATATATATCCAAAATTTCAAGACTATATCGTCAATAGCGCAGAAAAAAATTGCGTTCAATGGAACAGATGGACAGCATGACGAACATTGCGCAAAATAAATTACTCTTTTCATTTCGTGAAGGAGTATTAAAAAGAGGCAGTACGGATCCAACCACGGGTGTGGATCGTGTGTGTGGAAAGCACTTGAGAAGCCAATAGAAATTTCAAGAAGCTAAGTGCTCCGTGGGTGGTAATACGTTCACTTTTCAAAAGTTTGCAAATTTAAAACGCAACAGATTGTTGGAGCGTTGGAGCGAATCCCGCGTCAGAGAGAGCATAGTATTTTAGGTACAGTCAATAAAAGGACGAATACGATCTATACATAAGCAGAGTTTACCAACGACTGGGGTAATACTGTTATTCTACAGAGTTCGTAATCAGTGTTCATACAGACATGATATTATACATGAATGTGTACTGACATGACTGTCATTGACTGTTGATTTATATTTTCAACACCCTTCCTCAATGCAAACATGTTTATAAAAATTAATCTTTTTGACAAGTTCTTGGTTAGTACGTCTGCTATCAGGGGCTGGTCACCCCCTTAAAGATCGGTAAGAAAATTTTCCAGCCACGCCCACTCCCGCCCCCGTAAATCGCGAAAATCGTTATCTCCCACAAAATTAAAGCTAGAGTCGCCAAATTTTGCAGACAGTGTTTGGGTGTCTTTCTTAAGACCGACCCGCAAAATGTTAGCCACGCCCACCCCCACCCCTACGAAATATAAATAATTCACCGGCCATCTTTGGTCAACTCAACGATGAACACGATGAACGCTTTCACCAACGATTGAAATTTATAAAACGACTTTATCAGGGTTTGTGAAGTCAGAAAATGAAGGGCGATTATATACATATGTCTCTACGAAAATCTTAGCAGAAAATGCGGTAGTTGAATCATGTTTAAAATACCACATATGTTGCTGAACATATACTTAAAAATATAAATAACATTAAATATCTCAATAAGCTATAACCATATTGTATTTTTATACCCTGAACCCATTAAAAATCGGTAAGTCAGGGCATAATGGTTTTGTGCAAATACACGTCGAGTCGATCTAGCCATGTCCGTCCGTCTGTATGAACGCGTCGATTTTGGCAACTATGGAACTTGGACTTTTTAAGTTCGTGAATACCATACGCAGATCAAGTTATTTTCAAATCACTGATAACTCATCTCGTCTTCACGGTTTTTTGGGCATATCTTTGAAACCACAAGAACTAGAGCCACCAAATTTGATTCAAACTACTCGCGTGAAGCACTACCACTTGTGATAAGACTCAACTCAATTAATGTGACTTATATATACACCATCGCAAACAGCCCAATTTAATATTCTAAGGATAACAAAAATTCTGGCACATCAGCGCAACCTATTAATCAAGGTAAACAACAAGAATTATTAAATAAAATGTTGCATTTAAATCATTTATGTTGACAATGCCCTGCAATGAATGCATGTTTATTATTATTATATTTATGCATAGAAAAGTATACTACTGATATCAAATTTCACTTTAAAACATATTGATTAAATCGAATTGCCACGACCTCAGTGGGCGGAGTCGAAATCTTTTAACACTTTATCGGATACAGGAATACACTAGTTATTGATTGATTTGATATACGAGTATATACACCAAGTTTAAAATCGCTAGCTTCAATGGCGATAAAAAAAAATTTCGTTCTTACTGACAGATGGACGAACGGACAGCAAGAAAGACATTGCACAAACCCAATATACTCTTTTTACTTCGTGAACGAGTATAACTAGTTTCACTTCATGACCTGGCTGGCAGCACTTTTTGTGACGCACGCGTATGAGAGTCCAACGAATTTGTATAATTGTAGGGAAACTAAACAAGATATATCTTGCAAAAACTAATTTTGCCATATATGTACACTGTGATATAGATAAAGTTTTTCAAATGTAACTTTTTACCTACTTATTGCCAAAGTAAGCTGTAATAGGGAAGAACATACCTGGGTCTTCTATGATTTGGAAACTGTGGAAGTGTGCATTTCAACGAACTTTAGCATTTCCCCGCTAAGCAAGCATGTTTTCCAAACGTCATAAAAAAGAAGTTTCTTGGTTTATGAAAGGGAATGAGTCAACAAAGTTTGTGAAAGTTATCTCAACGCTATCATCAGCATTTTATCTCATTTTTAAATTAAATTTCTGAATCACTTTTGAACGAGATATCGGATTGGAATGAATGATCGATCATCGCGTTTTCGAAATAGAAATGTTTATCTTTCTGAACAAATTACGGAATTTCAATGATTAATATCCTAATTATTGTAATTATGTAATTATGTTTTCAAAAATTTCTTAATTCAACTGAAAAAGGGTGTCACTTGGGGGCGTTCTAGTGGGCGTGGCCTCCCGGCCGGGGATATGAACGTCGAAATTTTTGGGGAGGTCATCCGTAATATACACAGCAAATATGGTGAAATCTTCACCGTTTATCGATTTGAGCTGTATCGACATGTTATCGATTGGCCAACCGTTACGTTTTCATCATATATATCAGAAAAAGTTGGTTTGGTAACTATTACACAAATATTTAATTTTGTTGCCTGTTGTAATTAATGGTTCTCAAAATATAAAATAGACAGTCATTATCTACCCTGTTTCCGTATTTTGACTTCGTGAATCACTCTTTATTACTTCACAAATTATGCCTTTTCGGCTTCCCCTATCTAAAAAGTATCTAAGAAACGGCACTCAAAATATGACTTTTAGAAAGTCATATTGTATCTGTATCAGCGTAACATCTGGGGTTCCCTAGGGTTGGCATCTCGGTCCACTCCCTTTACGCCTTTTTCCAATAACTACCCATGTGTACTGCTTCTGATGCGAAACATCTGCCACCAATTAGTTAACGGATGACAACCACACAATGCACAGTCGCGAGCCAAATGCACAACAAACATAGCAACGCACCTGCAAAAAGCGATAGCGAAAAATACAGCGACAGCGACGACGAGAGTGTCTGTGAGGTGACGCAGATTTTACAGCAGCTGCAATGTTGCGAATAATACACCGATGGTTGGGGTGGTACGTTTCCGAATACCTCGACTGGGTTGACTGCGGAGAAGGTTGCAAACAAAGATGCCCGTGGATCACTGGACCAGGCGCTGAGGTTGCAAGAATTTACGGAGGAGTTGGCGCCGTTCGAGGAGCTCAAAGGGGTGACTTACAAAGCTGAGTACCGAATTATCGTGAAACATCCTAAAAGCCCGGCGATACAAAAGGTGATCGATAACCAGGTCATCCAGACAGGCGCTATCGAGCACTCCGGAGCGCTTGCAGCACGCTCGGTATATCTCGACGGCGGTTCTGAAACAGGGATATTGGCAGATCCCAATGACTGAAAAATGTAAGCAATAAACGGCATTCACGGTGCCAGAGCGACTGTTCCAATGGCGAGTGATGCCATTTTGTTCGCTGAAATGCCATGGGAACATTTAATTGTTGGTCTTCCACGACGTTGTCCAAATGGGTGGAGTTGGTCTCCCTCAGAAAAGCCAGGCGCTATTGCAGGAAGTTCGCAGTCCATCGGAAACTGGCACCATACTTCCAGCGCAAGAACCCCATGGGAGGACAAACCGCGCAGTGAAGACGACGCTGGCGCAGTTCACCGAGGGCCTCCAGGGTTCAATCCCCAATTTTAACCGGGACCTGATGGAGTAACAGGCTATGTGCTTAGGTACTGCGCTAAAGATCTCTTAACGCCTTTGTATAAACTATTTGAATTGTCAGAGCAGTTAAGATCTTGCTCTAACATTTGAAAATTCATTTATTATTCCTCTCCTTAAGAAAGGAAACAAGTCTAATATTCTAACTATAGAGATGTATCCAAGTTATCTTAGCGATTGCTAAGTTTTTTAAGAAGATGATAACTTTGCAATAATTTCACACTGCCAGCAGTTTATGAAATAAAGATATACTACCACTAACATATTAGAATTCACGTCTTTCTGATTAAAGGTTTAAAAAAATGGAAACAGATGTTACTTAATCATTGTTAATCATTCGCTTTTACTGCATAAACTTCATCTTCCAGGATATTAAAATAACCTAATTCTTTGGATGTCTAACTATTTAACTTTGAGAAACCAAAAGCTTTACTTTAAAGGCCTTGTATCTAAACCTATTCAAGTTACATCAGGAGTACCACAAGGTACTCTTCCCTTGGTGTTAAATCAGTCTGATGTGTGCCGATGACGTAAAACTTTGCCTGTCGTCTACTCATTTTCCATCTGACGAAAGTTTGCAATGCGATCTTGACAGTTTTCTAACCTGGAGATAAGTAAATTTATTAAATATTAATTACAGTAAGTGTAAATTAACGTCCTGTTATAGCCGCATGCCTCTTTTTACCCCATTGAACTGAAAATGTGTGAATCAGGGTATTATGGACTTGTGGACGTTAATGTAACAAGCACAATGAGGCATCTTCGACCCCATAAAGTATATATATTGTTGATCACCATCTCACATCAAGTCGATCCAGCCATGGCCGAGACTACAGAAGCTAGAAAGCAGAACTTGGACTTTTGAAGTTCGTGTATATCATACGCAGATCAAATTTCTTTCAAGTCATCGATAAGTATCGGTTCTCTGACACGATTTTTAGAGCATTTCATAGAGCCACCAAATTTGGTTCAAAATGTTCGCGTGAAGGTATATTTCATTTTAGATACCTCCCCCATTCGCCAAATGTATGAAAAAATATGCAAAAAAGGAATTCGTATACTACGGACTTGTGCTTTGATTTGTAAATAGATTTCAAAGCTATTGTTAAGCCATGCGCTTACTTTAGGAATTATTCACGAATTTAGTTTCCATAGTGGCGGCCAAACGTAGCATCTGTTCACAAGATGCAGCCTGTGTTTACATGTGATTTTTTGTTGAAAGCTTTTTTTTTGTTCAGCTTCATCGTCCTAGCAGCGTAGTCACTCGCATTATATGCGTCAGCAATGATCCAGCAGGACGAAACAAACAGCGAGCTGCTGAGGAAAGTCAGGTCCACTACTGAGTTCAGTCCTGCGCGGCAAAAAGTGTGTCGTGTTGAGAAGCGTTTTGTCGAGCCGCGTGAATGCCTCCAGCAGAGCTGCCGTTGATTAACGAGCTACCCCAGTCTACGGCCCACGCGCTGAAGTTGCCGGCGATGACAAGAGGCTAGCGGTCTCTGACGTTTGTCACTAAGAGGTCGAGCCTGTTGGTGAACTCAGTGAGCTGCAGACTGGGAGCCAGGTATACGCAGTAGACCCGGAATAGGCCTGGTAGACACTGCTAAGGGGGTACATGGTGTCACATGCCTGGCTGCTCTACCATGTTTCTTCGCAACACAGTTGGGGCCTGTACCTATCCTATAGGGCTCGCTCAGTACAGTGAGGTCTGCATTTTGTTCTCTCACCGTTTGTGAAAGCAAGACGCCCGCCTGGTGGCCGGTATCTGCACTGCAGTTTGTGCTGCAAGGGAAGCATTAAACATGGTCTTTCTTGCACTCGCCGGCCTTGTGACCTGCATCGCCGCACCTGATGCAGCAGATTATGATGTTTACATGTATGTTTCTGCGTGCGCGTGTATGCGTGAATGCAAGGTTGATGAAATGTATGTGAGCACAGGGTTCAGGGTATCCCCTAGTCGGGTGCTCTCAGGCTCTAGGCGGGAGCGAATTGTCACGGGAGCGAATTGCACTCGCCGGCCTTGTGACCTGCATCGCCGCACCTGATGCAGCAGATTATGATGTTTACATGTATGTTTCTGCGTGCGCGTGTATGCGTGAATGCAAGGTTGATGAAATGTATGTGAGCACAGCGTTCAGGGTATCCCCTAGTCGGGCGCTCTCAGGCTCTAGGCGGGAGCGAATTGTCACGTTTGATGATTTGGGTGTCCTTCTAAACCCCAAGCTTGAGTTTGACAAACATATATCTACTGATGCTAATCGAGCACTTTAAGTACTCGGATTCATAAAGCTATGGCCGACAGAATTTGACGATCCTTACATTACTTAGACTCTAAATACTTCACTTGTCCGTCCAACTCTTGAATATGGATCTTGTATATAGTACCCCCAATACACGGTTCATCAGGATAGAATTGAATCTGTATAAAAAATTTCTGCTTATTGCCCACCGAAGTCTTAGCTGGAATCAAATTTCTCGGATGCCTCTTACCTTAGTCTACTCTTATTAATATATTTTCCCTCTATTACTAATCGTAGAACTATGCTTGGTCTAATTTTCTTCCACAAACTAATCAATGGGGAAATTGATTCTACCGAAATAATCAGCCAAATTCGTTTTACATATATTATAAATATAATTATCTTTTTTGTAAAATAAGTAATGCTACTTCTATTCCTATTATTTAGTCTTCTTCTTTATTCCTATGTCATCTATTTATTTGTTCGCGATCTTCGTACGTTATGCGGCGCACCCCTCGATCGGTTGAGAGGGAAGTGGGAATCATTTTATAGGGTGAGCGCGTTAGCTAACCCTTGCTTAGTATCGTTGAGCCATTTGAATGTACTGTTCGTTAGCACATCTTCGTCCGATATATATACAAATTCCTTTTTCCAATATTGCATTCAGGTAGTTGATTGCCGATTATCACCATGTAAACATTTAAAGAGAATTTGAGATAGTAAGCGGAGTTGCGTAAGAAAAGAAGTCAAACAAAGTGGCTTACAGCTGCCAATAGATCCAAAGAGATGTCAGTAACAATAAAATTGTTCCGCAGTCTTATAATTGTTCAGGATTCGGGAACATGGCCAAAAAGCGCACCCACCCCAAGTGAATGCAAATTGTACAGTGACCCCACCAGAAGGAAGATTAGCAATCGCATTGGCAGAGCAATTCAGAAATAGGGAATTCCAAAAAAACATAGCTAGTAAGGAAATCTCAGCCCCGGGACCAGGGGCTTCTTGAGAGTATTGATTTTTCGGCTGCGTCTCCGCTATTGGCGGCTTATCGCAGAAGTCCGGGAGCACGCTTTTGGTTTATTCAACCTTTTTCAGCCATTCTGCTAACAGGTTTGGCTCTGTGTACACATTTTGTGTACCATGAATGACTGGGGACGACAGAATTACTCTATCAACCCCGTGGTGCAGGTGAAATGAGGATTTGTGACGTTGGCGTGACAGACTGGCGAGGAGGAGCATTGGCCAATCTTTACAGTTTATTAAAAGGGCGGAATCTAAGATCCCAGTCGGCTTTTTCGTATATTTGTCTTAATTTGTATTCCTTAAATTTATAATTTTAATTCCAACTAATGCCGTAGAAGAGTAGGTCCGACTGTACAGAGATCCACCCTATGCAGGTAAGGCTATCAGAGATAGCTTCGTTTGCAACTGAGCCGTCGACTTTGGTAGGTAATATCTAGAGATCGAAATATTCTTAATCTGCGTAAGCTTTGGGAGACATTTTGCTCTCCGAATTTTCATTTCAAGGTCGCAAACTTTTGATGGAGGGCACCAGCAATCTATATACCAAATTTCATGACTCTTGCTTTAAAATTGTGGAAAATAAATATATTATCGCTTTCCGATTTAAGGCATGTCCAATTGTTATTGATTTGGGTGTGGCACGAAAATCTTGACACTTGACGCGGATATAAATGGGTATATATTCAGAATTTGAAGTCTCTAGCTTCAAAATTGGCAGAAAAAATTACGTTCATACGGACAGACGGACACCAAGCATTGCACAACCCACAATTGAGAGAGACACAGGTTGTGCGAGGACTTCTGAGCTCTTTAAATAATACCGTGTTTTTATGAAAATAAGAACAATTTCGCTCTTAAAGAAGTATAACGGCTAAGGTAGCTTATCTATCATATTGAAATTTGGCATAAATCCGTATTGTTATTGCACGCAGCACCTTAATCAAAACTCCGATCGAACCACTATATAACATAGCTCCCATACAAATAATCGTCTAAACCCTCAACTATTTTGTTGTTCAAAGTGTTTTGACCTAATTATACATTTCGGTTTTTAATAATCATCCATTGTTGTCTGTATTTGGAATTTTATACCCTGAATCCTTTGAAAAGATGTAAATCAGGGTATAATGGTTTTGATTGCAAGTGTATGTAATAGGAAGTAGAAAAAATCTCCGGTCCCATAAAAAATATATAAGCGCTAGGTTCAAAAAACCCAATTCAAATACTAAGCAGTCCTTAGCTTATTGGTTTTTACATAGATTTCAGTGTTCTTGTTTAGCCCTGAAAATTCCATTAACATTATGCTCTAAGTTTAAAAGTTATTCAGGAATTGATTGCCATAGTGGGGGCCAGGCGCAGCAGCTGTTCTTTCTATATAACTTAATTTTTATTGAAACATAATCAAACAAGTAAGAAAGTTGCAGTCGGCCAAAACCGATTGCGTAATACTCGTTCACAGTACACAGTAGTTATTATAGCTATTTTGGAAAAATATAGAATTTTTATATTTCGTAGGGGCGGCGGTGAGCGTGGCTAACATTTTTCGGTTCGATCGGAAGAGGAGGTTCCTAAACACCGTCTGCAAAATTTGGTGACTATAGCTTTTAAGTTGTGGGAGATATAAAGTTCCCCGATTTGCGGGAGTGGACATCGCTGCGAATTTTTTTACCGATCTTTAAAGGGGATGACCAACCATCTATCTAAATTAAAATTTAGCGGCTCTAGCTTTAAAATTGTGCGAAATACAGATTTTTGCAATTTGGTAACTCTAGCTCTAAAATTTTGGGAGATATGGGCTTTCGTGATTCGATGGGGCGAGATGGCTGGGAGCGTTCCAGTGGGCATGGCCGGGATATCAAGGAAATTGCGTGACTCTAGGCTTAATATTGCAGGAAATATTCACCTGTAGATAGCTACAAGTATGACCAACCTCACATGTTTTACCTTGTTATATATATAAAACTCAGAGAACTTACAAATAATAGAGCAGACGTTTTTGCATTTATGTGAATTTAAGACGGAATTTAAAAATGCCTTAAATTCAGTTGACATATAATAAATTTGTGTTTTTTTATTCTAGGTCGAATAGGAACAGTGGTTGGTTGGGGTCGTACCTCAGAAGGAGGAGAATTGCCATCTATTGTTAATCAAGTGAAAGTACCGATAATGTCTCTTGCGGAGTGCCGAACTCAAAAATATAAAAGCACACGAATAACATCAACTATGTTATGTGCTGGAAGGCCTCGTATGGACTCATGTCAAGGTGATAGTGGCGGACCACTATTACTATCGAATGGTGTGAAATATTTTATAGTAGGTATTGTATCGTGGGGTGTTGGATGCGGCCGCGAAGGATATCCCGGCGTTTATACTCGTATAAGCAAATTTATACCTTGGATAAAATCTAATTTAGAAAATACTTGCTTGTGTTCTTAGTTAAAATTGTAAATAAAGTACAAGTTAAAAATGTAGTTATTTGTTTAATCGAATTAGCTGACTGCCCATATAACGATTTTTCTCTCCTTTCCCAGCACCCTTACAGTACTTAAACAACATTACTCAGTTTTGACTGGCTTATACATATATGTATTTACATTTACCCACATACAGAATATTTAGATTTGACGAGATTAAGTAAATGAATATTATTATAATAGTGCAACTTCTTATACCCTGAACCTATTAAAAATTGGTAAAAAGGTGTAACGGTTTTATGCAAATGTATGTAAATATATTATATATTATATAAATATATTGTGGGTCAGCATCACTAGTCGAGTCGATTTAGCCATGTCCGTGTGTCTGTATGAACGTGTCGATTTCGCAAACTACGAAAGCTTGAGAAAGCAGATTAAGTTTATTTCAAATTGTTGATAACTTGTTTCGTGTTCTTTTTAGCGATATTTATCAGTTTTTTGAGCATATTTCATAAACTATTTTAGCTAGAATTTAGTTTCCTTACTGGATGCCAGCGCTTCTTCTGAGTAAAGTGTACAGGTTACGGTATGCGTTTGTGTGTGAATGTATGATTTTGTTTTGTTTATGTATGTATATATGAATGGAGGAGGATTCCAATGTGTGTAAAGACAGGGTTCAGCGTATCCCCTACTCGGGCGCTCTCGACTGGAGCCTTCTCACTTGTTTGTCGGTATTTTTCTTTGTTTCATTGAAATCGATAAAAATCAATTGTAATACTTTTTTTTAGTTTTCTTAGAGTATCTCCTACTCTATAATAGGGTATAATCGTTTTGTGCAAATGGATGTAACAGGCAGAAGGAAGCGTCTCCGACCCAATAAAGTATATATAGTCACCGACAAAAGTCTACATACTAGCTATCTGAAAAGCCCCAATGCGTAATCCGAAAAAGAAAATGATGTAGTAAAGTTTCAAATCTATTTGTATTAAGATACAAAAAATTATCTCTTTTCAATATAAAATTAACAAGTTATGAAAAAAAAACGAAAAAAATCCATTGACAAAAGTGTACATACGATTTTAAAAGTGTTATTTCTTCCCATGCCTCTTGGAGCTTTTGTTTAATCATTGGAGCACTAGAAATTGCATGCTTTCGTAGCTTACGCTCCAAAGTTCCCAGGTGTGCTCAATAATAATTAAGTCCGGGCTTTGGGGTGGAGTGTATAACTGTCGTAGAGTGTGGTTCAGCAGACAATCCTTAACAATGTGGGCAGTATGTTTTGGATCATTATCCTGATGGAAAATCCAATTCCCACCAAGGCTTAGCTTCTCGACCGATGGCTTTAAATTTTGTTCTAAGATGGTCCTATATTGATACCGATCCATATTTCCTTCTATAAAATCAAAATTTCCCAGTCTAGACGCGGCGACAGCCAACCAAACCATCACACTGCCACCACCATGCTTGACAGTGGGAATTAAATTCTTTGGGTCCATTGCAGTGTTCACTTTTCTCCAAACTTTGACTCTCCCATCACTTCCAAATAAATTATATTTTGATTCGTCGGTGAAGTCGATACCTTTGACTTTATGCTTTTGGGCGAATTCCAAACGATGTTTGCGGTTCTTTTCGCTTATTAGCGGTTTTTTTCGTGGAGTTCTGCTGTGGAAACCGTTGTTGTTCAGCGTTCTCTGAATTGTTCTTGGATGGACATCCATATGGGGTCTTTTGGCAATATCTTGGGCCAAGTTAGCGGCATGCATTTTTGTGTTTTCATTTACTGCCTTTAAAATAAAGGAAACATCTCTTCGATCAAGCTTTTTTGGACGACCACTGTGTTCTCATACTTCCTTAATATTGTTTGCACTGTAGCTTTACTTAAATTTATTAGTTTTGATATTTCACCAAGAGATTTGTTTTCATTTCTAAATTTTATAATTAATTTTCGCACATCAGTTGAAATTTCTTTACGAGGAGCCATTGTGCAGTTATTTTTTTCATAACAAGTGTCCAGATTGCAGCAAAATAAAATTAAAACGAAGCCTAACACGAAATTCAACTAGAAAAATTGATTTGAAACATTACTACATCATTACTTTTTCGGATTACGCATTGGGGCTTTTCAGATAGCTAAAATGGGGGTCGTATGTAGACTTTTGTCGCTCACTGTATATTCTTTATCAGCATCGCAAGCCGAGTCGATCTAGCCATATTCGTCTGTTTGTCCGTCCGTCCGTCTGTATAAACGCGTCGATTTTGGACACTACAGAAGCTGGAATCTATCATTCACATTTTAAGTTCGCATATACCATACGCAGATTTCAGTTAATTTCAAATTGTTGATAACCTGTTTCGTGTTTTTATTATCGATAATTATAGTTTTTTCAGCAAATCTCAGAAACTATAAGAGCCAGAGCCACTAAAGTTTGTTCAAAATGTGCGAAGCATACGCAGGTAAAGAATATTTCGAATTTTGGACACCTCCCCGTGAAGTTATTCACGAATTTAGTGCATAACATATAACATATTTCAGTGGCATAGGTAGGATTTTGCTTGGGGGAAGGGGTTTCAAAAAGACGCACAAAAATTATTTGTACACTTCTCGGTTATTGGCGTTTCCTAGTAAATTTAACGGCAATTATTGGTTCTTCTTTGCGTATTTCGTTGTATTTACAGCGAGATTTTTCACATCTCATGTTCGTTTTGGTGCAATATTTATCAAATGCGTTCAAAATGGGACGAGGGGAAGATGTGCGCTCAATTTCCGCAAAACCAAATTAAAATTATATTTGGAAAATCATGGAATTCGAGAAATCGGAAGAAAATTTGGCAAGGTACCTTCTACCATACACTGTGTTATTAGAAACTATAATAACACTGAAGATTTGGCTGCAAATCACAAGGAAGCTGGAATACCCAAAATATTAGCACCTTGAGAAGAGCGTAAGTTTGTGTCTACTGTTCTAAAAAAACCATGAACAACCTCCACAGAACCTCGCCAAAATGTTGGGAGAATGCGGTATTTAGTGATGAATCTAAATACAATATATTTGGACACGATTGCTCTTCTGAAAAATGGAATGGCGGACATAACATTTCCATCAAAACGAGTTTACTTGCTGAGTGGGAGGGAATTAGCATAAATGACACCAGGAACTTGGTCAATAGCATGTGTCGACGTCTTCAACCCGACATTGATGCTAACGGCGGCCCTACAAATTATTAAAACCTTAGAAAGTTTAAATGGATTTATTTCATTTATATACATGGCTGTCCGAATAATTTTTGTGCGGAAAAATATACCTGTTTGGATTTTGTTAAATTTTTTCCTACACCAAAGATGTATTTTCTGATTTTTATGTTAAGTGTACATGTTATTAATGTTAACCTTCATTATTAAATAAACCTTTTGTGTTCAACTAAATTGTTTAGAAAGTTATTTAAAACAATAGACGAAAAACAAGAGTGTCCAAATAATTTTTGTGCTCACTGTATGTATGTAAACAATTGGTGGTTCAAGTCAAATTGGTTGCAAATCAAAATAATTTCAAAATAAATAGGTAAGATCGTGGCTAATCTACATACATATATCTGCTGACAAGTGTATATACAGACCTAGTCAAAAGTAATTACACATCGAACATTTTAATACCCATTGAAAATGGGTAAATCAAGGTATAGAGGTTTTGTGCAAGTGAATTTGACAGGCAGAAGGAGGCGTCTCCGGACCCATAAAGTATATATGTACTCGATCAGCATCAAGAGCGGAGTCGATCTAGCCATATCCGTTTGTCAGTCCATTCGTCTGTACGAACGCGTCGATTTTGCAGACAACAAACGTTAGAAAGCTGAACTTGGACTTTTTAAGTTCGTGTATATCATACATAGATCAAGTTCATTTCAAATCATCTATTACTCGTCTCGTTTTCTGTTTATCGATAATTATCGGTTTTTTACTCGATTTTTTGAGCATATCTTAAAATGATTCCTAAGGTGGTATTAGTAAATATTATTATAATAATATATAAAATAATTTGTAAATTTCATTAGTATAGTAGAAGAATATGGAGTAAAAGCTTGGCGTAAATGCTTCTGACGCAAATTAAATGTGTGTAAATAGTTATGGCAACTCATAGGCATGACTTCATTTCCTTTTATGTTAGTTCTATTAGATCGAGCTATGCGACAATAAAAATGTTGTTTACATTTATGTAAAAAAATGTTCGATGTGTAATTACTTTTGACAATGCCTGTATGTACATGGTGAATTAACGGGTAAATAAAAATATATTTAATTTATTTCTAACTTATATTAGTATTATGTGATTTATTGTTCAGCGTGTTCGCTGGCGGCGGCAAAGACCGACAACGACGATAATTACAATGACCCGTGTGCCATAATATTATTTAAATATTTATATAAACTAATTATAGAGTTAAAACTAAATGATAAGTGGTTAATAACAATTACGTACAGGTGTGTCGAGGGTTTGTTCAACTAGAGACTTCAACACGTCATGGTTAAAAATAGTAGGATTAACATTAAATTTTTAATTTCTGTAACTAACTTCCTGTTTCTTGCTAACAGTGCTTCGTATAAATGTGGGTTGTTAACAAAATCATTTTTCTTTGCTTCGATAATTTGATTGATAGTACCTGTAAGCTGATTAAGCTGTTTCTAAGTCTCTGAGTTTGTTGATTATATTAATTAAAATTCGGTTATTTTGATTTTCTCGAAATCTGAGGCGTCTGGAGTGCCTGCTACTACCTTAAGTGCTGTGCCCAGAAAGTCAAGACTTCTGGCTATTCCGTGACGGATTTTTTGAACGGACAAAAGACTTCTAATGTGATCTATATCAACATCTAACAATTCTCGCATGCGAGATTGCCGGTATAGTTTAGGTAACATTTCTGTCTCGTCTGCAATTGTTGTGAAATCAGCCAATTGCTCGAGTGCCTCAAATAGTCCCTCTGTTCCCAACTAATGCATTGCCATCTATTACAGGAAAGTCATTAGAGTGTGAATAATCGGTGATCTGACCATTCACTATTGTCACTATAATTATTATCGTGACCGCAATCCTGCAAGATAAAGGAGAATGAGGGAAAAATAAAATGTGTGAATCTTATTTCTACCACTAACCTATTTATTCGATGTATAAAAATGTAAATTTTATTTGAGGTTATCCTTATGGACTACCCTCCCTTAACAACAGCAGACGTTCCTAGGTCTGCTTGTACTTTTACATCTGAACATAATGGGGACAACTTTTTGCCTAGTTTCTTGTTGTTCTTTACGAACACTTCGTCGCCTACGTCGAATACCCTTTTTTATCTGTCCGGGCTGCATCTTTCGATATTAGTTTTTTTGGCTTTTCCCATTTTTTCTCTTTAGCCTGCCGGAAATTTTCAGATGTGTGTATACTCTACTGTTGCCCTCATTATAAGTTCAGTTAAGTGCTGAAACGCTGTGGAGAGGAAGAGCATTTACAATATTGATATCGTTATTGTTTTTGAGAAGCGATGTTATCGTTTCCGACTTGAAAGCTGCCTCGTTGACGCAATAAATAGTTTTAATGCTTGGGAACAAATTTACCATACATACAAATTTTATGGGAGCTCTGACGTCAATTATTGTACGAGACAACTGCAAATTTTGACAATTTGTCGATGCAAGTTAGATACTGCTTTTTGTCTGTATTAAATATATCAATATGAAGTATTTCCCAGGATAAGAGGGAATCGGTGTTATTCCGAGCTCTTGTTTTTTTGGGGTGTCTGCCGTATTTGGCTTTGGTGCAAGCAATACAATTTGCGACGATCTCATGTTAATTTTCGGAAAATAGTAGCTACGAAGGAATTTTTTGGCATTTTCCTGAGCCGCTCGAAACGTACGGCTGTGCTCAGCAGTTGTTATATCCCTTTGTTCGTTCTTGTCTGTGATATCGCATACTAAGTTCTTAGAATGTCAAAATTTCATTGATGGGGAATTTAACACAATGTTGTGTTGGAAAGTGGTTTCTTAGGCGTTCGAATGCATTGCATTGCGTCTCATCGAACACGACCGGGATTTTTCGGAACATGTGTTTGCTAACTGTTCGGCCTTTTAGAATGTCCGTTAATGGCTTCGCGATTACGGCGTAGTCTTTAATGAACGTTCTGTAATAACTTGCCAAGCCGAGGAATGATCTTAAGCTGAATAAAGTTTTTGACTCAATGTATTCCTGGCTTTGACTTGTTTGGGGTCAGTCTCTGCCCCGCCTCTGGTCACTATGAACACTAAATATTCGACGTTTTCTTTAAAGAACTTAGTCTTTTCCTGGGAAACTCTCATGTTAGCATGCTTTAAGCATTTTTCTGACCGAAGGGTAAGCGACAGAACTCATATTTTCCGCCGTTTACCGAAAGTGAACTTTTTCCGAGGTCTTGTTCCGCCAGATAGATTTGATGGTACCCTGATTTCAAGTCTAATGTTGTGAAAAAGTTAGCTTTTCCCATGTTTGCTAAAATCGTAGGGATGCAAGGCATTGACATTCTAAAGTCGATTACCACTCGTTTGTTCCTATTGCTGTTGGCATCTGTTCCTTTTTCCCAGCCAATTGCCGTTTGATGACGAATTGCCGGGAACGTTCTCAAAAAAATTCAATGAGTCATTGCCAAATAGGGATTCGTTATTATCGTTTATGTTGTTAACTTCCTCCTCAGATAGCTTTCCCTGTTATCCGGGGCACTCTGAACAACTTTGTTTACTCTCTGGCGTCTTAGGCCTGTCACTCGTTCTGTCTTCTCCTAGCTGGCGCATTGCTGGCCTGCTGCTTACCATAATCTGTGGCTGCCTCCTTGCTCCTTCTTGTTTTGGTCATTATTAGTTGTTATACTGACGTTTGATGAAATATGGATTTTTCTCCTGACCTCGCTCATCCTTACTGTTTTCCCCTGCTTGTAATGGGTGCGAGACCTGCCAGCTGCTGTAGCCTTGGCTTTTTCTTCTAGAGCTTTGGCATACGAAGATAAGAACAAGCTTCGCTCAATACTTGCTTTCGCTTCTCTGGCAACTGCCAATGCATATGGCAAGTCTTTGGGTTGAGGTGGGAAAACGATTACCCCTAAGGATTTTTTTAAACCTGAGATAAATGCATGCAACGCATCCGCTCTAACCTCACTGCTTAGTAAGTCAGCGCCTTCTCGGTCGTGAGACGTAATAATTTTCTTAGTAACAAGAGTTAACTTTCGCTCAACTGCATCTTAATAATCCATTAGACCAAAATCGCCTTGTCTGACCATCTCTAACCCTTGGCGCTTGTTGCGTAGTGATGTCCTGTCTGTGTTTGTGCAATCTAGCCTTGCTCTTATGGCATCGAAATTAAACACCGTATTGTGTGATACTAACAAGGCCCTTGCAGACCCTCTAATTTTGTTTCTTATTATAGTAACAGCTTGATGGTGTGAGCTGCTTCCATTGTATAGCTTGAAAATTTCGTATGCGTCAGTGACTGACTGTCGCTATGCCACGTATTCGCCTGGGATGGATTTAATAATGTCTAAAGGAATTTCACACCTAATTGCCGGGTTGACACAAATTCTCTCATAAACCTCTACCTGAGGAGCATCTGCGCGCAAGCTGCTAATCTGTTCTTCAGCCGCTTTAATCTGCGCCTAAAAATTCATTTTTGCTGCGCCAATGCTTGGCTAACAGCAGCTTCCACTAATATGTTCTGCTTTCATGGTTTCAACTAAGCAGTATTGTTGGCTATTATTTTCGGGTTCTAAACACCAACTATTTTCACTGTCGTATTCTACTATCACTTCCATAGGGACGGTTCCCGGCCAACTCATCATACATATGATTGAGACATGATATGATGACACCTTTCACTTGCACAATTTATTGTTTGGCCGATTGTTTTAAATCGGTAATACATAGAATATAATTGCCAAAAAGGAAAAAATATTTACATTTTGCACTGCGTTAAAACGTAGGATGTAATTGCAGAGAAAAAAGTTGTTCTTCCTTCTTTTTATTATTTATTATTTTTATTTTTACACTGTATCCTGAAGTCTTTAGCTGAACTTACATGTTTTTATTGTGGGTTCTTAAATGTTTGGGCGCCAATTATGTATTAAGTTGTTTGTATTATACTCTAGTCGAGCGTAGCAGTCATCCAGTATGATTGCTCCTGGATCCAGAGATATTGGTCTTGCTCCTTGATCTAGGGATATTGCTATTGCTCATTGATCTAGAGATGTTGCTGTTGTGATTAGGTTGGGAAGTAAACTGACTTCTATTGCAAGCCTAGGGCTTAGACAATAATAAAGGATATGTTTTCTGTCGACGAACGCCGGAGTAGTGTATTTATTCCTGGCGACTTATGTGTTGCGCGCTTCATATAAAACTGAATATGCAGCTACAAAAGGCTCAATGCTAAAGCTAAGTCTGATACGTGCACCACGCCGCAATGTCATGGTCGGCAAGTCGACTCAACATATTCATAGGCAATAAGCGGACGACTCTTGCGACTATAACAAAAGTATCCGATTACCGCTGCTGACCATTGCAGCTATGAAGCACAGATGCAGGCATTCAGCGCTGCGATTGCATAGGCAACCCAACAAATAATTATGACCGCTGCGATTGCTTACGGCAACACAAAAAGCAATTAATATTGCAACTTATCTTAGATGGCCTACTTTACTCAAGCGATAGTCTCCCAAGTACTAGTAACGGCAGGTAACCGGAGAATCAGCCCCCACCATTAACTACAACTGGGTCCTGATATAATAGAAAACTCCTTGTTGCAGGTCTGCACATTAGTGCACCAGTACACCTATTAAGCGGTAAATAGGCAGAATTACCTGGGAAAGTTGGCTGACATCGTTTTAAACCGAATATTCTACCTTAGAGAATTTGGACCAAACAAACAACAAGGAATTTAATATTGACCCCCCAATTTGAAGTATTGGTATAAAGCTGCCTACCAGAATCACCAGTGGTCAGTCTAGCTCTGACATTCATCGAAATACGAGCTAAATCGAAATTATACCGAATAAAATGAGTAAAATTGTGCGCAAATATTGCTGGTATTTACCTATACCAAAGTTTATATAATAAATACTTTGGAATTGAACCCAAAAATTGGAATGAAGATTGGCGCAAACATGCCACTAAAAATCCATTTCCTGCATTTCCACTTGGACTTTTTTCGGTGCAACTTAGGTAAGCTCAGCGATAAGCCCGGAGAAAGATTTCAAAAACAATTAAAATATATCGATGCACATTATCAGGGATTGTGGAATCAGAATATGATGCGCGATTATGTGTGGGTTCCGATACGAGAATCTAATTTTAATACCGTACGCAGAAAGACACGGTACTTGCACAATTTTTAATATACTTGAAAATTCAAATAATAGGTAATAACTTAATTTTGTTGATTTATATTATTTCTGAATGTTATATGACCATTTGTCTATAGGTTGAGGGCCTTATCTCGGTCAATAGCACCGCAAATCGTTCCTTCTGTTACTCATATAAAGTGCTCGTTTCTGCATTAATTTTAATGAATGATATCTTTACTGATGTTCCATTAAAATATATATTGATGTGATTATAAAGTCAAATAGCCAACAAATTAATTCGGGGCGACATTAATAAAGTCCGAGGGTAGAATTTAGAAGATTTCGTAGAAGATGTCGCCAAAAATCATTTATGTCTACAAAAAAATGTCTAGCTTTAAAATGTTGTTGTATCACCGTCTCTCCTTCGATTTAAATGATTGATATCTTAAACGACGCCCAATTAACTGCGCAGCTATATAAGTAAATGGGTGAAGAACGAAGCATAATTTTTTTCGACTTTTCCCCGAATTTTAATTCAAAAGATAGTGAATAATACCTCACAAGAAATCATCATTTTTTTAATTCGAAAATATATCGTTACAAAACCAATGATTTTAATTTAAAAGAGTGGAGGACTGATTAATAGACATATTCATTAGCTTTCAGTAATTGTCGAGCTTCGGTTACGAAATTATCGAGTAATGGTTAATATTACAAACATACCTCTGAAAAAAGCTAAAAAAAATACCATATTTTAAAAAAAATTTAAAAAAAGGTATTACCATAGAACAATTTTTAAAGTGGTTTTTCGTCATAAGGGGCTCCATATGCATCAGGTTTGGCCAAAATAGCAAGCAAAAAGTTAGATGTTGTTACCTAGTGTTATTTACGTTTCAGACCCGTTAGATACTCGGCTAGTTTAAATTAAAATTTAAACTGCCATTAAATATGAAATAGCACCATATATTGGACGAAATTGTTTGTACAAATGCAAAATGTTTATTTATTAAAATTCAAGACGTTATATATATGTATATATATATATACATATAGAAATTGAGGCGTGAGGGAAATTACCGAGGCCATGGAATAAGTCGACTGTCAGGTCCAATTTAAGGGCAATGGGCCAGCGAATGTTGAATCAGCCCATTGCAAGAACGGCGGGTACGCCGTAGCCGATAACACCGTGCCTGCCAACTGGTCTGTTAATTTGTGTATATTCCTATGCAGGTTCTGTTTGTTTTGGAAATTTTGTACCGTCTAGGGGCGAGGTTGAGGATTCCAATCGGTTATTACAGTTAGTTTTATAGCGGGCATGAGATGGGACCGCCTGCAAAAGCAAATTCAAATCCAGCAAATTTACCATGGGATCACAACAAAGCTCCCTTATTTTGATATTCTACGCTGCTTCTGTGCTGAGATGAGGACGTCGACAACATTGGGCGGAGCGGGATAACAACAACCACGCTAAATTCGGCTGGACTTGTAGGAGGGTTTTTTGTTTTGATATTTTGCTTCTGTGCTGAGATCAAGACGTATGTAATTTTTAGGGGGAAAAGGATTACAACAACCACACTAATTTCGGCTCACTTGTATCGCTTATTGTTTTGATACTTTGCGCTCCTTCTGCGATGAGATGAAGACGGACGCAACTTTTCATCGTATTTGTGCACATGGATATTTTGTATTTGTGCCGATATACGTATCTAAAAATGCAAAGCAATCTTTAGGTACTATATGCTAGTGAAAGCCAAAAAAATGCAAAAAAAATTAAAAAAAAACTTTTAAAATTAATTTAATTAAAATTATATAATGAAGCTATTTGAAATAAATTATTTTTATATATTAAGTCCTATTTTCTAATATTCTTATTTTTCTTGCACCTGGCCCATGTCTTTCTTGCACATCCAAATATATTGAAGTGCAGGTTTATTGATACCTAACCACTAAATTATATTAGGACTCTGATGAGTTTGCTCAATTTTTGCAATAACAAAATAAAGGGCCAAAAGTCAGGTCAAATTATTCAGCTAGCTCTCAAGTGACACTTGCCATAAAACAAGTGTGGCTTGCGCCCAAGAAAAGTGTGGCTTGTGCCCAAGAAGCTGAAAATCCACGAAAATTAAATCTATACTTTCTTCAATGAACAGGCAGCCAGAGCAAAGGGCACACAATTACAATATTGCGTATACATATAGAAATATGAATAACTGTGCGTGCACACGCATCTTGCAAGCGCACCCGCTTCTAAGTACCCTTACCAACAATTAATAAATCCCGACATTTCACACCAAAGTGGCGAACCTTTTGCATATATGACAGCTCTCTGCAAGCGAAAGGGCAGTAAAGCGACCAAAAATTGATATTTCTTTAATTTTCGACGCATTGCTGTTTGAAGTCACTCAGTGCGAATACAGAAAATGCTCTGCAGTGGGAGGAAGAAAATTGCAAAATATCCTCTATCTACCTCAAACCACACTAAGCAAATGGGAATAGAAAGAATAGCAAAGAAGAAAAAACAAAAATTGTTTTTGCATTTTGGGCAATAGAAAACATGGGCTAGACAATTACGCGTTGTGTTTTTGTTTTGTGTTTGCGCCTCTATCGCCAAGCACGAAAAATGTGCTATAACCGAATGTGCTTCTGAATCCCGCTCTTCTACTTTAGTTCTCTCTGCTGAAACCCCAGGACGAGTGCTAGTCTGAATTGCAATCAAGTTCAAGAACATCGGTGGTTACACACACTAGTCCCTCCCCTTGTTTATTTAACCAAAATGTAGTAATCATATACAGTATGTCAAGAATCTCTTTACACACTGAAAATAAATTTTGTTTTTTGACTTTAGATAAGAATATAAAGGCTTTTTATTGGAAAATTATAAAAATTTTTTAATGTTAACAATTCAGTGATATGTCTTAAGTGATATGTGAAAAAAAATAGCAAAATTATAAATAGGCAACTTTAAAATCAACAAAAACAATTATAACTCATTTTGCACACTGTCAAGAAACTCTTTACACATTTCGTTTTCGACTTCTGTTTTGATCTCATTCTACGAAACAACGGTACTTTACCGTTAGCTATGCTTATTGTGTTGTTTAATGCTGCTCTGTTCTTGGTTTGCTTTTGATTTGGTTGTAAAATTTGGACCGGTGCATATGTAAAGACGATTCTCTTAAATTTTTAAAATGCCTGGCAAACGGTTAAGTTTTGACCTAATCCAACTGATTTACTACAATCATCAGTTGGGCAAATCTGTTGCGGACATGGTGAAAATGTTAGCAGTTTCCAAAAAACCATTTACAATGTCCTAAATCGCGCCAAAAATGAAGGGAGACTTGAATTAAAACATGGAAGTGGCCGTAAAAGTAAGATTAGCAAACGAGCAGACCGCCTAATCATGCGAAAAATTGATCAAAATCCCCAAATATCCGTAAGGACTCTTGCCAAGGAGCTTGAGGAAGAAGTTGACTTGGTTGTATCCCATGAAACCATACGTCAGGCCATTCTACGGCATAAGTACTCTTCAAGAGTGGCAAGAAAAAAACCGCTGTTTTCGTTGATCAACGCGGAGAAGCGCTTTACTTTTGCTGTAAGCATGATCGAACAGAAGATTGAATTTTGAAATGACGTCATATTTTGCGACGAAACAAAAATGAAGTTGTATTACAACGATGGTCCACCCAGAGTATGGCGAAAGCCATTAACTGCTTTGGATAACAAAAATATTATTCCGACTGTAAAATTTGGAAAACTTTCTGTCATGGTTTGGCGGTGCATTTCCGAGCCGAGGAGTTGGAAATCTGGCTTTTATCGAAAATACCATGAATGCAGAACAGTACCTCCAAATTTTAAAAACAAATTTGGGGCGCAGTGCGGAAAAATTTGAGCTAATAAAGGACAATAAGCCAAAATTCAAGTTTTACCAAGATAATGATCCCAAACATAAAGAGTATAATGTGCGGATGTGGTTGCTCTTTAACACTGGTGGCGTCATCGATACACCACCCCAGAGTCCCGATCTTAACCCCATTGAAAATTTGTGGGCCCACTTGAAGAAAAAAGTGGGAAAAAGGCAGCCCAAAAATAAAAATCAACTTAAAGAATTTATACTGGACGAATGGCAAAAGATCCCCATTAAGTATGACCTACAGAAGTTGATAAATTCCATGAAAAAACGGCTCCAGCATGTAGTCAATGCTAAGGGAGGGCATACTAAATATTAAAATTAGTTTAATTCGATATATAATCACTGAAAATTTAGAATTTATAGCTGTGTAAATATTTTGTGTAAAGAGTTTCTTGACAGTGTCAAAAATTAGTTATGATTGTTTTTGTTAATCGTTAAGTTGCCTATTTATAATTTTGCTATTTTTTTCACATATTACTTAAGACATATCACTGAATTGTTAACATTAAAAAAATTTTATAATTTCCAATAAAAGCCTTAATATTCTTCTCTAAAGTCAAAAAATAAAATTTATTTTCAGTGTGTAAAGAGATTCTTGACATACTGTATATATATTGGTTTTTTGTATACCAAAAACTTATGCATATAACTATTTATATATAAAATATTCAATACTATTATATTTCGGTCGCGTTCAATATTAGTATCCTTAAACAAAAAAATGTGTCAACTGTATACAAACTAATTTGTAATTTTATTTTATATATATTTGTTATATAAACTATGAAATCAACAAGTATAAATTCTATTAAAATTTGAATTTACTTTAAAAAGAAAATAAAATGACTTGCAATGAAATCAACAAGTATTTTTAATATTAAGATTTACATTTACTTAAAACATAAAATAAAACTACTTTCAATCTATTTGCTTTTAAATACATTGCGTCGAATAAAAACTAAATTTATGTTGACTTTCATCGATAGTGCGCACGTCGCATTTGCTCATCTCGAAGCCATTGGCGATAGTTCATACCTATTACATATTCATCGACCAGAGGTATCGATGCGGAAAAACATTTGATATTGTGCTGCAAATCATTTATCGGCAACTTTCATTTGCTTATATTTAAGAAATTACGCAATAATTAAAGTAAGGCTTAGTCGCAGGAAACGAAATCGTCGTAAAAAACTAAGTGATGTGAACACGAACACGAACTGACGTTCTTTACCTATGGTAACTTAAACGAAGTATTACCCGAAGAATTCCCCATATTTCTTTGTGATATCGATGTGATAGATTCAGCTCGATATTTCTTCCTTCACTACCTCGAGCTCACTATTTTACAAATTCTGTATTGCTGCGGTGTGTTGAATAACATGCGCCCTATAACATTTTATTTAAATTTATTTAGATAGTTTGTATACTTGCAGATACCACTAAATTATGGAGGAATATGCACGTGAGCCATGTCCTTACCGTATTGTAGATGATTGTGGAGGCGCTTTTGCAATGGGTTGTATAGGAGGCGGTGTTTTTCAAGCAATTAAAGGATTTCGAAACGCTCCATCAGGAATAAGCAGACGAATGGTATGCATTTACAATAATTCACTACGTAATGAAAGTTAGTAAAAATCAAACCCGATAGCATGTGCACAAATGTATTTCAGAAAAACTGTTATATTTGTGCACTGTCTACGGTTATTTCGTGCAGACACTTTCCTAAGCCCTTAAAGGCTTAGAGGCTGGTAAGCTGATCATGCATAAGTAAGAACGTTTCAGTCGGACGTAACCGATTACGAAATACTCGTTCACCGTACATAGAATTTATTATTGTCATTTTGGAAAAATCTAGATTTTTATATTTCGTAAGGCAGCGGTGGACGTGGCCAACATTTTACGGCTCGATCTTAAGAGGAGGTCACCCTTTCCACTAATATATATTCAGAATATGGAGTCCCTAGATCAAAAATCTAAACTAAATTCATGAATAACTTCTAAACGTGTGTGTGTGATTCTGTGCATGTGTAATGCACAAATGTAATGGAATCGAAACACTTATATGAAAAGCCAGGGTTGAGGGTATCCCCTAGTCGGGCTCACCCGACTGGAAACACTCACAAAACTGGCGGTCCAAGACAACGTAAAAATTCGTTTTTAGGCAGCCAAAGCCAATGTAACGCTTAATTACACATACATGCTTAAGTTGAAAACATAAATGGACTCATGGCAATCAGCAAGTCGAAATGAGAGCGCATTCGATTTTTCGAATTTTATGCTCATTAAGTTGTGAGAGCGTAAAGGCAACGATTTTGTTTTCATTCTCATTTTTGTGAAAATCAAGCTGCCTTATAAAATTTTTTTGTTCAGCGTGACGCACAGTTGCACAGATTCCCAACATTACATTTGTTTACAAGAACGCTATAAACTAAAATGTTGTGAAACGATGGACGCCCTGGAATGCTGTCCCCAGTACAAAATTCACCAGGATCGACTTTAGTTCGTTAGGAAGCAATTTTTGCTTTTTGGCATACGTGGTTTAAACTACGATCTCAAGCATCATCTGCCATCATACTCCAGCAGACTTTTACTTCTTAATCTTCCATCGCTAACCCACTGTAGGACAATCCTTGGTATTGTCTTCCTACATAAATTCATTAATGGCGACATAGATAGCGCATTTCTTTCAGGTCGCCTGAACTCCTTTTTTCCATTTAGACCTACTTGAAACTATTACCCGCTTTTCCAAATGCACGTGGGAACGTAAGACTTCGCTTTGCACATTACTAAATGTGAAATTTCTCCAAATATGTGCCATATACCAAAAATTTGCCTAATACTCGTTCACAGTAGTTATTATTGTTATTTTGGAATTATATAGACCTTTTTTATTTCATAAGGGCGATGATGAACGTAGCAAACATTTTTCGACTTGATATTAAGAGGAGCAAAATTTGATGACTATAGCTATAAATTTATGGGAAATATAGATTTGCCGGGGCGGGAAAGGGCATGGCCATGAATGTTTTTCTTACCGCTTTTTAAAATCATGACCAGAAATCCACCTTTAAAATGTGGTAACTAGCTCCAAATTGCGAATTCTAGCCTTTAGCGATTCTTGGTGGCCTAGAAGGTACAAGTAACTAACATGATCCAAATCATTTGTAAGATATATGAATAATTACAAACAAAACAAGTAAGAACGTTGCAGTCGGACGTAACCGACTGCATATACGAGTTCCCAGTATACAGAAGTTATTATCATACCTATATCTTTTAGTTTGTAATAGTGATCAAGTCGACAAGAGTCAAAAAAATTTGAAATGCATTTCATTTTAATTTCAGAGAAATACAAAAAATTTAATTTTCTCATAACTTTTCAAAGAGATATCGGATTGTCATAAATTATGTACATTTCTGTCCGCTTAGAAATTGGCATTTCCCATAGTGTGATGCTGAATAAAATAGAGGCACAGCCTCTGAGTAAAGTGTGCTGCTTACGGCGTGTCAGAGATTGATTAGATATATTAGCAATTAAACTATGAAAAATCTAAATTTACAAAATTAGAAAATCTTCCCATTTTCTCTAAAACGGGTATTTATTTAAGCGACCAGAATAAATAGTGCTTTAAAAACTGCGCTATTGTGGGCCGATGGCTAAACAGACAAAAAGTCATATTTTGCAAAAATAAAAAAATTTACTTTGTGAAAAGTATAAAAATCTCTTAAATGTGAGAAATGTCAATAAATGTAGTGATTAACAATTTCAAGAACAAATGGTTGGTTTAAATTATGAATACATAAGAGATATATATATATTAGCCATTACTTGCACGTGATGACCACGCTCTTGAAGAGAATGCCAGAAACGTGGTAGCGGTGCGAATTATGCGTCTGTAGAGAGCGCACTGGTCAAAAAAGGCAAACTTAGCATGTCGCTAAGCATTATCTCTGGCAGTCTTCAGAAGTTTTGAACCATTTTTGCTCTTCACCACAAATGTCATGAAATATGAACTAACTTCTCCACATGCTGCTGACCCAAGGCTACAAGGCAAATACAATGCAGTTGCGGCAAATAATTCGTTGACATTTCGTATTTTTTGAGCAATTAAGATAATAATGCTTTATATACTTACGGTTTTTAAATTTAATTCTGCGCGAAAGAACACGTTTTTAACTTGTTAGTTAAATATGTTGTCCATCCTTTTAGGAAAAAGAAAAGCTTTAAAACTTATAGTTCCTACCTGATGATTTGATATATATATATATATATATATATATATATATTGGTGTAAAAAAATATTAAATTGCACATTTAATTATGACACCCCAAAGATGACTAATATTGCTCGCTTAAAGTATCACTTAATTCCATTTTCCATACCTTGTGGCGAGAAAAATAGTAAATCCTTTAAATAAAATACATATATATATATAGTAGTTTGACGTTAGCGATCACAACAATGTGGTTCAATATGCACAGACTGAGTCATTACACATCGACATTTTGTTTACATATTCTACTTTAGCAGCTTTTTGTTGTTGTTGCAAGTAAGAAGCAAAAAAATTTTGGTTGTCACATAGCTTGATCTATGCAGAAGCAAATGAAAAAAATTAGAAGAGAACTAACATATAAGCAAATGAAGAGATGATTATAAGTTTTTAAAAATATTTACACACATTTTATTTACGTCAAAAGCATTTACACAAAGCATTAACTAAATATTCTTCTTGTTTATTACTTAAGTAACAAAACTCATATTGACTAATATTACATTTGTGATCAATATTTGGCTGTATCCTAATTGGAATTAATTTAATAAAGTTATGGGCAAATAGAAGCGTCAATTTGGACCAAATTTTGCATATTTTAATGATGGTGTGATCGTGTTTTCGATTATTATCAAAATTCCTTTTCATTTTCATTTTCAATGATATTAAGGTCAAGGCCCTGGGCAAGTCACAGCAGAACAACGAGATACCCTGAACCCTGTCTTTACATACATTGTAACTCTTATTTTCATAAATACATACACAAACAAACCCCACACGCTGGGCATTTTACTCAGTAGCTGAGTACCAAATCTAGCGCTTATAGTCTAGGAGATACGCTAAGAAAAAAACAAGTCTTACAATCTATTTTTATTGATATCGTATTGTATTACAGAATCTATAGTTGTTTAGTTTTTCCCTAGCTTAGTCTCTAGCTTTTGTAGTTTCCGAATTTTCTGCGTTCACACAGACAGTCAAGGCTAAATCGACTCAGCTCGTCGACAAGAATAGACAGTGATGGAAAAATAATAGAAACGGCAATTTTTTTTTGTAAATTGTAAATTTTCTTCTGTAAAAATTATTTTGATTCAAATGATATATTTTATATTTAATGTTTACTCCAATATGTTAAAAAAAAACAAAAAGTATTGGCTTTGCGATAATTCATATCGTCACGAAAACTTATTTAAAAAAATAAAAATAAACACTTAAGATTATAAAAAATTTGTTTTTCTTCATATTATTGAAATAAATGGATGGATGAATTAAATAAATGGTTTAATATTTTGTTGTGACTCCAAGATTTTTTTCCACTTCGGCGCACGAACGACTCATGGAATCCACAAGTTTGGCACAAGTTGAGGAATCAATAGCGTACCACTCGTCCTGCACTGTTTTTCCATAAATTGTACTTATTTTTAAACTTGAACCCAGTAATTCTTTTTTTTTAATAGTCCCCATAGGTGTTCTATAGGATTAAGGTCTGGAGATTGTGATGGCCAGTTCATCGAAAGAAACTATTGTCGAGGAATCTCTGTTTTTTAAGTTTCGTAGAGGTCAGTATTTTGCATCTACTCCCACTTTAATGGCATTTCTTCCTGGGCGTATACTAGCATTATACTATTAAGGATATTGACGTAGTCGGTGGCACATATCTTATCTTTTATCCAATATATAGGACCAACACCCGAAACAGAAAAAAATCTCCGCCACCATGGTTAATTGCTTTAATTGTGTGTTTTGGATCATGTGCAGTATTTTTACGGCGTCCTATATGTGGTTTTCCATCAGATTCAAACAAATGTATCTTTGTTTCATCTGACTAGAACACGTTTTTCCAAGTTTTCCTCATGAAATTTTGATTCACAAAATTGATTTGCTTTTGCATATTCTTTTTGCTAAAGAATGGTACCTTCCTTGCAGAATGTGCTTTTAAATCGACATCTATAAACCCTTTTCGTATTGTTCGACTGGTAATTGGTATATTTAAGTCCTTTCTTAGATACTCCGATGATAGAAATGGGTTTTATTTTGACTGCCAGCGGATTGCCAAATTTGTTTAATGTTGCTCGCTTTCTGTCTCGTTTCTCTTGTTTTACTTTGAAATGGATAGCGGAAAATGTTTTTTTTTGTGCATTGTATTATTTTTGCAATTTCAGCTCAGGTTTTGCCATTACTTTTGAGTTTTCTGATGTCTTCCCTTTCCAAATCGTTCCAATGTGCCGCTCAACCCATTCTAAAATGAGAACTTCGCAGAATTTGGTATGCCAACACATTTATTTTTGAAAAATTGTCAAATACTACCGCAATTTCACTATTTCTCGCCTTTCAAAACGATGGTACGACAAAATGTAATTGCGTTTCTATTTTTTTTCAAACCCAAAACCGAGGTGACTTAACAAACACGCCTACGCAGCTAATATTTTTGCAATTATGTGCGCAAAAAAATAACTAAAATAAAGTACCATTGTCAACTAAGAATGTATAGTGAGTTTCATGTATAAAAGTTTCTCACAAAGTTAACAATATGGGTTGAACCGAAAAAATGCATGCCGTTTCTATTATTTTTTCCATCACTGTATATGGGGTTTGAGATGCTTCCTTCTGTCTGTTACATACATTTGTAACCAATATTTCAATGGGTTCAGGGAGTAAAAATGATTTAAATATTACAATGGGTTTAGGTAATACAGATTTTCTACCGACCCAACTTCATTAAGTGACATATGAAATATAAATGTAGGTTTTGTCGCGTTTCGTGACCCAAACCCGATGCATGTCACATCTATCCATATTGTGATGGGCTTATGCATACATAACTCACACGCCATTCCCGAAAGCGAGTCCTTCATTTTAGCATACACTGTAAAAATAAAATCGACACGTATTGTCATAGGCTATTGTCAACAAGATTGCTCTAATAGGGGATAATAGGATCGAATATACCAGACCTCAGCTGCGAACTATCGTTACATATTCATAAACCCTTTTGCAGTCATACATATATACACAAAATCACACAAACACACGCCACATTGTCACACTGGGCACACAGCAGAGCACGAAAAGCCAGCCGTGACTGTGTGAATACTTTTGACTATGTTTGTATATTCATATTTTTAAATTAATATATTAGACTGTACCTCAGTAAAATACATACGTTCGTAAATATAAATTTAGGAAACGTGGCGGCGTGTAAGAACGCTTGTCTATCCATTTTGTTTTTGTTCGAAAATCAAGCTGCCTTACAGCATTTCCTTGTTTGTTGTAATAGGTTTAACAAGTAAACTGATTTTCTTAAAATGCAATATGTATTTATTTAAAAACCAAGCGCGGCTTAATTGGCTTCTTTTCATAAAGCAAATAAATCTCGTATTGTCATCTCATTTATACCCTAAAATTTTTGTTTTATTATAATAATAAAAGTTTTTTCTAGATCGGAAGTATTGCTGCAATAAAAACTCGGTCACCCGTAATTGCGGGAAATTTTGCAGTTTGGGGAGGAATGTTTAGTACAATTGACTGTACCTTGGTACATTTTCGAAAAAAGAAGACCCATGGAATTCGATTATAAGCGGTGCTGCAACAGGAGGAATCTTAGCGGCTAGAAATGGTACGTTGGTTCAATGTCTTAAATTGCCTTATGCACTACAATTATTCCGCAAAATCTGTCCTGCTTTAAAGGACACCCAGCTTACCATGTAAGAGTTGTGTTAAAACAAGTAAGAGTGATTCAGTCGAGAGCGCCCCATATATATAGTTTTAGTTGTTCTACATATATATTGGGGGAAGAGAGGGCGAAATTGGGGAAAGTCATCCTGTATGCGTCGACAACAAGAAGATTTACATTTGCTTTACACGGGTCAGCGCGACATTATTCAACAGTTGACTGAATTTAAGGATACAGCCAAAACTGTTGGATGGGATGACTTGTAAAAATACATATACGGAAGGCAATGGCTGCAAGGCGCCGCATAACTGTTTATTCGCGGTATTACAAGTTTCCGCGACTAAATAAGGTTATATAGCTAAAAACTGTAGCGCATCTCTGACGTGTTAAATTTGCAATGGAGTTGGCCATTTCGCGAAGAACTGCGAGCAAAGGAAACATATTAGCAATGTGGATGTGATCCTCATACGGGAAGTTGTTTTAATACTCGTTCACGAAGTGACAAGAGTATATTGGTTTTGTGCAATGTCCGTCATGCTGTCCGGATGAACGCAACTTTTTCGTCGCTATTGAAGATAGAGACCTGAAATTTTGGATATGTTCTTGAAGTTATCTGTTTCAGACAAAGTGTAAACAAATCGTTAACATACCTCACATCACAAATCGATAAAAGGTGAATGTTTCGCACAATATTAAAGTTGAAGTCACCAAATTTGGTATGTAGATTTCTGGTGACATCCCCCAAAGTTTGCGACCTTCATATCCCGGACACGCCCCCAGCGTACTCGCCTTAAAAAAATATGAATTGGTTATATATCCCACAGTTTTTGGACTAGGGGCTCTATATTTGGAATATATATTACTGGAAAGCTCCTCCAAATATCACACCCCTCCCGCCTCCATAATCGCTAAAATCGTTATACCTGAAAGCTCAAATCGGTTACGTGAGTATAATTCACAAAGTTTTAAAGCTTGAGAACCCAAACTTAGTATTTAGATAGCTGCTAACCTCCCTAATAGATTGCGACCTTGATATCCCGGCATCGCTCACATTCTTAAGGCTGGAGTCACCAAATTTGGCAGACATTGTTTGGTTGACCTCCTCTTAAAATAGATCGGAAAAATGTTGGCCACGGCCACCTCTATGAAATAAAGAAATTCTTTATTTTTCCAAAATATCAATAACTTTTGTGTACTGTAAATGAGTATTACTCACTTAGTTACGTCCGACTACAACGTTCTTACTTGTTATATCCTGAGCCAATTGAAAATGGAAGAAAGCAATTCGAAAACCGAAGGCATGTGCTTTAGCTTATACATAGCTTTAAATACTCTTTAACTCATACAATTGTATAAAGATCATATGGTTTGTTAGTAATAGTAGAACAGTAAGTAAAGTGCGCAGCTTGCAGCAAGTGTTTGTGTGTGTGCACTTCTAACGACAGCGTATAGCTGGCTTTCGGGTATCTTCTAGAGCAAACTTATTTATAATCTGGAAGATGTGCTGCTGACTACAGATTCCAAACAATCAATAGGAATTGGTAGTGGTGAAATAGGTTAAGTTGGATGTTTCAAGTCGAATATTTAAATAGACTAAATGAACTGAAATGTTACCTTTAAAGTCATTAAACAAGAGCTGGATCATGCCACAAATGTGGGAAACCATTTAAACTCCAATGAAGTAAAATTTTTACCAATGGAATAAGGGAGAAATTTTCAAAAAAATGTGCAATGACCTCAACAAGTCTCCAAAGACAATGGAAAAGGAAGTATTCGTAAAAAGTAAATCTAAAAAGTTACCCATTGAAATGAAAATAATTCTCGAAGATGATTATGCAGTATTTCAACACACCTGCATTCCTTTATAGACAAATAAATTGATCGTCAAGATGCAGAATAGAAGACGGAATTACTGCACCATGTTATCAGAGTAAGTTTCTCAAGCAGTACTGACAAAGAAGTTGGTTTAAAAAAGTGCGCTACATTTATAGTCGTCTTTACATGATGAATTACAAATATATATTCGAAAACATTTTCAGCGAGGAGATATAAAGACGCAAAGAAAAATTTGTTACCGATACCCGATTACTAGCAAGAAGAAATTATATCCATGGCTCGAAATTCAAACAAAAAAATTCACATTGTACATTGGTGGCGCCACTGGTCTAACGCTAAATACGCGCACTACATCTCTATGTATGTATAGTGTGAATATCAGTTATACAATATAACAAGTGAGAAGTCTCTAGTCGGGGGCGCCCGACTAGGGGATTCCCTGAACCCAGTGTTTTCATACATTTTAGTCCCCTCGCATTCATAGATAGAATCACATATACACACACACACACACACACATGTGTACTCAAGATCATGCTGGCGCCAAGAGCATGCTTGCGAGGCTGAAAGAGCTACAAGAGGTGGTCAAAACACAGCTGCCGAAGAAGCAGTGCCTACAATGCTGCCGAGACGTGCTACCAACCATCTCCGAGAGGAGTGACCGAAGCCCAAAACGCGACATGGCAACGTCGACGGCGGAATGTTGCATTAGCATCAAACCAGCCCCGGCCTCCAACAAAGCCAAATCAGCAGATAATAGGTAACCACCAAAGAAGAAATGTCTGATCGAGCAAGAGAAGGAGGGGGGGTTGGACTGAGGGAAAAGCAAAGCAGGCAATTCGGAAGCGACCACACCGACCTGATCTAATCATAGTGAAATGCACGAAACGCATGCCATACGCCGTCGTGCTCGACCGAATAACTGCAGACGTCAATACAAACAGTATTTGCAAATGAATCGATGCCATTCGATGAGGTCCTTACAGCGCTTTATGGCCCCTATGGAAGGAGACATTCCGGAACTCAGATAGCAATGCTGTTAGTGCAAACCAGCCTCGCAGCAGAACTGCTAAAAACTGGCAAAGTCCGGATTGGATCGGTTATCTGCCGTATACGCCGCAAGATTGAGCCAAAACGGTCCTATCGATGCATGGAGTTTGGATATACATCTACCAGATGCAAACGCATACATGCAGTCTCCAAAGAAAAGTTCTTCAAGTGTCGAGGTACGGGACATAACTCTGGACAGTGCCCTAATAAGCCAAAGTGCATACTCTGCGCGAAGAAATGCGCGTGCGCTATCCAAGCCGCACATTCCACACTGAACAGAAACTGCCCAGAGTTCAGGAAGGCCTACAAACAGTTCAAAGATGGTTAAAATTCTGCAACTGAACCTTAACCGTTGCATAGCGGCCCAGGTTGTGCTTCACCAAATCCCCTTGAAATAAAAATTGACGTAGCTGTAATCAGCGAGCCATACAAACAAGCACGCGGGAGTGCGGCATCAAAGCACTGACGGCGGGGCAGCACTATGGAGCTGTGCACAGTCACCATGCAAGCTCACCCAACGACTGTCGCGCAAAGGCTTTGTCAGCGCGAAGTGCTGTAAAATATATGTATACAGCTGCATATCATCAAGAAGCTCTTAAACAGAACATGATCGTCGGCGACCTCAACGGTTGGACTACCGAATGGGACAGCAATAGGACGACTCCTTGGGGAACCATTCTACTGGACACTTGCTCGGCTTAATGTTTGCCTGCTGAACAGAGCACCTCTAGCAAGGCAGGTCGCGAGTTTGCACCTGGGACTACTTACTATAGTAGAAGTATTTGGCATAAGAAGCAAAGCCAACAGCTCTGGTAGCGATGGCCGATGCGATCACCGCATGTAACGCTTTAATGGCCATGGCTCGCAAGGGTCGAAAATGATACTGGCCGGTAGCCTGCTGCATCGAGGAGATCGCCAAAGCACGCAGAGTGCCATGCAGCAAGGCGAATGAGTCAAAGATCGCAAGAGTTGTCCTACTATAGCCATCATGCAAACTACCTTACAGCCAATCGGAAAGCTCTAAAGTATGCAATGAAGAAGAGCAAAGCCCGCTATTTCCAGGAACTATGCAATACTGCTGGTGCGGAGCCTGTTGGACAAGCATACAAGCTAGTAACAGGGAAGTTATGGAGGCAACCAACGCCAACGTGCCCGGACCAGCTCAAATGTATTATCCTCACGCTGTTCCCCTGGCAACCACCCGTGAACAAACCGTATTTTCAAGCTGGCAAAACTGAGGACAAAGCACCCACTGACGTCAACAAAGTACTCATCATAGCCGCAGGACTGAAGACACACAAATCTCCTGGATTAGATGGCATTCCAAATGGTGTTTTGAAAGCTGTCATCGCTGCGCACTCTTTATAATTCGTACTGGCGGCACCAAAAATACTGTTTAGTGTGCACACTGAACGTAAGAAATGCCTTTAATTCAACCAAATGGTCAATTATCCTGATGGCTTTCCACAACAAAAACATCCCAGGCCAACTTGTCCAGTTAGTAGCAAGGGATCACAGGGATCAGTTCTTGGACCTCTCTTGTGAAATGTCATGCATGACAGTACAACAGAGTTATTGGTTTTGCCGATGACATTGCAATAGTGACGATAGCACAGAAACTGGACGAGGACAACTGGAAAAGAGCAGTCTAGTCATCGATAAGGTCATCAACTGGCTATGCCAAAACGATGTCGCGCTAGTAGAGCAGAAGTCAGAAGCAGTGCTAATAAGCAGCAGAAGAGTTGTGGAAAAGACTGCTACGTGTTGGCTCTGGCAGCATTGAGACCAAACCCGCCCTTAAAAACTACAGGCTGACGTATAAACACCATCTGAAGTATATCAGCCGCAAAGCCGCCAAGTCCACCACAGCTGTTAGTCGAATGATGGAAAACACGAGTTCTACAATATAGGCTCCTGCAATGGATGTACCATCTTCTAAGATTCACTTCAGTATATCGTCGTTGTGTTCTTCGTGTAGCCAATTTCTTCATCACGGTATCGGAGGATGTCGCGTGGTGGCTAACATGATCCCACTCGGCCTACAGACGTCCGAAAGGCAGAGTGGATCAGCCGCTAACCGTACTCTGAGGGACAACACAATTGCCCAATGCCAAGCAATGTGAAGACAAACTCAAAAGGCAGATAGACAAACCGACTCATACCAAATTGAAGCCATGGCTACTCCGGCGATACGAACATTATATAGCCTAAATGCTGAGAGGACAAGGATGTATAAAAGCCTACCTCTACAAACACGAGGACAACCCGTACTGCGACCATTATGAGTTTGGAGTGTTTGAGGATGAGCACGCGTTTCTTAGCTGCCCGCTCTTTAGACGGGAGTGAGTAGCTACCTTTACTGACAGTTGGGAGCTGAGCCCAGAAAGCATTGTGGCACATGACAGGTTGTTGACTCGTCGCCTCGTGTCCGTTACCAACTTGTTTACTCAGTTCGCGCGTGAAAGTGTGGAATTTCTTCGACAACAAAGTTACACTTTCCAGCTACATCTGTCTGTCAAACTTGGCGATTATAGCCCTAACATTTTAGGAAATGTGGATTTTCGCGGCCTAAATGTTATATAGATTGGAGCGATTTGCAACGCCCCAAAAACGTCAGATATCACATATTTGGACAATTTTTTAAATGAAGAAATTAGAAATCTGATTGACAAACTGTATGTAGCTAGCTTTAAAACTAATGGGGGTACAATAGATTACATTGAATTGCTACGCCAAAAGTAGGCTTAAATAAAAAAGTTTAATACATAATTTGACGCGGGTATATACGAGTATAAATTAAATTCAATTTCAAGTCTGTAATTTTAATCGCGGCGAAATACCAATATACTTTTCACTTTGGCAACAAGTATGAAAAGTATCTCTGATTACCATCGTCAATAAGCTTGCTTTGCGTGTTTCTTGTTGTGGTCCATCATTTGCTGTACTTGATCGGACTTTCAGATTTCAAGCAATTTTTTCTGGCTTTACTGCAAGCTTCTATTACCATAGACATGATGGTAATGACAGATACGGCAGTAAATTAAGGGGTGACGCATTACAAATTTTAATCCTAAATTAAAAAAGAAATTGCAATTTTAAAATATATTTTCAGGTATTCCTGCAATGACTGGAAGTGCTATTATAGGAGGAGTATTATTGGCTCTTATTGAAGGTGTTGGAATATTATTTACAAGAATATCTGCTGACCAATTTAACAATCCATCCCCACCAACTGAAGATCCAGCTGCACTAGGGGATCCTGTAAACTTCTCGTTTGGTCCTTCAAAAAATAAACAATATCAATAAAGATATTCTTCCATATTTAACAATAAACTGTATGATTTGTATGGTGCATACATACACCTAAATAAAACGACAACCTAATTTACAGTTGTATTCAATTTGGCACATTCGAATTCAACGTAAGTATATATTAAGCCAGTTTAGACATCATTAGAAAATCGCTAATTTACATTTAACTTTAGTTTAATCATAAACGCTTTAAAAAACAAAACGTAAGAACTAAGATGGCACTAGTTGAAGGGTCTTGACTGAGAGATACCCTGAATCCAAGTTTACCATATCTATGTGTTAAACTTGGGACCTACCGATAATTAAGTTGCATATTAAGTTGAAGTGCCACAGCACCAGTTAATTTCTTTACGACAAATATTAACTTAACAATACTACACTCACGCAAACAACAATTAAAAAATTCGAAGAAAAAATCTAAAAAACAATCTATCACGCAAATGTACAGTATGTCAAGAATCTCTTTACACACTGAAAATAAATTTTGTTTTTTGACTTTAGATAAGAATATAAAGGCTTTTTATTGGAAAATTATAAAAAAATTTAATGTTAACAATTCAGTGATATGTCTTAAGTAATATGTGAAAAAAAAATTTTAAATAGGCAACTTAAAAATCAACAAAAACAATTATAACTCATTTTGCACACTGTCAAGAAACTCTTTACACATTTCGTTTTCGACTTGTTTTGATTTCATTCTACGAAACAACGGTACTTTACCGTTAGCTATGCTTATTGCGTTGTTTAATGCTGCTCTGTTCTTGGTTTGCTTTTGATTTGGTTGTAAAATTTGGACCGGTGCATATGTAAAGACGATTCTCTTAAATTTTTAAAATGCCTGGCAAACGGTTAAGTTTTGACCTAATCCAACTGATTTACTACAATCATCAGTTGGGCAAATCTGTTGCGGACATGGTGAAAATGTTAGCAGTTTCCAAAAAACCATTTACAATGTCCTAAATCGCGCCAAAAATGAAGGGAGACTTGAATTAAAACATGGAAGTGGCCGTAAAAGTAAGATTAGCAAACGAGCAGACCGCCTAATCATGCGAAAAATTGATCAAAATCCCCAAATATCCGTAAGGACTCTTGCCAAGGAGCTTGAGGAAGAAGTTGACTTGGTTGTATCCCATGAAACCATACGTCAGGCCATTCTACGGCATAAGTACTCTTCAAGAGTGGCAAGAAAAAAACCGCTGTTTTCGTTGATCAACGCGGAGAAGCGCTTTACTTTTGCTGTAAGCATGATCGAACAGAAGATTGAATTTTGAAATGACGTCATATTTTGCGACGAAACAAAAATGATGTTGTATTACAACGATGGTCCACCCAGAGTATGGCGAAAGCCATTAACTGCTTTGGAAAACAAAAATATTATTCCGACTGTAAAATTTGGAAAACTTTCTGTCATGGTTTGGCGGTGCATTTCCGAGCCGAGGAGTTGGAAATCTGGCTTTTATCGAAAATACCATGAATGCAGAACAGTACCTCCAAATTTTAAAAACAAATTTGGGGCGCAGTGCGGAAAAATTTGAGCTAATAAAGGACAATAAGCCAAAATTCAAGTTTTACCAAGATAATGATCCCAAACATAAAGAGTATAATGTGCGGATGTGGTTGCTCTTTAACACTGGTGGCGTCATCGATACACCACCCCAGAGTCCCGATCTTAACCCCATTGAAAATTTGTGGGCCCACTTGAAGAAAAAAGTGGGAAAAAGGCAGCCCAAAAATAAAAATCAACTTAAAGAATTTATACTGGATGAATGGCAAAAGATCCCCCTTGAGTATGACCTACAGAAGTTGATAAATTCCATGAAAAAACGGCTCCAGCATGTAGTCAATGCTAAGGGAGGGCATACTAAATATTAAAATTAGTTTAATTCGATATATAATCACTGAAAATTTAGAACTTATAGCTGTGTAAATATTTTGTGTAAAGAGTTTCTTGACAGTGTCAAAAATTAGTTATGATTGTTTTTGTTGATTTTTAAGTTGCCTATTTATAATTTTGCTATTTTTTTTCACATATTACTTAAGACATATCACTGAATTATTAACATTAAAAAAATTTTATAATTTCCAATAAAAAGCCTTTATATTCTTATCTAAAGTCAAAAAATAAAATTTATTTTCAGTGTGTAAAGAGATTCTTGACATACTGTATATATAAATGCATATGTGTATGCATCCATATAAAATTGCATTCTACCAATTGACCCCTCAAATGTTTAGCACACGTTTATAATAATAACTTATGTATATATATATATATATATATATATATATATATATATATATATATATATATATATATATATATATATATATATATATATATATATATATATATATATATATATATATATATATATATATATATATATATATATATATATATATTATAACAAAGTAATATTAATATAAACACAATATTTTATTCGTTATTGAGAAACGCATACGCTTGTTTTGTTAAATATTTTCATCTCTACTTATAATTAATAATTATTGACAGTTCTGTAGTTTTTAGAATGAAATTCAAGTTTATGTTATAAACCATTATATAGTTTAACTGTGCTGCTGCTATAGCAACGGAAAAACGACAAAAAGAACCGCTCGTATAGCTGCCGAAACGATTTCACTGCACTGCAGCGAAGCACAGCAGTAAGCTATTCAGCAATTTTAAGCAGTGGTCAAAATCAAATTAAATTGCGAAGTTAAAATTTATAATTTGTGAGGAGTAAGAAAAAAGAAATACATAAAACATAAAAAAAGCAAAAAGGTAATTTAAACCATTTTTACAATCATTTTATATATAATCAACTCGTGTAAAAATGCTATTTGCAAAAAGAGGACAGAATATACGTTATGGGGTCGGAGATACTTCCTTTTGTCTATTACATATATTTGCACAAAACTATTATACACATTTCCTTTTTTTAAATAGCGCTGGCTGTTGATATCATCGGCTATGACACTAAAATTTTTACCAAAAACTTGGAAACTTTCGAAAGCTCGTCAATCAATTCAAGTCAGTCTTCCCAAACAAAAAAATAGTATTTTTTGTTAGTATTTCCAATTGGTTATTTTGACGCTTTAAAAATACGGTTACTTTGTCCCGTGACCACGTGTTTAATTAAATTCATTCATTTCCAGATTCGACACGTGTGTAGAGTTGTGCGTACATATAATATATATATACATATATAAGTTACTGCTACTAAATGGATAAAGTTTCAAACGGCTGGTTCAGTGAAATCCAGGAAGATTTATGGCCAGGGCAATCATTTTCTTTAAAAGTTCGAGATGTTCTTCATAAAGAAAAATCTAAATTTCAAGATATTCAAATAGTGGAGACGTGAGTTAAATGCAGTATCTTTAAGCCATGTTAATTTATGTTAATACTTGAATATATTTTGATACCCATTTATACATTTATAATTATGCATGTATGTACATATATATGTGTGCATGTGTATGTATTCCCTAATCGTTGGAAAACAATTTTTCAGTAAAGCTCAATACAGACAACAGTTGTGAATAAGAAGGGCCAGTACTGCAGCGCTAGCTTTACTTGCAAGTACCGAGACGCACATACATACTTTGTAAGTGCGTACATATTTACATATGTACATAAATGTATGTATGTATGCACAGCATGCATTTTTGTCTTTCCTGTCTTTCCTGCTAAATTCAGTAACGGTTCATTATTAAATCAAAATTTTAGAAATCAAAAAGCCACTAATTCACTACGCATATGTATGTACAGTCAACGGCATAAATATTTTGACAAAACTATGCGCTATGTTTTTTCTTTTTTCTTGAAAGAATTGTAAAATGTAACGGTTTCATTATCTACTGAAAAGTTAAGTACATTTATGCAAAAAGGAAGATGCAAAGTATTTTTTAATTCCTTTATGCGTTTTCTTGTTATACGCATTCTTATCTTTCGCAAGGTGATAGAAGGTGGACAAAAGTATTTTGACATTTGCTCTATTCAGTCGGTATTAAACTACTATCGATCTTGAAGCTAAGCTACGCATCTATTAATATTGTCTACTGATTCAAAGTGCTGATGCGAACAAATTTGCTTCATAGATTTGCTTAGATATGCGTAAAACAAATGAATTAAGCGACTTTGTGAAACATGACATGGTGGCGAAGTATAACACTGGTATTTCTGTAGAAACTATCAGTAAATTATACAAGTACCCCGCCAAACTGTGTATTATCAAATTATTAAATATAAAAAAACCACACCACACAAAACTTGGCTCGTTGTGGCAGACCGCGTAAGACAACAGGTCAGAACGATCGTTTGATTCTAAGAAAATTTAAGAATAATCCTTTAGAAAATCCTAAAACTGTTGCCAAGGAGCTTTCTAATTACATCAACATTAACATAAGTGAAAGGACAATTCGCAGACGATTAAAGGAAGCTGATTACGGCACGTACATAGTCAGAGTTATTATATATTATACAGTATGTCAAGAATCTCTTTACACACTGAAAATAAATTTTATTTTTTGACTTTAGATAAGAATATAAAGGCTTTTTATTGGAAATTATAAAATTTTTTTAATGTTAACAATTCAGTGATATGTCTTAAGTAATATGTGAAAAAAAATAGCAAAATTATAAATAGGCAACTTAAAAATCAACAAAAACAATCATAACTAATTTTTGACACTGTCAAGAAACTCTTTACACAAAATATTTACACAGCTATAAGTTCTAAATTTTCAGTGATTATATATCGAATTAAACTAATTTTAATATTTAGTATGCCCTCCCTTAGCATTGACTACATGCTGGAGCCGTTTTTTCATGGAATTTATCAACTTCTGTAGGTCATACTCAAGGGGGATCTTTTGCCATTCATCCAGTATAAATTCTTTAAGTTGATTTTTATTTTTGGGCTGCCTTTTTCCCACTTTTTTCTTCAAGTGGGCCCACAAATTTTCAATGGGGTTAAGATCGGGACTCTGGGGTGGTGTATCGATGACGCCACCAGTGTTAAAGAGCAACCACATCCGCACATTATACTCTTTATGTTTGGGATCATTATCTTGGTAAAACTTGAATTTTGGCTTATTGTCCTTTATTAGCTCAAATTTTTCCGCACTGCGCCCCAAATTTGTTTTTAAAATTTGGAGGTACTGTTCTGCATTCATGGTATTTTCGATAAAAGCCAGATTTCCAACTCCTCGGCTCGGAAATGCACCGCCAAACCATGACAGAAAGTTTTCCAAATTTTACAGTCGGAATAATATTTTTGTTTTCCAAAGCAGTTAATGGCTTTCGCCATACTCTGGGTGGACCATCGTTGTAATACAACATCATTTTTGTTTCGTCGCAAAATATGACGTCATTTCAAAATTCAATCTTCTGTTCGATCATGCTTACAGCAAAAGTAAAGCGCTTCTCCGCGTTGATCAACGAAAACAGCGGTTTTTTTCTTGCCACTCTTGAAGAGTACTTATGCCGTAAAATGGCCTGACGTATGGTTTCATGGGATACAACCAAGTCAACTTCTTCCTCAAGCTCCTTGGCAAGAGTCCTTACGGATATTTGGGGATTTTGATCAATTTTTCGCATGATTAGGCGGTCTGCTCGTTTGCTAATCTTACTTTTACGGCCACTTCCATGTTTTAATTCAAGTCTCCCTTCATTTTTGGCGCGATTTAGGACATTGTAAATGGTTTTTTGGAAACTGCTAACATTTTCACCATGTCCGCAACAGATTTGCCCAACTGATGATTGTAGTAAATCATTTTAAAAATTTAAGAGAATCGTCTTTACATATGCACCGGTCCAAATTTTACAACCAAATCAAAAGCAAACCAAGAACAGAGCAGCATTAAACAACGCAATAAGCATAGCTAACGGTAAAGTACCGTTGTTTCGTAGAATGAAATCAAAACAAGTCGAAAACGAAATGTGTAAAGAGTTTCTTGACAGTGTGCAAAATGAGTTATAATTGTTTTTGTTGATTTTTAAGTTGCCTATTTATAATTTTGCTATTTTTTTTTCACATATTACTTAAGACATATCACTGAATTGTTAACATTAAAAAATTTTTATAATTTTCCAATAAAAGCCTTTATATTCTTATCTAAAGTTAAAAAACAAAATTTGTTTTCAGTGTGTAAAGAGATTCTTGACATACTGTATATAGACAAGCCCTCATCCTTTTGGCATAGTGTTTTGTGGAGTGACGAAAGTTCTTTTAATTACCACTGCTCTAAAAAAGTTTTCGTAAGAATGCCAAGAACAGCACATAAAATAAGAGTCCCCGTTTATGAGAGAGTAAGCCATGGAAGTGGAACCGTAATGTTTTGGGGATGTGTTGCCTATAATTGGGTAGGAAACTTTGTTCCCATCGATGGAACAGTGAATAAAAATAAATATTTACATATTTTAAAGGATTACGCTTTCCCTTCTGGGGAAAATTTGATCGGAGAAAACGGTCTATACCAGCAGGATAACGCGCCGTGCCACAAGGCGAAATTAATTACCGATTTTTTAAGTGAAGTTGGTGTTAATACACTGGATTGGCCACAACAGACCCCCGACTTAAATAATATAAAAAATATATGGGCTTATTTAAAGCAAAAACGATATCCAAATCTATCAAGGACGCGTGAGGAAACAATATCAGAGGTAGAAACACTCTGGAAGGCTATTTCATTGGACTATATCCGAACTTTGGTTGATTCCCTTCCCCGAAGACTGCAACAAGTTATAAGTGCTAAGGGAGGTTATATTTGTTATTAATAATAAGTAAAATTATCTAAAAACATGCGCATTCATAATTTTTTTAATCTTAAACAATATGTAAAAATACTTATGCCACCATACATTTCTGAAAAATTATTTTTGTTTTTGTTATTAATATACTCATATAATATTTTTTATATATTTTGAAAATAAATTAACTCATCGTTACACCATATTTATTTTAAATTTTTTTAGTGCTCATTTAAAAAGTTATTAACCGAAACGCAAGGTAACTTCTTTGTCAAAATATTTATGCCGTCGACTGTATTAGCACGATTATGTATATTTTTTAAAAGATTTATTTTTCTGATTTTGCAAATATAGCAACACTATTGTCGAGCATATATTTTATAAGCTCCTGTACTATTTTTCATTTTGTACAACTTAATTGTCATTTTGTGCTTACAGCTTTAAATAAGTGGTGAATTGATTTTCGATATTTTGGGAATTGATTGTTATCTCGGGTAGAGGTGTTTTTGTTTGATTATTGTTATTGTTGAAAACTGTCGGCTTAATTTGGAGCATCTAGCTCTAAAAATTTGGGAGATATGGATTTTCGTTGACAAATAAATTTGTCTTGATCTTTGAAAGGTCAACAGTAATCTGTAACATTTTTTATAATTACCTTTAAATCCAAGGATATATAGATTATTTTGATTTGGCGCATTCAAAATATATGGTGGTGTGCTATATTTAGAGGAGGTTATCAATAATCTGTCTGAAAAATGTTGTTTAAACTTAGGACGTACCGAAAAAACAGCGTATTGGACAGCAGCGCCACAGACAACCGACCATTCATGTGACAAAAGTTAACTTAAGTAACATGAAAACTCAACGAAAAGCATTCTAACCAAGCTTAAACAGCCGCATAAAAAGCTCTACCAGACAATTTTTCCAATTGTGCCAAAATTCAACTTCAGTTATCGTCTTTGGTGACCCAACGATACCAAGCACGGGCTTGTTAACGCGCGGACCCGGGCAAAACGCCACCCAACTCTCGCCCAACCGACAGAGGGCCGCGCCGCATAACGTGCGGTGACGAAGATCACAAACAAATGGACAGAGTCAAACGCCTTACTGAAATCAGTGTAAATAACATCTGTTTGCATTTTGTTTTGGAATCCCTTAATATCAAAAGGCGTGAATTCCAATAGGTTAGTGGTAGTATGTCTATATTTCATAAACCCGTGCTGGCAGGGTGAAATTATAGATCTGCAAAGATGTTGTAGTTGAAAAGTTATCAACTTCTCAAACAGCTAGGAATAGCAGACAACTTAGAAAAAAGAAATTTATACAATCTTTAAAAACTGCACATAATCTAATAAAACCAAAAAAAAAAAAAACAATAATGTTGCCATAACTCTAAAAAACTGTGAGATGTACAGAGTTTCGTGGCGTTTGGTGACTCAAAATAACTACAATTATACATTCAAAATTTCAAGTCTATCTTCAATAGCGCCGAAAAAATGTGGAATTGAGTCCACTTAATTTTGAAAGTCCTTTGAAAATACCTCGTTCCAAGAGATGTGTCTTCTGAAATTCGTTTTATGCAAAGGTGATTCCTTTTACGTTTTATAAAAGATACCACATTTTCGAGCACATTCAAATCGGCTCTTCGAGGTAGCTTACTCAGAGTAACGCCAATTGTTTTCAAACATTTTGTAATAATTTTGCTTTTGTGGCATGGGGATAAATGATTTTCCAATCAGCCTATTGTCGGCGTGCTTTTATGACCAGTGATGGAACCAAAATCACCCAGACGGTCAGCCAACGACATGTCTGCGATTATCAAAGCTGCGTCCTCCGATACAGTCAGAAAGTTTCTGTATATTGGGCGACAAGTGAATGTGTTTGAGTTAAAAGTTTTTTCTACGCTGTCTTTACCCAGTGTGGAGCAGTATAAAGTGTCGACTTGATTATGTTCTGTTGTAGTAGAATGTTGCCATCCTTTCGAGCTTTTTTCTTTTTATTCTCCTTCACGAAGTGAAAAGCGTATATTGGTTTTGTGCAATGTCTGTCATGCTGTCTGTCCGAATGAACGCAATATTTTTCGGCGCTATTCAAGATAGAGACATGAAAATTTAGATATATACTTTTCCTTATCTGCTACAGACAAAGTGTTAAGATTTTTCCGCCAAGCCCACTGGGAGGCTGGCAAAACGATAATATGTCGATGCAAATCAAATCGCAAATCGATAAAAGGTGAATATTTCCCACAATATTGATGCAAGAGTCACCAAATTTGGTACGCAGATTGCTAGTGACCTCCCCAAAAAATTGCGACCTTGATTTCTCGGCCACGCCTACTAAAACGACCCCCGCGACTCCGCTGCTTTTGAGCTAGAGTCATAAAATTTTAAAGGTAGATTAGTGGTCACCCCCTTCAAATAAGGGTAAAATTTCCTTCTTCCTACTTGGAAGAAGATCTGTAATCTTAGTTGTCACGGTATGCGTGCGGTCAGGAGCCATAAATAAGGACAAAATCGGGAAAACGCGTGTCTTCTGAACAGCTGGATTATTTTGAGCAGTACGTGCCGAAAACCAGAAAAACGAAAATATATATAAATTAAGTTCTCAGCCAGTCCCACGACAAACCTTGCCGATGTATCTTCAGCCGTTGTCTTTGAAAATGTAACCTGTCCTCCAGTTAAAGACGAAGATTAGGATGGGAATTTACTTCCTATTACTTGCCTTGTGACTCAGTAGTTCAATAATTAAATTCAAATGTATTTTACGACAAAGTGTCGGAGAAAGTATATTATTTATTACTCGACAAATAAAGTACTCATACAAGACAAAACTTAAGAACTAGAAGCCCAGCTTTTGCATACAAAAATATTATAACAGAGCTTTTGCAACAACAGTCGGCATGCCGACTAAGTAAACGATAACGCTGCTCTTACGACAGAGGCAAGAGCTCTGGTTATTGACGCTGCCCACTTCGATCAGAGCACTGGCCACCAAGAATCCGCTGTGTCAGCATCATGCGCGTAACTGTTGGCCAATGTTTGCCTTGGCTTGACAACGAAGTGCCAAACTGTTGCGTGTGAGGGGCACTCGTTAACTTTTATATATATAATTGCTGTTTTATTTTGTGAAACTTTTCGTGATTATTGGAAAAAATAGATAAAAATGGACGGAGTGGTTAACGTTCCCTTCGAAATATTTATTCGACAGATTGCCCCAGACAAGCATTCGATTAAAGCCGGGTCAGTTTTTTAATACATTTTTTTATTGTAACAAAAAGTTCGTTCTGCCTGCTGATGGCGTGAAGATTAGACACCACCAACGTCCTCGTCGTCACCAGAGGCAGCTAGCAAAAGTTTCAAGTGAGTCCGTTCCATACGTGTGGTGGCCGCAGTGCAGGTTATCCACACACGGTCAGAATTACCAATCTATGCGTGTCGTGGTCGCAGCGAGAGCCAGAGCATCCGGCTTTCACACGACATACCGCCAGCAACCACAAAGTTCTTTTTCGTATAAGTCATAATATAAAGCATAAATCCTGTGCGCCTCGGTATAAGTTCTTAAGCTGCCACTCTTCCCAGGCATACACACTTGCGTGCATATTTTGGCGCATCTGCATCTAACGCAGTTGGCAAAGCAAGTTGGCGCCTACACATACATTCATCTGCTTATACCAAACTTAAATTAATTATATTTATTATATCGTATCGATTATTTATTTGTTCATTTATTTCAATAATTTTTTTGTTATTAATTATTTATTTATCTATTTAAATTATTTTCTTTTTATACTCGTTCACGAAGTGAAACTAGTATATTGGTTTTGTGCAAAGTCCGTCATGCTGTCCGTCCGTCTGTTCGGATGAACGCAATATTTTTCGGTGCTATTGAAGATAGACATTTTGAAATTTTGGATATATACTTGTAGTTATCTGCTTCAGCCAAAGTGTTAAGATTTTTGTGCCACGCCCACGGGAAGGCTAGCAAATCGGTAACATGTCGATACACCTCAAATCGCAATTCGATATGAAGTCAATATTTCCCACAATATTAAAGTTGGAGCCAGCAAATTTGGCATGTAGATTGCAGGTAACCTCACCAAATGATTACGACCCTGATATCCCGGCCACACCCACTGAAACGCCCCCGCCTGTAAAAATCGGAAGTGGCTATATCTCCCACAGTTTTTGAGCTAGAGTCACAAAATTTTAAAGGTAGATTAGTGTTCACTCCCTTTAAATACGGGTCCAAAAAATGTCCCCTCCACGCCCACCCTCGCCCACTCCCGTCCCGGCAAAGTGCGACATTTAATATCTCCCACAGTTTTAAAGCTAAAGTCACCAAATTCAAGGTAGATGGCTGGTAATGCCCTTTAAAGATCCAAAAATTTCCCGGTCACGTTCACCCCCTCCCCCACAAATCGGAAAAATCTATATCTACCATAATTTTGGTTCTAGAGTCACAACATTTTAAAGGTAAATGGCTGGTCACTCATTTTAAAGTTCGGTAAAAAAATTTCCCGGCCACGCCCACTCCCGCCCCCACAAATCGAAAAAACCTATATCTCCCACAATTTTAAAGCTAGATTCACCAAATTTGGCAGTTTGTTTTGGTGACCTCCTCTTAAGATCGAGCCAAAAAATGTTGGACACGCCTACCTCAGCCCCCACGAAATTTAAAAATTCTATGTACTGTGAACGAATATACTGAGTCGGCTACGGCCTAAATGTAACATATTTTACATTTTGCGGATCTATCAGCCTGTGTCCGCTGTCGGTAACATGTGAGTGGCAAAATTGACCCTTTCATCAAATAAAATATATTATATTTGCGAAATAAAAACGATAAAAGTAGTTGTATTGTGTTACAAGGCTTTATTGCCCACATTACAAATACATCGCGCAATATGGGAAGAAGAGCACAATCTTAAGACTTGGATGCAGACCTAACCGCCACAAAATTATTCTTCAACAAGTTAAAAACAAAATAAATACTAAGATATGTAACGCGCATACATTTGAATGCAAACAAAAAAATTTCTAGTGTAGCTCTTTTCAAGTGGATATTAATAAAATATATTTATTTTGAAACCCCTTACCCCCATGAAAAATCCTGCGACACCACTGAAATATGTTATTTATGCACCGAGTTAACTTTGGCTGCCGAAAAATGTTTTTATACCTTGAACCCATTGAAAATGGCTAAATCAGGGTATAATGGTTTTGTGCAAATGTATGTAACAGGCAGAAGGAGGCATCTCCGAACCCATAAAGTATAGATATTCTTGATCAGCTTCACTAGCCGTGTCTAGCCATGTCGACTTTGGAGACTACAAAAGCTAGAAAGCTGAATTTGGTCTTTTTCGTGTATACCATACGCAGATCAAATTTATTTCACAACGATAGCTCGTCTCGTTTTCTTATTATCGATGATAATTCGTTGTTTGACTCAGTTTGTTAAGCATATCCTGGAAACCATAAGAGCTAGAGCCACGAAATTTGGTTCATTATGTTCGCGTGAAGTTTAGAATATTTTTGGATTTTGGATGCCTCCCCCCATCCGCCATATATGAAAAAATATGAAAGAAACGAAATTCAAATTCTACGGACTTGATTTCAATACTCTTGTTAAGTATTGAAATGCAGCCCTGACTTCATTCAGTAATTGCAAAGTAACAATCTGGCAACTCGCTTTTGCCGTTATCCTAAGTTTTCTTTAAGCTATCGTTCCGTGTACAACTCCACTTCTCTATTTGGTAACCGTCGAGTAAAGAACGTCGTCAGACGAGAGAAATAAAAACTTGTCTTATAATTTCCGCATCAATAAAAACAATATCGTCATTTTATTCTCTAACGCTTGCAAAACCTCGCGCACTCAATTTTGCCGAATTTACAACAGGTTATGGGCCCAGGAATACGAGAATAGAAAGGCGTGGAATAAAGTGTGCAGTCGTGAAAAATGGCAGGTACGTTTATTAAAATAGAGCCGCTGTGTGCGGAGAACTACGATACGTGGAAATTGCACATGCGGGCCATACTAGTGAAAAACGAACTATGGCAGTATGTCGACGGAACGAAAGTTTGCCCAGGAAATGAGGCAAATCAAGCTGTATGGAAAACATACGATGAGAAGGCGCATGCGGACATAATATTGTCAATAAGTCCATCGGAGTTGGACATAATTGAAAGCTGTTGTTCGGCGCAGGAATGCTGGTTGAAACTGCAGGAGACATTTCAATCAAAGGGGCCAGTGCGAAAAGCAAGCCTGTTAAAGAGAGTGGCATTGTCGCGTATGAATGAAGGCGCAGACGGGCGACAGCATGTAAGCGATTTTTTCGACGCAGTGAAAAAATTGAAAGAAATAGGTGTCGTAATTGGAAATGACTTATTAGCGATTTTGTTGCTATATAGTCTACCACAATCATACGATATATTTCGAAGTGCGATGGAAGCACGCGATGACTTGCCCCACCTCGATGTGCTTCGCGTGAAAATTCTAGAAGAATCGGAAGCGCGCAAAACGAAAGGAGATCGTGAAGAACAAAACGCAATGTTCGCTAACCGTCGGAAAGACAATGGCAAAAAGCAACGAATCAGTAAAACGCAAAGCGAAAACAGAAAATGTTTCAGCTGTGGCAAGACTGGACATATTGCGCGCAATTGTCGAAGCAAGACAAAGAAGAACACGAAAAGTGAGACAACCGAAGAAAGAGCAAGTACAGCAGAAAACAGAGCAAATGCGTTAAACGATATAGAGATGGCATTTTCTGCAGATGAGAGAAATAACTTGTGGTGTTTAGACAGTGGTTGTACGGCGCATATGAGCTCAAATGTGAGCAGGTTCGATAGCATGAAAATTTTGATTCACTGTATTTATTTACGATTTTATTTAAATTCTCTTTTTTAGAGCTGGAAAAATTTCTGCCGCACAACTCATTTTAATATAAAATTGGGATTGGCACGGTCGGCACAATAAAACTAAAAAATCATTTTTCGGCAGCTCGAGTCAGATTTTGTTGGGGGGATTTTAAAAATAAAAAAAGTTTGTCCTGCATTCAAATGTACTTCGTCTGTTCGTCCGTCTGTATGAACGCGTTGATCTTGGAAACTAGACACTTAATTATAAGATTACTCTTTAAATAGTTTTATATTCTTATTTGAAGTTAATTTTCCAATGGTTTTTTTACAATTGAAGATTAAGCTGTTTTCATCTTATGCGAATTGGTACGTATTATGAGCAGTCAGCAGCAGAAATGCTGCAACGACTGTGAATAGTCTTAATTTTGTCTATCAAAGGTAGTCGTCAACAGCGAATATTTGAATATATTATATTAATAAAACAATTTTTAGCAAAATATCATCAAGATCGGTTAAGAAACACAGAAGGTTTTAAAGATAACATATGGTAAAACTTTACAAATTCGACAGTTAGTTAGCAGCAATCGCAAGCAATTTTTGGTTGCACATGCACGAGAACATACAAACATTTGCCTGTTCTAATAATGTTAGTTTATAAGTTATTCAAGCATTAGTTTTCCATAGTGGAACCCATTGGCAACAGCTGAGTAAAGTGCGCAGCATGTGGCATGTGTTTATGTATGTATGTGCGTGTGTGGTTCAAATGTATGTCACGACCACTTATCAGGTTATCTCCCAGTCGGGTCAGGTTCAAAACCTACACATGAACTTTTTTTCGCCTTGACTACTAAGCATCCATAGAGGCGTCAAATCGACAAAAAGTGTTTGCAAAAACTGTCGATCTCGTGGAACCCCCTACCTATTGCTTTCTCTAATTTTTTACGACCAGAGATCGCAAGCTAAATGCCTACGGAGCGCATTTGAGCTCTTTGATCTCACTGCACATCAAATCAATAGAGTGTCTCGCTCACACTGCAGGGTGCTACTTGAAATCTCGACGAATTTATGATTGATTGTTGGTGAGGGTGTCTAGACGCTGGTGCGCTTGGATATAAAGTTATTCGGGACTAGCACATTAGGGAAGAAATACGACTGAAAATTTAAAAATGATCAATGCTTACCAGCGAAAATGAATAAATAATAAATAATGAAATAAACCCATTAAAAATGGGTAAAAAGAGTATAATGATACGAGTACGCAGTACGAGTATATAATTTTGTGTCGATATTTTGCTCCATTTCATTAATATCGGTAATTAAATTAATATCGATGGTATGACTTGAGTTTTCTTAGCATATCTCCTAGACTATAATAGCTAGAGCTACCAATGTGTACTTTTCTATTACTGTGTTGCTATGGTCGGGTCCATTGTGAGATTTTATGAAAAACCGACGCACACAAAACATCCGCACACCGCTCACTTTAGAGCTTTCTTGGTTTATATTTCTCGCTCCTTTCGATAGTCAAACAAACAAATCAAAATAAAATTTAAAGCATATTTATGTTGAATACTAATATTTATATTTAAAACTAATATATAATAAAAACAGTGATGGCAGTGATCGACACTGTACAGTCACGCGATAATGCTTGCTGCTCATGGAAGACCTCAGATTACCACTGCACATATTCCCCTAAGTCAGCAACATTGCTGACTGTGGTCTGTTTGATCAGAAAAAAATCATTTGACGGGCGTCGCCTCTAATTGCGGTGTTTGTTGTTAAACTGCATACATATTTTTAAGTGGTTAATCATAACAAATAAAACAAGCACAATATATAATCTCAGTTACAATATAATTCTTAAATATTTATGCATTGACGCACATATACTCCTACCCTTTTTTCACAGAGAAACATATGGAAGATGTCTTATTCTGGACGGAATCATTCAATGTACTTCCAGAGATGAGTTCTCTTACCAGGAAATGATAGCTTTTTTACCGCTATGCTGTCATCCCAAACCACAGAAGGTTTTAATTGTTGGCGGCGGTGATGGTGGTGTAGCACGTGAAGTTGTAAAGCACCCGTTAGTCAAAGAAGTACACCAAGTAGAAATAGACGAACGTGTTGTTCAACTTTCTAAAAAGTACCTACCTTCTATGGCATGTGGGTTTGATAGCAAAAAGTTAATTCTTACTATCGGCGATGGATTTGAGTATATGAAAAACCATAAAAGCGAATTTGATGTTATTATAACCGATAGTTCGGATCCAATTGGTCCTGCCGTAAACTTGTTTCATGAGAGCTATTATGAATTACTGAAACATGCACTGAAAGATGGAGGTGTTGTGTGCTCTCAAGCAGGAAGTTTTTGGTTAGACTTAAATTATGTAAAAAAAACAATAAAGGGATGTAGTTTGCATTTTCCAAAAGTTGGCTACGCCATAACTTCTGTTCCATCTTACCCATGCGGCCACATAGGATTTATCATAGCTTCCTTAGATGAAAGCTACAAGCTTGATAAACCCTTAAAGAAGTTTGACAAATCAGAAATAGATGCATTGAATTTGAAGTACTACACAAGTGAAATTCATACCGCTGCTTTTGCACTACCCCGATGGGTTGAGAAGCAATTCTACGAATAAAGGCTTTAATTACGATTTTTTTGAACCCTATAATTAAAATTTAATGTTTTTAATAAATTTATACAAACATCAGTGATAATAATCAATTATTTTATGAACTTGTTTTTTACTATATTAATTAAGAAATATGAACATTGATAACGCTGGTAACACACCTAAATCTTAAAAATATAGTAAAAAATCCGCACGAAAAATTAATAAATGTATTTTGGCCTAAGATTTAAAAATAGTACAGTACACAAGAACATTAAAAATACGGTGAAGGTAAGCTGAATAAATTGTAATATAAATATACATTTTTTTTCGTCTGTGCCTTTCTAGCCCGTCATGTGCAATTGACCGTAACTTTTTTCGGTGATTTCGAAGCTAGAAACTTGAGACTTACTTCAGCTATCAGGGTAACTATACCAATCGTGATTTGCCACGACGTCCTGAGTTAAAGCCAAGGCTGTGGACAATTCTAGTGATTGGGTTGCTTACGCCTTATGTATGACCTTTCATTTCAGGACCGATATAATTTCCCTGAGAGAGTCACCACCAAATTTCACGTACATCTTGTTCGCGAGAAGGCTATGCATCTTTCTCATCATAGTGTTATGAAAAAATTAAACCCTTTTGTCGAAGGGTGCAGATAACGTATATGGAAGGTATGCGTAAAATATAGTCTGTTTATTGTGACGCGAGCATTTTAAAGCAACTGCCCAATGTCAAGACGTACATATGCTTAACTTTAGGATATATGCTTAACATATGCTTTTGACCGCACTCAGAAGTTCGCCCCAATTGAAACTTCCGTCAATTGAGACATCTTGGTAGACCAACTCTGCCAGTACCTTCTTAAAGCGGCTATTTGTTGACCGAATTCATTTTTGAGTTATACTGTCTGAGGTTTGAAGTGGTATGCCTGGGCTCTGAGAGTGATGGATGCCGCACCCTTTATTCTTTGTCCCGACTTGTGATAATTGTCCGTTCTGCAAGTCCAATGCTCGGGGGATGCTGTCGTTACTATCGGAATTATTTTCTTCGAAGGCATAACCTCCAAAGTTTTCAATACAGCTCCTCCTTTTTTATAAAAGTTCACGGAGTGGCAAGAATATATTGGATTTGTGCAATGTTCGTCATGCTGTTCGTGTGTCTGACCGGCGCTAATAAAGATAGTGACTTGAAATTTTGGATATATACTTGTAGTTTTCTGCTTCAGCCAAAGTGTTAAGATTTTTGTGCCACGCCCACGGGGAGGCTAGCAAATCGGTAACATGTCGATACACCTCAAATCGCAATTCGATATGAAGTCAATATTTCCCACAATATTAAAGTTGGAGCCAGCAAATTTGGCATGTAGATTGCAGGTAACCTCACCAAATGATTACGACCCTGATATCCCGGCCACACCCACTGAAACGCCCCCGCCTGTAAAAATCGGAAGTGGCTATATCTCCCACAGTTTTTGAGCTAGAGTCACAAAATTTTAAAGGTAGATTAGTGTTCACTCCCTTTAAATACGGGTCCAAAAAATGTCCCCTCCACGCCCACCCTCGCCCACTCCCGTCCCGGCAAAGTGCGACATTTAATATCTCCCACAGTTTTAAAGCTAAAGTCACCAAATTCAAGGTAGATGGCTGGTAATGCCCTTTAAAGATCCAAAAATTTCCCGGTCACGTTCACCCCCTCCCCCACAAATCGGAAAAATCTATATCTGCCATAATTTTGGTTCTAGAGTCACAACATTTTAAAGGTAAATGGCTGGTCACTCATTTTAAAGTTCGGTAAAAAAATTTCCCGGCCACGCCCACTCCCGCCCCCACAAATCGAAAAAACCTATATCTCCCACAATTTTAAAGCTAGATTCACCAAATTTGGCAGTTTGTTTTGGTGACCTCCTCTTAAGATCGAGCCAAAAAATGTTGGACACGCCTACCTCAGCCCCCACGAAATTTAAAAATTCTATGTACTGTGAACGAATATACTGAGTCGGCTACGGCCTAAATGTAACATATTTTACATTTTGCGGATCTATCAGCCTGTGTCCGCTGTCGGTAACATGTGAGTGGCAAAATTGACCCTTTCATCAAATAAAATATATTATATTTGCGAAATAAAAACGATAAAAGTAGTTGTATTGTGTTACAAGGCTTTATTGCCCACATTACAAATACATCGCGCAATATGGGAAGAAGAGCACAATCTTAAGACTTGGATGCAGACCTAACCGCCACAAAATTATTCTTCAACAAGTTAAAAACAAAATAAATACTAAGATATGTAACGCGCATACATTTGAATGCAAACAAAAAAATTTCTAGTGTGGCTCTTTTCAAGTAGATATTAATAAAATATATTTATTTTGAAACCCCTTACCCCCATGAAAAATCCTGCGACACCACTGAAATATGTTATTTATGCACCGAGTTAACTTTGGCTGCCGAAAAATGTTTTTATACCTTGAACCCATTGAAAATGGCTAAATCAGGGTATAATGGTTTTGTGCAAATGTATGTAACAGGCAGAAGGAGGCATCTCCGAACCCATAAAGTATAGATATTCTTGATCAGCTTCACTAGCCGTGTCTAGCCATGTCGACTTTGGAGACTACAAAAGCTAGAAAGCTGAATTTGGTCTTTTTCGTGTATACCATACGCAGATCAAATTTATTTCACAACGATAGCTCGTCTCGTTTTCTTATTATCGATGATAATTGGTTGTTTGACTCAGTTTGTTAAGCATATCCTGGAAACCATAAGAGCTAGAGCCACGAAATTTGGTTCAATATGTTCGCGTGAAGTTTAGAATATTTTTGGATTTTGGATGCCTCCCCCCATCCGCCATATATGCAAAAATATGAAAGAAACGAAATTCAAATTCTACGGACTTGATTTCAATACTCTTGTTAAGCCCTGAAAATTTCATCAAGATCATGGTCTTAGTTTAGCTTTAGAACAAATTTTCTGAAAAACGATGCGTGTGCCTAAACTTGTTTAATTCACTGTATTTATTTACGATTTTATTTAAATTCTCTTTTTTAGAGCTGGAAAAATTTCTGCCGCACAACTCATTTTAATATAAAATTGGGATTGGCACGGTCGGCACAATAAAACTAAAAAATCATTTTTCGGCAGCTCGAGTCAGATTTTGTTGGGGGGATTTTAAAAATAAAAAAAGTTTGTGCTGCATTCAAATGTACTTCGTCTGTTCGTCCGTCTGTATGAACGCGTTGATCTTGGAAACTAGACACTTAATTATAAGATTACTCTTTAAATAGTTTTATATTCTTATTTGAAGTTAATTTTCCAATGGTTTTTTTACAATTGAAGATTAAGCTGTTTTCATCTTATGCGAATTGGTACGTATTATGAGCAGTCAGCAGCAGAAATGCTGCAACGACTGTGAATAGTTTTAATTTTGTCTATCAAAGGTAGTCGTCAACAGCGAATATTTGAATATATTATATTAATAAAACAATTTTTAGCAAAATATCATCAAGATCGGTTAAGAAACACAGAAGGTTTTAAAGATAACATATGGTAAAACTTTACAAATTCGACAGTTAGTTAGCAGCAATCGCAAGCAATTTTTGGTTGCACATGCACGAGAACATACAAACATTTGCCTGTTCTAATAATGTTAGTTTATAAGTTATTCAAGCATTAGTTTTCCATAGTGGAACCCATTGGCAACAGCTGAGTAAAGTGCGCAGCATGTGGCATGTGTTTATGTATGTATGTGCGTGTGTGTGTGAGTTTGGGTATATACATCAGTGCAATGTGGTTCAAATGTATGTCACGACCACTTATCAGGTTATCTCCCAGTCGGGTCAGGTTCAAAACCTACACATGAACTTTTTTTCGCCTTGACTACTAAGCATCCATAGAGGCGTCAAATCGACAAAAAGTGTTTGCAAAAACTGTCGATCTCGTGGAACCCCCTACCTATTGCTTTCTCTAATTTTTTACGACCAGAGATCGCAAGCTAAATGCCTACGGAGCGCATTTGAGCTCTTTGATCTCACTGCACATCAAATCAATAGAGTGTCTCGCTCACACTGCAGGGTGCTACTTGAAATCTCGACGAATTTATGATTGATTGTTGGTGAGGGTGTCTAGACGCTGGTGCGCTTGGATATAAAGTTATTCGGGACTAGCACATTAGGGAAGAAATACGACTGAAAATTTAAAAATGATCAATGCTTACCAGCGAAAATGAATAAATAATAAATAATGAAATAAACCCATTAAAAATGGGTAAAAAGAGTATAATGATACGAGTACGCAGTACGAGTATATAATTTTGTGTCGATATTTTGCTCCATTTCATTAATATCGGTAATTAAATTAATATCGATGGTATGACTTGAGTTTTCTTAGCATATCTCCTAGACTATAATAGCTAGAGCTACCAATGTGTACTTTTCTATTACTGTGTTGCTATGGTCGGGTCCATTGTGAGATTTTATGAAAAACCGACGCACACAAAACATCCGCACACCGCTCACTTTAGAGCTTTCTTGGTTTATATTTCTCTCTCCTTTCGATAGTCAAACACACAAATCAAAATAAAATGTAAAGCATATTTATGTTGTATACTAATATTTATATTTAAAACTAATATATAATAAAAACAGTGATGGCAGTGATCGACACTGTACAGTCACGCGATAATGCTTGCTGCTCATGGAAGACCTCAGATTACCACTGCACATATTCCCCTAAGTCAGCAACATTGCTGACTGTGGTCTGTTTGATCAGAAAAAAATCATTTGACGGGCGTCGCCTCTAATTGCGGTGTTTGTTGTTAAACTGCATACATATTTTTAAGTGGTTAATCATAACAAATAAAACAAGCACAATATATAATCTCAGTTACAATATAATTCTTAAATATTTATGCATTGACGCACATATACTCCTACCCTTTTTTCACAGAGAAACATATGGAAGATGTCTTATTCTGGACGGAATCATTCAATGTACTTCCAGAGATGAGTTCTCTTACCAGGAAATGATAGCTTTTTTACCGCTATGCTGTCATCCCAAACCACAGAAGGTTTTAATTGTTGGCGGCGGTGATGGTGGTGTAGCACGTGAAGTTGTAAAGCACCCGTTAGTCAAAGAAGTACACCAAGTAGAAATAGACGAACGTGTTGTTCAACTTTCTAAAAAGTACCTACCTTCTATGGCATGTGGGTTTGATAGCAAAAAGTTAATTCTTACTATCGGCGATGGATTTGAGTATATGAAAAACCATAAAAGCGAATTTGATGTTATTATAACCGATAGTTCGGATCCAATTGGTCCTGCCGTAAACTTGTTTCATGAGAGCTATTATGAATTACTGAAACATGCACTGAAAGATGGAGGTGTTGTGTGCTCTCAAGCAGGAAGTTTTTGGTTAGACTTAAATTATGTAAAAAAAACAATAAAGGGATGTAGTTTGCATTTTCCAAAAGTTGGCTACGCCATAACTTCTGTTCCATCTTACCCATGCGGCCACATAGGATTTATCATAGCTTCCTTAGATGAAAGCTACAAGCTTGATAAACCCTTAAAGAAGTTTGACAAATCAGAAATAGATGCATTGAATTTGAAGTACTACACAAGTGAAATTCATACCGCTGCTTTTGCACTACCCCGATGGGTTGAGAAGCAATTCTACGAATAAAGGCTTTAATTACGATTTTTTTGAACCCTATAATTAAAATTTAATGTTTTTAATAAATTTATACAAACATCAGTGATAATAATCAATTATTTTATGAACTTGTTTTTTACTATATTAATTAAGAAATATGAACATTGATAACGCTGGTAACACACCTAAATCTTAAAAATATAGTAAAAAATCCGCACGAAAAATTAATAAATGTATTTTGGCCTAAGATTTAAAAATAGTACAGTACACAAGAACATTAAAAATACGGTAAAGGTAAGCTGAATAAATTGTAATATAAATATACTTTTTTTTTTCGTCTGTGCCTTTCTAGCCCGTCATGCTATCCGTCCGTCTGTGCAATTGACCGTAACTTTTTTCGGTGATTTCGAAGCTAGAGACTTGAGACTTACTTCAGCTATCAGGGTAACTATACCAATCGTGATTTGCCACGACGTCCTGAGTTAAAGCCAAGGCTGTGGACAATTCTAGTGATTGGGTTACTTACGCCTTATGTATGACCTTTCATTTCAGGACCGATATAATTTCCCTGAGAGAGTCACCACCAAATTTCACGTACATCTTGTTCGCGAGAAAGCTATGCTTCTTTCTCATCATAGTGTTATGAAAAAATATAACCCTTTTGTCGAAGGGTGCAGATAACGTATATGGAAGGTATGCGTAAAATATAGTCTGTTTATTGTGACGCGAGCATTTTAAAGCAACATATGCTTAACTTTAGGATATATGCTTAACATATGCTTTTGACCGCACTCAGAAGTTCGCCCCAATTGACACTTCCGTCAATTGCGACATCTTGGTAGACCAACTCTGCCAGTACCTTCTTAAAGCGGCTATTTGTTGACCGAATTCATTTTTGAGTTATACTGTCTGAGGTTTGAAGTGGTATGCCTGGGCTCTGAGAGTGATGGATGCCGCACCCTTTATTCTTTGTCCCGACTTGTGATAATTGTCCGTTCTGCAAGTCCAATGCTCGGGGTATGCTGTCGTCACTATCGGAATTTTTTTCTTCGAAGGCATAACCTCCAAAGTTTTCAATACAGCTTGTGCAATCAGTCCTCCATTTTTATAAAAGTTCACGAAGTGGCAAGAATATATTGGATTTGTGCAATGTTCGTCATGCTGTCCGTCTGTCTGTCCGTATAAACGTAATATTTTTTCGGCGCTAATGAAGATAGTGACTTGAAATTTTGGATATATACTTGTAGTTATCTGCTTTAGACAAACTGTTAAAATTTTTGTTAATATGCTTTGCGCTTTTTTGTTTTCTATAATATTCTTATTAAATATATTCAATCTTCCGTAGTTTGTGCAATGCCCGTCTGTTTGTCCGTATGAACGCATTTCTGTTACCCACATCCTATAAAGTTGAAATATTTCGGCTACGCCCAATGGGGGTGTGTCAATTCAATTATCAATATACCTTATTGTAAATTTAGAAATCAATGCTTAATGAACTGGTGACGTGACATCAAATGCACATAAAGCTATTGTTATGTTTAGTTGCAAAATTAAACTTTTATAATTGACCATAAATATATATAAGCTTTAATAATAAGCAATAAGCTTTATTGTTTTGTAATTATAGCGAACAAAATTTCTATAAATTACACTTAGCGATTTTAAGCGACAATCGAGAACAAGAAAAACGATCGAACTTCTTAACACAGCCAAAGAGCGACACTACTGAGAACAATTGTAAGATTGATAATTGAGCGAAAATAGGCAAACAATTGAGTGAAATGCGTGAAGCGCTAGATAGATAACAGCTGGTAATATTCTGTTATGTTGTGTCATGCGTAAAGCGCCAAAAGATATAGAGAAGCCGAATAGTTATTATTTTTAATCAGTTATCAATTATTAATTTAATTGTTAGTAAACACTCTTGGGCAAAGTAATATAGTGAAATCGATATGACAAATCATAGTAATAAAAGTGAACTAGCTACTAGAACTAGAACTAGCTACTGTCTACTGTTAACGAGTATTACGCAGTCGAATACGTCCGACCGTAACATTCTTACTTGTTTGATTTGTAAACGTCATTTACATTAATAACGAAATTTCAAGATGCCAGGCAAGAGAATTTCGATTGAAGTCATCCAGCTGGTGTATTTCAATCACCAGAAGGGGAGCGTATAGAAAACTATGGTACTTTGAAACTAAAGCGTAGGTGACCTAAACAGAAAATAACAGCTCATGCACAGCGCCTTATGATGAGAAAGATGTATGAAACTCTCGGTAGTGGTTTGTGGGTGCATCTCTAGCCAAGGAGACCTTGCATTTACGAGACAGCTATGGATGCCCTTCAGTACCCCAATATTTAAAAAAAGAATTTGACCACTAGTGCCAATAACATGGGGGCTTATAAGATAATTAGCCAAGTCATAAATGCTAAGGGCGGTCTGACGAAATATTAAATTTTAATATTAATCAACATTCCAAATTAAAAATTAGTTTTAAAAACACTTAAATAATTTTTGTTTCTTGATGCTTGAAAAATTGAGTATCAATAGTTTTAGCTATTTCTTTTTATTTTTGTGCAATTGAATTGTCGGTTCTTATAGTATTATTTTTAAATAGCGTAAGTTACTATAATTAATAATGATTGACTTCTTTATTGTATTAAAATGTAGTTTTTTATGGTGAAGACGAAAAAAAATATTTTTTCATTGTGTAGAAATTCTTGAGATACTGTACATACACACATCCGTATGTACATGTACTAGCTGAGTGACAATTCAGATTTCTTGGCTGATTTGGATACCAAACCGATGAAAGCCAACTCAGACTACAGATTACTATACACACTCACAAGCACGCGAGCGCGCTAGGGCGTCACTATAGAAAATTAATTATTGAATAACTTGTAAGCCTATACATTGTCATTCTAGTCATTTAAGTCACATTGTCGCTCAACCGATTCCGACTCTTTTCTTCTTCAATTGATTTAAATCCCAAAATCGTTCAGTCGTTCAATGGAGTCTGTTTTTTTCGTTCATTTAAATTGCTCCTTCGATATCGATTGCCCCCAATCGGTCTATCGAGCATACAAAAGAGTGGCTTAACGAACTTTTGACATATTTACAAAACGCAAGCGATCTGCTGGGTAGAATCAACACAAACATTTTTATGTACCTGTACGAACCAAAAACCTAAATAACAAATTTTATTTTTTTTTATTTTTTTCTTAAATTGTAATAAATAACAAAAATAATTAGTAATAAAAAGAGGTATTTAAATAATACAAGATTCAGGTTTTTTTTTAATGTCAATAATTCTTTTCTACTGGACTAGGAATTCAATAAAATTAAAAAAACAATGTCTTAAAAAATTAAAACAATGGACAGTTCGAAGATTGATCGATTTTCGGGGACTCGAATAGAATATTTTTATTATCGTGTCGCTCTTTGGCTGTTATGCACGTAATAAAACCTTTTGTGCTGTGTTAAGAAGCTTAGTCGGTTTTCTTGTTCTCGATATCGAGATAAAATAACTAACCGATAAAATAACTAACCGATTAACCGATCGTAATTATTAGTGTCGGCGGCAATAAAAACGGAGTTTGTACATAAACACAGACGCATTGGCTCTCGCGATTCCTGCATTCTGGTTGTATTTGAGTTCGGGTAACTGTTGAGCGCGCGCTTTCAAGTACAGTGGTCAGCGAACTTTGCACGCGTACGTGCACATAAGTACATATAAACATACACAAGAGCCGTTTCAGGTGAAACTATTTTCTCGCACTCTTTGTTAATCTCTTTGTTAATTCATTTGGTTATTATAGAAAGTTCGCGCGGCGATTCGGTCGCCCAGTCTACAAACAGGGTGTCTTTTTTAAAGCGCAAGGTGGCTTGTTCTTATGAGCGGTTGCAGGCTTCATAAACCAACCGCAACCAATATGGATGAGATTTCATTGTTGGTGCTGCCTGAACGGATTCAGAAGTTGGAATCTGCATTTGAAAAGGCTCAAAATAAATTGGAGGAATCGGATTTTGACGCATGCGATGCATTCAATGAACTTGTCACATTGGAAACGTCGGTTCGATTTGAAATCGCCAAGCGTAGTAGTGCGTTGCCTTCTTGTTCTACGCTTTTATGTGATCCTCTTTCTGCCGCCTCAATGACCAGATCCACAGCGTTGATGGTCATCAAATTGCCAACGTTTTCTGGTGGTTATTCGGAGTGGGCAGATTTCTTTTCCATCTTCACAACTGTTATCGAAAATCACCCCGAACTAAAAAAAATTTAAAAATGGCAGCATTTGCGCCTCTGTTGAAAGGATTCTGCGCTCGATACTATTCATTCGTTGGTAATATCAGAGGCTAATTACTCTATTGCAATAGATTTATTACAAAAACGATTTGATAAGCATCGCTTAATATTTTAGGCACATGTCATTTATTTGCTGGGGCTCAAGAAAGTAGAGAATGGTTCTGGTATGCTTCGCGAACTATCTGATATGTTCAATGCCCATATTCGTGTTCTTACCAGATTGGGCAACAAGGAGCAATTGCGGGAGAGATCTTAGTCCTGCTTGAATCCTGTGTCGCGGGCAAAGTGGGAAGAGAAGCTGGAGGATCCCGCGTTCGCAAACAAAATTCCGTCATGGGCACAAATTGACACATTTTTGGAGCAGCGATGCAGAACACCAAAGAGTATGGATTATGCCATGGTAAAGTATACGCCGAGCTCTCGGCTAGCCCATACATCCTAACGACGATTCAGTGCCTCAAATCAAAGCATTCAGCGACTGGTTATATTGTAGAATGTACTTGCATTCAATTAATAAGCTAAATACAATAGAAAAATACATAGCTCACAAATGAGTAACACGTTGTTGCATATCATATGTACAAAGATGACGCTCTGACACATATTGAGAATGTATGTAATTGTACTCCCTATGTATATACGTAGGAGTCTTCCCCCACTTATGTACTTACATTTTAAGCTAACAAGTAGCATAGGCGTTCCAATAATGAACATTTTCAAAACCACCGTCAAAGCGCTAAGTTTAGAGTATAATGAGCAAGTGTCTAATAACCAAACAAACAAGACGCAGTGGTGTTCAATTCAGGCTAAACAAACGAAAAGCCGGATTGAGAAATATTTTATACAGCAGGTAAAATCACCAAGTTGGGAAACTGCGATTAAACTAACGACTGAACTCGATCATATCGACGCCATACAAAAGAATAAACAAGAAACACGCGCATTTGCCACCAACTCATATATCCCAAACTTAATTAATTTTAATAATATATATATTTGTTTTTGATACGACTTCACTTCACGGTATGGATTTGCCGGCAAAAACAGCGGGTTACTCAAGGATAAGTTTAACGCTCGAGCGCGTGTCGATTACATTATTATTTATATTTTTCGATTTCGAATTTCGCACTTGAGCGCGTAACTTTAAAAACGGAAACTAAGAAAATCTTTAGGTAAACAGCTGTTATCGTTTACCTGGACGATACCCTCCTCACCTTGAGTTGGGGTCCGGTTAACTTCCAAATTTATTTAAGCATCCGCCCTGTCTCACCCAACAGAGGAAAACTTAAACCATCATTTTTTTTTACATAAATGCTCAAAAATAAACATTTATTGGCCTATTAACAAACATATTTAACGGAACTGAAATTATTACTAAAACAAAAATGCATCCTTTACTCCTCCAGGGCTAGGCGAATTGCGATAATGAAAACAACAGGACAATCACGTCGAGGCAACCTACTGCAACACCTAACACAGTGGGAATCGGAAGATCACAAACGAGTCGGTTAAGTTTGCTTGCGCGAGGCCACTGGAACATTTAACGACAGCTTTTTTTTAATGTTAATTCAGAGATAAGGTTCAAATTAGGGTTTTTTATAAATAAATAAATACATTAATCTATATATAGATATTTTTTGGTTAATTTAAATATTTGGATGCAGGAGAAAATTATATGTTTTTAATTTGAATATAAAACGAGTGGGTGCTTTTAATATGCGGAATGATTTTAAGGTAAATGAATGTGTGTTTGTGAGTGTGTCAACTTTAAATTTAATTAATTAATAATTAGTTACGGGTGCAGTGGAGTTTAATTTTTAAGAAGTTATTGTTTTTACTATGTATGCATCATGTTTATGTGGTATGAAAATTGTGTGTTTGTATGTATGTATGTGAATGTGAATAATTAAGAAATTAGCAACAATTAGGTTCTGTAGCACATGGAGCAAAGCGGCGGGCGAGGCCCGAAATTGTGTCGTTTTGCGCCTGACAAGACGGGCCGTGTGGGCTATAAAAATCTGCAGCGGTGGCCAATCCTCCTCCGATCCCGATCATGTGCTTGGCTTCACTGCTGGCTGGCTGTTGGTCGACGGCGTCCGTAATGTCACAGTCAGGGCAGCGTCGTCTAGACTCTCCGTAGGTCGCCTCTCTCCTTCTCTCTGCTTTTTCGACGGGTCCACTGGCACTTGGTTGGTGTAGCTCTGGCTGTGTAGTTGTGTTTGTCTTTTTTTTTTGCTGCTGGTCCCTCTCTGCTTCGTCGTGGTCAGCATTTTTTTCTTTTCTTCTTTCTGGGTGAATCAGTCGTCCTCTTCCTATTTTTTTTTCTTTTTCTTTCTCTCGCCTATCGATAGGTTAGATCCGATCCCTCCGATCTCTTCATCGATGAGAGTCCCTATCGCTGTCTCTATTGGGATTGATCCGCTCCTATCGCTCTCACCGATATATATCCTACATATGCAGGCTGTAACAGCACACTCGGGTTAGCCGGTCATGCACCAAGAACGGGATTGGAAAGCGGGCACTATGATATTGTCCATGCCCAGTACGGTGCCAACGTAGCTTGCGCACACGTCCTGAGATTAAGGGTCACATGCTCTACCGATCGAACTATCCAGGCACTAGCTTTGCATGATTGCTTTAGATCTTTCGCGTAGAACAGTCCGAGCAAGGTTGCGTGTAGTAACTCCAACAAATAGAGGCTTAACGACTCTGCATTTGACGTATTAGCGACTGAACTTGGCATTTACGTTTCTCTTCAAGTCGCTGATCACAAAATTTCGTTTTAAACCTCTTGACAGGGTAGATATTGTACACACCGTGACTTCAAGTTGTATCGTCTCTCCGCTTTCTCGTAGGCTCAGTGCAGAGTCTGTTTTTCGTACCTGCGCAATAGTTGCATAGCAGCCTCGTTTATGGCTCCTAGTTTCCGACACAGGCGATAGTCGCCGCCATGCAAGAAAATGTGCTGTCCATAAAGCGAAAAGTATGGAGAGACTACGGTTCCAGTGTACTTGTCTGTATAAGGCGCCCTGCATTTCCGCCAGCTTCTGGTTGGTGCCAGGTGTTCGCCTGGAGCGCATAGTTTACAGTCTTCAGGTGCGCGATTCCATAGTGCTGCTATAGTCCCCGGAATGCCTGCAAAGTAAACTGTTGCCCGTTGTCGGTATGTACGACATCTACTACTTCAAATTTCCAATTGGTGCCAAAATTCTTCAGAGATTTTTATGTCGAGGATCTTATATCTGGCGGTGACTCAGTACAAAAGGCAATCGAAGTGTTGGGCCAAACAAAAGGCATCCTCTCCAAAGGTCATTTCGAACTCAGAAAATGGTGCTCGAGTCAGTCTGCCGTATTAAAAAACGTTCCTGACAAAGCTAGGATTCATTTCTAAAGTAAGCGACATAATCAACATTTTGGGGCTTGCTTGGAATCCTGCAACTGACAATTTAATGCTTTCCTGTGTGGCTGCCAATCAGACCTCAAAGCCCCTTAAGAGATCTCTTCTATCACTCGTTTTGAAGATCCCTTGGAAATAATTGGACTAGTCATCGTAAAAGCCAAGATTGTTCTGTAGCTTCTCTGGAATGAGAAGTTAAATTGGGATGAGAGTCTTCTTGCTGCTCTGGTAAGAATTTCGCCGAAGTTTCAGTAATGTTTAGTTCTCTGCATTTCCATGGTTGGTTTGCAATCCAATATGTGAGATAGAGGTCCACGGTTTCTGCGATGCCAGCATTACGGTGTACTTAGTTTGCATATATGTGGTTTCAAAGGGACAGCAACCATGATCACGTCTATTCTGCTCTAAATTACGAGTGGCTTCTCTTAAAACTCTTACGGTACCGAAGTTTGAACTTTGTGGTGCACTTTTATTGGCCTTCTCCATTGGGCCTGAAATGCTGAAATGAAACTGTTTACGAGAACATTCCATAGTTGGTCAGACTCGTCAATATGTCTTTCTTGGCTCCGAGATGACCCATCCAAGTTCAACGTAATCATTGCAAATCGAATAGCGACTATCCAAGAACTCACAGCAGGTCTCCATTGGCATTATGTTCCGACAGATATCAACCCAGCTGACATTCTTTCCAGATGGGCAACTCCCAATGAGCTTATAGTATCAGAACTATTTCTTATCAAAAATCCTGCTGATGATGTCATAATGAAATGCAAATACGTGAGCTCCATCATTCCACCATTTAACGAGTATTCGCGTATGTATACAAGTTCATCCATTTTATTTTTGGCTCACTCAGCTGAGGAAGGCTCAGACTCATGCCAAGTAAAAACCATATACATTGGCAGCCAACATCAAGCTAACAGCAGCAGATTCAACAACAACAGCAACTGTGCTTTTTTCTCTTTGCGCGGTGTTTTTTTTTCAATTTAAATTACATTCGCTTAAAAGTGTAAAAAAGAAAACTGAAAATATTGAAAAATATTGATGAAGCCACAATTAAAAATTCTTTTACGGAACGTTCAAAATGGTTGTCTCATGTATGATATAAAGAATGTGCAGTCAAAGGATTTGGTCGCTCGCTCCAGCAACCTGTTATCAATATTGCCTCTTTTGGATTAATTTCTTATTATTCGCTTTGGTGGGCGTCTCGAAAAGTCAACACTTCTTTATGAGGATATTATATATTATACTATTAAATTATTATACTTCCAATAGTCAGCATCCTGTTGCTGCCGCTATTGTTACTCATTTCCATGGATCACTAGCTCTGTTGGCCGTTATTCGTCTGCAGTACTGGCAAATAGGTGGGCGTAAAACTGTCTCCAGAATAGTCAACAAATGCATAAGGTGTTTCCGGAACAAGCCACGTTAGGTATAGCACCTAATAACTAATATGGCAAAAGAGCGACTTGTTGGATCTCGCGCGTTTGATATAACCGGCGTGGACTTTTGCGGACCATTCTTCTACAAGCCAGATAGCCGCATCAAAGCTCCCATACAATGCTACATAAGCGTATTTATATGATTCGCCACGAAAGCCATCTACCTTGAGCCGGTAAAAGATCAGTCTATGGCTGCCTTTCTTAATGCTCTTAAACGCTTCATATGCACTCGAGGCAAGGAAACACCCTATATCGTTAGTTGGCGCTTCTCGCGTAACACAACATAACTCAAAACTACCAGCTGTTACCTATCTAGCGCTTCTTGTATTACAAAACTACCAGCTGTTACCTATCTAGCGCTTCTCGTATTACACATAATTGCCTATGTTCGCTCAATTTATCACTCTTATCAATTCTACTCAGCGGCGAGCGCATCAATATCATCGACGCTGCATTTTATTATCCTGTCGCTCTTTGCCTGTTTCGCTCGCAATAAAATCCTTTTCGCTGTATTAAGAAGTTCGATCGTTGTTCTTATTTTCGATTGTCGCTTAAAATCGCAAAGTATAATTTATGGAAATTTTGTAAGCTTTAAATACAAATCATTAAAGCATTTCATATATAGCTATCAATGCTGAAACATTTATTTTTACAACCAAGCGTGCATATAGAAATTATTTCTCGTTTTTAAGTGCTAACAAAATAACTTGTTAGCCCAACAAGTATGTAAGTGCGTTAATCTGTATGGCAATAAATTCTATACATTTATAATCATACTTTTCGAACCTATATATGCACTAATATATTAAAATACCCACATGAATATCATTCTTAAAAAACTTGGTCTAACTTGTTAATAAGTAACAGAAAATGAATGAAATTGAACCCCACCAAGGACTTGTGGAAAATATACATTTATAATTTAAATTGAGTTTAAAAAGTGTGCTAAAATTCTTTTTTATTCCTCCTGAGTAGATCATATGAGCATGGGAATCACAGAATGATAAGATAACAAAACTAATAAAGGGGCGCAACGAACTGGTTGTTTATGGGTAGGCAGGGACTCATTTCCATCTGTGAACCCCCAAATTGAGCACTCGAATATTATGTGAGCGAGATCTTTTCATATGGAGAGGGTCGACTGAACCCCGACACAAACCGGCGAGCTAGCAAGAGCATAGCTAGGAGTGCACTTTTCCGAAATTTCCATGTACTCATCCAGGACAGAGGAAATTTGAAACTCTTGATGCTTACACTACAATCTTCCACAGTTTTAGAGCTGGAGTCACCTAATTTTAAAGGTTGTAGGCTGGTCACCCCCTTTAAAAGATCCGTAAAGTATTTCCCGGCCACGCCCACTCCCACTCCCGCCCCTGAAATACACAAAAATATATATTTCATTATATATATATATTTCACAATTTTAGAGCTATAGTCAATAAATTTAGCAGACAGTTTCTGGGTTGCATTCTCCCAAGATCAAGCCGAAAACTGTTGAAAACTGTTGCCCACGCCCGCCTCCGCCCCTACGAAATAAAGAAAGTCTATATATATATTTTTTTAACCAGTAATAATAAATACTGCGTCGTGTAAACGAGAATTACGCAGTCGTTTACGTCCAACTGCAACGTTTTTAATTGTTTTTATTTTTATCATATACTAAATTGCTTTCGCGCGATCGCAAATTTGTTATTTTAGTATTAGGATTATTATAAAGCTTATGTGAAGAAAAGTATTTACCTTTAATCCGCGATCTTATTCGAGTCATTAGGTTTTGTTAATTATAATTATGTGCAGTAAAACGGCGTGGTATTATAAATGAAACGTTAGGCGTTAGCGGAAAATATTAATATTTTTGTAGTTGGTCAGTTGTGAAGCTTTCGACGCCGACAATTAGATGCCAGAGGAGGTTTTGTTGCGAGCCCACTTCGCGGAGTCGAAGCAGGGAAGTTGGAGGACAAAATTAAGGAGGAACGGAATGTTAATGATTTATTTTCGCCTTTATTATAATAGTATATTGTGAATAACTCCAGATGATTATAAAGAAATTTCGGCCAATAAAAGGGGCAAAGTCCTTGGAAAAAAAAGAAATAATAATTTTAGCTATCTGTTCTTCTGAGGACAGAACACATTGAAGGCCCGGCGTCCCGTCCTCGGTTTGACAGGTACACATGGATGCACCAGCGACCGCGGACTCAGACCCGGCATTTGAGCGCTTATATAGTGCGAATATACGCCACCTCGTTGGTCGAAAGTGCCGAGGGATCCACATTGAGCTGGGGAACGTTTCGTTCCTTTTGTACTGAAGTGAAAAGAGTACAGTGGTCTTATGCAATATCCACTATGCTGTGCGACCGTCTGTCCGTCTGACTGTCTGTCCGTGGATTCGGATGAACGCAATTTTTTTTGGCACTATTGGAGATAGAGACCAGTAAATTTTGGATATTTATACTTGTAGGTATCTGCTTCAGACAAAGTGTTAAGATTTTTGTGGGGGCTGGCACATCGATAACATGTAGATACAGCTGAAATCGCAAATCGATAAAAGGTGAATATTTCCCAGAATCTTAGCGTTAAAGACACCAAATTTAGTATATGGACCCCCAAAATATAATTATGATATCCCCATGACACCCCCAAACATCACAGTCATGCCCTCTATCGCCTCCGTAATCGTTATAATCAATTGAAAGCTTAAATCGACAACATATGTGTAATTTCCACAATTTTAAAGCTAGATTGCGGCCACGGCACTATAACGCCCCCAAGCAACCCCGCCCCCACGAATCGTGAAAGCCTATATCTTCCACAGATTTAGAGCAATAGTCACTAAATTTTAAGGGTAGATTAGTAATCATCCCTTTCAATAAGGCTAAATTATCCGCACACGCCCACTCGCACCCCCGTAAAGTGCAAAAGCCTATATCTCCCACACTTTTAAGGCTAGAGTAACCAAATTTGGCAGACAATGTTTGGGTGACCTCCTCTTAAGATCGTGCCGAAAAAAGTTGACCGCACCCGCATAGCAGTAATAACTTCTGTGAACTCTGCACGATTATTAAGGTAGATGGCTAGTGAACCACTTCAAGGATTAGTAGAAATTTCCGGCCAATTCCACTCTCGCTCCCGCATAACGCGAAAGTCAATATTCCCTCAATTTGAAAGGTAGAGTCAAACATTTTTAAACGTCGTTGGCTGGTCACCCCTTTCAAAAAATACGTAAAAATATTTTCAAGTCATGCCCAATTCCGCCCCTCAAATCGCGAAAATCTATATCTCATATAATTTTAGCTAGAGTAAAGCTAGAGTCACCAAATTTTAATGATGTCTGGTCGCCACCTTTAAAGAGCGGTAATTTCCCAGCCACTCCCAGTCCCGAACCCGGAAACCGCGAAAATCCATATCTCCCACAATTTGCAAGGCAGTGTCACCAATCTTGGCAGCCAGTGTTTGGCTGACCTGCTCTTAGGATCGAAAAATATTGTCCGTTCGTCTGTATAAACGTGTCGATTTCGGAGATTACACCATACTCACATCAAGCTTATTTTAAATAATCGATAACTCGTCTCATTTTCGTATTTACCATGGTGGAGGCCATGTCCGCAGCTGTTCACAGCGTGCAGCCTGTGGTTACATGTGTGTATGTGTATGTATGTATACTGTGCATGATTGCAAGGGATTGAAATGTATGAAAAGACAGGGTTTAGGGTATCCCCAAGTCGGGGGCTACCATCTAGAGCCTCCTCACGTGTTACTTATTGCAGAGGTGCAGTGTGGCGAGCTCAGAGCAGACATCCGAAATAAATCAGATCCGCCTTACAGCTGCCGACTTGAGACATTGCGATTCGACCGATCTTATCTTTTCTTTTGTCTCAGTTAAATTATCAATTCCTTCTAAACTGAGTTATACCTCAGCCAGAAGCTTCCTACAAACAAGTTAAATTTTTCTTACCCACTTATGCTAGCGACGGAGTTGTACTCTTCGAAAATAATTATTCTATCTGCTGACGCAGTCAAACTCCTCGCAAACATTATTGAATATGGGAGACTAGGTTACAAGTCTCTCGCCTCTGGCGCCGCCCTTAGTGGCATTGTCATTGTCGTTCATATCATTTCAATATATCGTATATCGTATTTTTTAGTGGTCTTTCAGAAGTGAGCTTGCGTTTTTGATTATTACTCGAGAATATAGTAACATTAACTAGTGAGCTTAACTATTACTGAAAGCTCATGAATATATCTAGTAATTAGTCTTACAGACTTTTAAGTTTTAAGCATTGGTTTTCTAATTAAATATTTTGGAATTAACAAAATAATGATTATATGTGCTGTATTTTTCACGATTTTTAGACTTTAAAAGTTGGGGAAAAATCGGAAGAAATTAAATATTGCCACCCCTTGTCACCCATTTATTTATATAGCTGCATTAAGTGGGCGTCGTTTAAGATATTAACCATTGAAATCGATGGTGCGACGACTGAGATTATTATTTCTACAAACCTGCCTTATTTCGTATTTTTCAAATTCGCTCCACATGCGTTCATGCGCGCAAACTTGGCTCGGATCGGCCCGAATCGGCGGAATGTTTGGCGTTACTGAGGGTGTTTGTGAACATATGGCAGAGGTTTTTGTTCGCCAAGGACGCTTGTATGTAGATAGCCTTCATTACTCAACCAATAGTCTCTCATCTACTAGTATCAGCCGGTACGCTAAATCGGGAGTATTACCTGGGAAAGTTGGCTGACCACATTTTGAATCGAAAGCTCTACGTGAAAGAATTTGGACCAAACAAACAAGGAATTTAATGTTGTCCCCAGGTAATAACGACACGTTAAAGCTTTCTGCCCATTTTGGAGTATTAGTATAAAGCTGCCTACCAGAATTACATTTATCGAAATACGAGCTGAAACGAAAATATGCCGTTTAAGATGAGTAAAATTGTGCACAAATATTTCTGCCGATACAATCCCGATTCGTTCTGCTACATATGTGGTATCTACCTAGCAAAAACCAACTCCAAACTACGAAACAACAACGAAACATTGCAGTGTATATAATGAATTCTTTGGAATTGGATCCAAAAAATTGAAAAGAAGATTGGAGCAAACATGTCACTAAAAATCGATTTCCTGCATTCCTACTTGGACTTTTTTCCGTTAGCTGAGCTCAGCTATGAACACGCGGAACGATTTCATCAAAAATTAAAATAAAATTAACGTCGCTGTGGGATTGTGGAATCAGAACATGATGGGCGAGTATGTGTGGGGTCTCATACGAGAATTGATTTTAATACCGTACGCAGAGAGACATGGTACTTAAACCATGTTTAATATACTTGAAAATTCAAATAACATATAATGGCTTAAGAAACAAATAGTAAATCGTGTAAACATTTGTAAACATTTGTTGATATACATAATTTCTGATTGTTCTGTGACCGTTTATCTATAGATTGGGGTCCTTATCTAGCTCAATAGTTCAAAATCGTTCTTTCTGTGAGTGGAACATCATATAAATTGCTTGTTTCTGCATTAATTTTAATGAATGATATCATGTCAGTTACGATGACGATCCATTAAAATATTTATGTTATTGTAAGGTCAAACAGCCAAAAAATTAATTCGGCGATTTTAATGGGACATTAAAGTCCGAATTTCGTAGATTTCGCCATCATTTATATCGATAAAATAAGCGTTTCGCTTTAAAATATTATTATATCACCGTTTCGCCATCGATTTGAATGATTAATATTTTGAACGACACCCAATTAATGTACGTATATAAATAAGTGGGAGACGGACAAAATATATTTTTTTTCGACTTTTCCCCAAATTTTAAAGTCAAAGAAGCGTGAAATATACAAAAAATGATTATTTTGTTAATTCAAAAATATATAGTTGCAGAACCAATGATTTGAACTTAAAAGTGTGTACGACTGATTAATAGATATATTCATTAGCTTTCACTAATCTTGTTAAGCTTTTCAAAATCGGTTACGACATTCTCGATTAATGATCAATAATCCAAGCATAACTCTGAAAAATGCCAAATCAAAAATACCATATTTTGAAATTTTTTTAAAAAAAAGTCTGACCATAGAAAAATTTGTAATGTGGTTTTGCGTCCTATGGTGCGCCATATGTACCGGATAAGATCAGTTTGGTAAACTATGTGTTATCGACAACTCGTCATCTTTTTCTTATTATCGACAATTATCGATTTTTTTTGCTCGGAACCAAAATATTTTGTTCAATGTATATTCGTGAAGTATACGCAGATTAAGGATGTTGAACACCTCTCCCCATTCATTCATTGGACGTAAATGTACTAACAAGCAGTACATTCAAGTGGCCCAACGATACCAAGCACGGACGGAGCCACGCGAAATGCCACCCACCCGACCGAGCGGCGCGCCGCATAATGTACGCAAATGAAAATCGCGATCAAATAGACAGACGACATAAGACTCAAGCATAACTTATTCTGCGGAGAAGATTATTATAATTAGAGCATAAGATCCGAAATGGGTTATGAAGACACCTATGACACCTTTCAAAAGAAAGCGGTAAACAATTAACATTATTTCCGCTCGAACCCGCAAAAATAATTTGTCTAATTAATTCGAAAGAATCAATATCTCCATTAATTAGTTTGTGTGAGGACGGCAATAACCAGAAATTGTTATTGTACAAATTCAATTCTATGCTGATGAACCTTGTATTGGGGACACCATATACAAGATCCATATTCAAGAATTGGACGTACAATTGAAGTATACAGAGTCTTAGGATCGTCAAATTCTTTATTAAGAAAATAATTATTGAAAAAGGGCATTAGTCTATAAGACGACATTAATTTATACTTACTGTAATTAAGATTCAACAAATTTACTTGACACAGGTTTGAAAACTGTCAAGATCGGATTGCAACCTTTCGTCAGAAATTAATAGAAATTCGCTTCATATATTAAAAAAAAAAAATTCAGACGCAGTTTGTTCGGCTCAGCAGATTAAAACTAATTTTGTAACTTGCCCTACGAGGCAAGCAAACTCTCTACAACATATGGATTTACCCGAGATGAACATTGCTTGTTTTTACTAACCCGAAGGTCGCTGTATTTTGGGATAACACAGAACATTGTATATGGCAATGAGTCAGATTTGGCAATTTGTCTCCAGACTTGCGCCTCAAAGAAGCAAAAAGGTTGGCTCTATGCCTCTGCCTGTCTTAAAAAGAGACATCTTTTATCCAAATATTATACATTGTTGCACTTGCTCACACTCACACTCCCGCTCCAGCTAGTGCTTCTACTTCTTTGGTTGCCCACAAGCAGCGATGTTGTGGTCCTGGCCACTGCTAATGTTCTGAAAAAGAATCGCGCTGGCCACTGAATGCCATGTCGTGCAATGTTGGATTGTGGATCGCAGCTGCATTTAATGACGTCTCGACTCGTTCAGCAGATCCAATCGAAGAAAATTAATTCCTTAGCAGCTGTTTCTGGCCTTGGATGTATTCCTTTCACTTCTGACGGTTGTACTGTTACAGTTAACTGACAATCTCAAACTTCAGGTTATTCCGCAGTCACAGCATTTGTAGCTCCTGCTATAGCTGATAGCCAAGAGTTGCCCTTAATACTTCTTAGTGGAATGTTCTTGGAAATATTCTCTTAGCTAATGCTTTGTTTTACAAGCAGCAGTGCGTTGATCTTTTAATTGGAACTGGCTGGTTCTACGAACTTATGTGTGTCGGACAAATCAAGCTTCTACCAAGCACAAAAGACTCGCCTTGGATGGATAGTTTTATTTGGCGGCGCACGGCAAACCGGTACTTCTCTTATTACCAATCGTGCGTCATCTGATATCCGAATCGCGTCTGATAGCCTACCTGATGATACCATAATAAGATGCAAATACGTGAACTCCTTTTCACCATTCAACGAGTATTTGCGTATGTAAGTATGTAAGTTCATCTATCGTATTCGACGCGTCGGACTGTAAATTACCGAAATACGCCTTTGGATCGGCAATATTTTTACGGAACGTTCAAAATTATTGCCTAGACAGCATCCTGTGGAATCTCCGGAATCTCCACAGTCTCCAGGATAGTCAACAAATGCATAAGATGTTTCCGGAACAAGCCATGTTTGGGGGAGCACCTAGTGGCTGATCTGCCAAAAGAGCGACTTGTTGACTCTCGCGCGTTTGCAATAACCTGCGTGGACTTTTGCAGACCATTCTTCTTCAAGCCAGATAGCAAGCGTCTTTATTTGCGTCGCCGCGAAAGCCACCCACCTTGAGCTTGTAAAGGATCTGTCTATGGCTGCCTTTCTTAATGCTCTTAAACGCTTCATATGCACTCGTGGCAAGCCACGACAGATTTGATCAGACAATGCCAGCAACTTTGTTGGCGCTAAAAACGAGCCTTTGAAACTAAAAAATTTCTTCCTCAGTACCTGTCATCAAGAGGTTGCGCTCCAGATTTGTTTGGTAGACACACTTGATTGGCGATTCATTCGTCCACGCTGCCCTCACTTTGGTAGCCTTTGTAAGACGGCTATGAAAAATGTAAGGCTTAATTTCCATCGAGTTGTGGGGTCGTCTGTTCTTGGATTCAAAGAGCTCCGTACCCTCGTTTGCCAGATATTGGCCGTTGCTTCCCATTTCAGAAGATCCAGAAGACCTTAACCAGCCCATTTTCTAGTGGGAACGTTTTGTCTTTTGCTGTCGCTGGTGAGTGAACTGAATGGCAAATCCCAAAACCAGGTCTGACTCTCGTTAAAGACGAGAACTTACCTCCTCTAAGATGGCCACTAGCCAAAGTAGTTGAATTGGTCAAAGGATGAGATGACATCGCACGCGTTGCACTCCTCAAGACGGCTAATGGACTCATAAAACGAGCAACTAAGAAGCTGTGTTTACTGCTGTTAAATCTCAATCGTTCAACGGGGGAGGAGTATGTTCGGCTCAGCGGATAAAAACTAAATCTTTATATTGACTAATTTTGTAACTTGCCCTACGAGGCAAGCAAACTCTCTATATCGTTATTCGGCGCTTCTCGCATAACACAACATAACTCAATACTACCAACTGTTACCTATCTAGCGCTTCTCGCATTACACTCAATTGTTTGTCTACTTTCGCTCAATTATCATTCCTATCAATTGTTCTCAGCGGCTAGTGTATCAATATCAGCGACGCTGCATTTTTATTATCGTATCGCTCTTTGGCTTTTTCGCACGCAAGGAAACCTTTTGGGCCGCGTAAGAAGCTAAATCGGGGTTTCTTGTTCTCGATTATCGCTTAAATCGCATGTTCAATTTATAGAAATTTGAGAATTTTTGAAACATAAAAGCTTATTATTTATACAGTTGTGCTCTAACTATATAGAAAATCGTTCTCGCTTTGAAGCGCTAACAAAAACGCTTGTTAGCCCAACACAGTTCAAGTACTAGAGACTTTCGCTTTGGTTTGTACATAAATTTGAAAGCTTTTGTTATTTGCTAAAAATTTCAAAAAGATCATGCTCTTGGTTTGGAAGTTATTCGCGAATTTGTTTTTCAAAGTTTAGGCCGACCGCCGAGCGTGTTAAAACTTAATAAATACAAATACGTGTGTGTTTCGTTTTATGTTCACACCCTACATATTGAAATCTACTAAATATTAACATATTAACATGCACATATACTAAATTCATATTGAAATACATTTAAAATAAACTTCGCATACATATGTACATACAAGTTAATTTCCACTTTGATTAAATGCCAAAAAAAATATAAATTTAGGAACCAGGTCCTCTTTTATTTAAAGTAAATTTGCAACTGAATAAACATAAATTAATTGTAGCCCTCGTATGCTGTGGCTTAACGACATCGGCGTTGGCAGCAATTCTTCTTGGAATTTTCGGCCGTTGCCGGTCGGCGCGTGGAGTAAATGAGAAAGACACTAATTCAGCATTTTGCTTACGAGGAGTTCCAATGCTTCTTATTGGGACTGTGTGAATTTATTCGTTGTTAACTCTTCCTCATTTGATTTAAGCTTGTCCTCAAGCGATCATCAGAAGAAGTATTTTGAATTTGGATTTTTTCGATTCTTTTCTGGGGCTCTCTCGTTCTTTGTTTAGTTGCAGTATTATCTTTTTCTTTTTTCTCTTTAGTACGTGTAATGCACAGGTAAGGAGATGGGAACTGTGAAGAGAGTTATAAGGCCGATTCTATTTGTAGCAGAGTGTATCTGAAGGTTTTTCAGTTTTTCTATGTTTTTGATATGCAATTCTACCAGCGCTTCCAGAGAAAGAATCTTAATCTTTAATTTTCTATTGGTGTTATTTGTATGGTGGGATTTCCTGGAGTCATGATTGTGACCTCTAAGTTGCTAAACTCTTGTTTGTTAATAAACATGCTTTCATCTCAGAAATTTATCATGTAAGTGCCTCTCCATGTTTCTCCTCGTCTTGCCATTTAATGGTGCCATTGAAGTCGTTGACCAATCTAAGTCTTCGTCGTTCTTCGATTCGATTTCTTCGTTCTCCGGAATATGATCTGCATTGCTAAAGCCACACATCCCTTGTTTTCCACTGACTAACTTCGGTATACAACTACTTGTGTTCAAGTTTACAATTTTTTACTTACTACAGATATTAGATGGTTTTATTACATTGGAATAATTCGTTGAATTCTAAGTTTATAATGTTATTGTATTTCACTACTGGCTTTATTATTGAATTTTTACAATCTGTTTTTTCTGGATTTGAAATTTGAACAATATAAAACAATGTTGTTCCATTATGCAAAATGGATACATCTGAAAATTCTAACATTTCTTCAATATTTAAGTTTGGCATGTTGCTTTGGTCAAAATTGTCATTTATTATTTCTACATCTTTTTCGCCAAATAGGAATATGTTGATTAAATTTAATATCGCCCATTGTATGGCGTACTTGATATTAATTAATTCATCATTTATAAGCCTAACCTGATTCAGTAAACTGATCGCTATCTCTTCACTTAGGAGAGATTATTTTGTCATGCTATTGTTTAAATCATTTGAAATTTTGGTGAGTTTATTAATACGATCTTCTAACTGTCTGTTTATAATAAGTTGCTTATTGTCGTTATTTATTAGATTGTTATATTATCAGTGATTATCGTCATTATCGTCAGGTCGTCATTGTCCGGGCTGCCGGCAATATATTTCCATGCGGTGCCTAGCATATTGATTGCCCTAGTCTTTCTTGAATGGTTGAGTGACAATGTGTAGAAGGTAAAATAGCTTGCGCTATTTCGTGACATAAGGTGTGGTATAGAGTATTGACTTTTAGGCCTTTTTTTGTGAAATAAGAGGTTGTCTAATGCATATTTAATCTGTTCTTGTTGATCGATTCCGGTGGTTGATGTCTGTAATTTTCCTATTCCCTTTAAAATGGTGATTGTCTGTGCGTCTGTATAGTTTAAGATTTCCAAGTGTCCTTCAGTCGCTTTTGCTGTCATCATTAATAGTAATCTCAAATTTTTATATATTTTTATATTACTTTTATGAACTATTTTATCGGTTGCTGTTAGTACGGAAGTGTTCCTGTTTTCATTAACTATTTCTTTTTTATACCTGGGTGATAGTTTGCTACGTAATCTCGTGTTGATTCTGACGAATATTTCTTGACCTGGTGTGTAGGTGCGAATGTAGTTGCGTTTTTTGTTATGATTCTGCATGTCAGTCGATTGCTTTTTTTTTTACTGATCTGGGTCTGTGGTCACGTTTCTGCCAAAGAATATGTCTAATGGTCTATTGTTAGTTTTTGAGTGTATGGAATAGTTGTAGTCGTATATCGATTTGTGAAGCTGTTCTTGAAATGTTCTGTGTTCCCGTCTCTTTTGTTGCATCTCATAATATCTGATAGCCTTGAATGAAATCTTTCTAGTTAACTTTTCACTACGCTTTTAAAGGGTGGAGTCTTGTAAACCTCGATACCTAATTGGTGCTGCATCATAAATGTAATTGAGGCCGAATTGGTGATTTTTTATTGTCTATCACGACAGTTTTCGGTACGCCAAAATAAAAGGATCACATGAAGTGGTTTTTTAATATCTTATATTGCCTTAGATTTGATTACTCTTCCTTGAGCTAATTTCGAAAATTTATCTAAGTAAATCTAAGTACTAAGTTCTTTTCTGTCGTTTATATGTCGTCATGGATGTGTGTCCTGGGTATCCGAGGATAAGTGTTTCTTTTAGTTTTGGGCTAGTTAGATGCCTGTCGTACTTTTCTTATTTAAAAACCTGACAATGTTGGACTAATTCTGCTATTCGTTGCTTCATTTTAGGAAAATAGAAACTTTCGAACAATTGCTTTTTGTTCTCTAGTGAGTTACGGTGTGCTCTGTTGTGTGTAATCAATATTTTCTCTTATTATTGTATTTCATTTGTTAAATCTTTTACTTGGACTGTGTGAATCTAATTTTGTAGTTTCTAAAATATTGGTGATATCTCTGCTGGATTTGGTTCATTATTTCCTCTGAAGTTATTATCCCGTTAATTACTGATGGGTTTAGGCGAGCTTTCAATATCTGTATAAGATCTTGATCTGTGAAATTTGGTTGGGTAATGGTATGTCTGTGAAAGGTTGGTAATGGGATTTAGAACTTGTAATCTGTATCGTTAGCTTTGCTGAGAAATATCTGATTCTTAAAAACAATTATTGGGGCTTCTATGCTTGGTATTTAGTTGTGGCTTGAACTGTCTGCACTATGCTGGGTGGAGGCTACTGACCCGATGTTATTGATTATTTGGGATTCGTGATAGCGTATCGGTTACAATGTTATCCCTACCTGCCTTATAGAAAAGTTCATAATCGAACTCTTCCAGGTTGCTTTCCACCTTTTGATTCTTGCGTTGCCGTTCCAACTGCTAAAAAAGTATGTTAAAGGTTGCTGCCAGCGCTTTATGAATCCCATGACTCCAAACACTCGATTAACAGCAGTAGAAATATGCTTGTCAAACTTAAGCTTGGGATCAAGAAGAATACCCAAATCATTAACGGACTCAATACGCTCTAGAGGTTCACCATTTAGAAAATAATTATTAAAAAAGGGCATACGTCTATAAAAAGACATTAATTTACACTTACTGTAATTAAGATTTAATAAATTTACTTGACACTAGGTTTAGAAACTGTCAAGGTCGGATTGCAAATTTTGTCCAGCTAGAGAATTAGTAGACGACAGGCAAAGTTTTTATTTATTTATTTATTACAAAAGGAAGGTCATTTATAAACAAAGGGAATAATAACGGACCAAGGTGACTTCCTTGTGGTACTCCGGAAGTAACATGATCAGGTTTAGAAACAAGGCCTTTAAAGTAAACTTTTTGGGTTTTTAATTTTAGTAATAAGATATCCAAAGAATTAGGTTATTTGGAAATCCCAGAATATGAAGCTTATGCAGTAAAAGCGAATGATCAACAGAGTCAAATGCCTTACTGAAATCAGTATAAATAACATCTGTTTGCATTTTATTTTGGAATCCCTTAATAACAAAAGACGGAAGGAATAGCAGACATTTTAGAAATAACTCTATAGTTCAGAACATTAGACTTGTTTCCTTTTTTAAGGAGAGGAATAATAATTACATCTTTCCAGATGTAAGGAAAAGAACTTAACTCCACGGACAAATTTAATAATTTAAACAGAGGCTTTGGGAGACCTTCAGCACAATACCTAAGAACGCAGCCTGGTACTCCATCATCCATTCCCGGTGAAAATACGGGCTTGATGACCCTTAGATCATTTAGTAGTAAACTTTCTGTGATCAAAGGCCCAAAAATGCAATTAGAAACATTGACATGATGATACATGGCAAATGACATAAATAATTCTGAGAACTATAGGTTGTTAGAAAAAACGTAGCAAATAAATCGGCAATAGCCTGATTTGAGTTAGCAGTCGTAGTTTCAAAAAACATAGTTGATGGTAGTTTTGATGATTTGCGCTTCGCATTAACGAAGCTATAGAACCGTTTAGGATCCCGCTGGAACTGTATCCTACACTTCTAACGTAATCCTTATAACGTTGGTTATTGGCTTTCAAACGGGTTTTCGTTAACAATAGGTGCGGACACGAATTTTGGTTAGACATAATTTCTATTTGACCATGTATCTATCAATATTTTGAGTAACTTTCCGCTTTCCATCTTACATTCTATGTATGGTAGAGAGGAGCTCGTTATTCTAAAAAATTAATGTCGGAATATTCGTAATGGTTATGCTGCTCGTCGTTTGCTTCTTCTATTTGTTGAGTGTACTCATTTAACGGCTGCTCGTATTAAGTCTGCTGCTTATAATGTAGCATTGCCTGTGTGTATTCTTCCATGGTCACATAGTTGTCAGTGTTTTCGGTCTCGCTCAGTTCTTCTCCTGTTTTTATGTTAAAGTTTCTACGTCCATTGGACGTGGTTGGAGTTTTGGTGTAGAAGGACTATTGGGAACGTATACTTGTTGTGGTGGTAATTGATAAGTTCGTTGGTTGGGGTATTGTGGAGTCGTTCCAGTATTGTTGTACGTTGGCTGTCCATAGTTTTTCGTGGTTGGCCAAGGTGTATGAACTGGGAGTTGGGGCCTGAAGTTGGTAGGCGGTGGCCTAAATTCTAATTTCAAAGAGTAGTGAAGAGCTGAAGGAAGATCTGCTGGCTCCTTTATTCCGAGAATCCGTTATAAATCTCCTTTCAATCCTCTTATGAATGTATCTAAAGCTTTATCGCGGTATCTTTTCGACATCAGGGTTTCGGAATCCCTAGTTAGATCCATGCAACCTACCTTATTTAATATCACAGACAGGTGGTTGTGAACGACCTGGTAGAATTCTTCTACAGTCTGGTTGTTACCTTGCACTAACATTGTCATCTGATATTCTAATGTTCCCAAATCTCTTTTGTCTGCGTAGTGCAGCGTTAGGCACTTGGAGATGGCACTCCAATTTAGGGGCACATTGTACGACTCAAGGGCCGTATCAGCATTGCCAGTGCCTTGTTTATCACTGTGACCAATATGCCGAGGTATTTCGGCAAACCATAGTCAGCTGCATAGATTGAGAGTATACGATCAACACTCTATTTCCATGAGCTAAATTCCGATGGAGGCTTTTGGGTCTTTTGACTATTCTGGTACTCTGTTCAAGTCGTTCAGATTGTGGTTGTCAGTTATCCTTTGGTCGTCTACGTCACTAAACTCCCTAGAAGGGTTAACTAATTGCTTTACTAGCGTTGGCAATTGTTGTGCCAAGAAATGGCTAACCGTAGCTGCTATTATCTGTTCTGCGTTATTCGCCATGTCTCTTTTTATAGATGCTTGATTTGTCTGTCTAGATGTCGTTGTTGTTGTCTGTTCAAATTATGTTCGCCTACCAGAGGTTGATCTGATACTATTGGGGGCCTAACCAAATTATTTTCATTAGCCATAAACTCGGTCTAGACTAAGGATATATCTAGGATTGTGCAACTTAATATATTTTTTAATGTATTTATTTATTTTATCTATTTTATTATTATAATTTTTTTTTTGTTTAAAACCTGCTGGTTTTTTCCTTCTACTTTGGAGGGTCCCTTAGGATTCGCAAAGATGGAATTTTATCGTTTTACACTTGTATATCTTTCTTACTATTCTAAAATATTTGTCGTATAATTTTTTATTTTTTCTTATATTTATATTTTATTCTTGTTGGCACTTAGTTACTAACTTACAGTACTATTGTTAATGTAGAAACCTCCCTGCTTGTCCGGATTTCATCCTTTTTGAAACTTTCTTGGGTATCTACTGGAGGTCCTGCGACCAGTCACTGTTGAGACAGACGGAGCTTACAGGATATGTTGTCCACCGATGGGCAAAAAACAATTAAGTTTCAATTGCCTTTCGCGAATTCGACCGTTCGTCAAATTTAATCGACGAGAGTTGCACCGGTTTTGTGTTTATTTTTTCGCGTTGGAATATTGGGCGGCTGTCGGACGGCGCGTGGAGGAAATGACATAGACACTAATTCAGCATTTTGCTCCACTTCTTACGAGGTGTTGCAATGCTTCTTGTTGGGACTGTGTGAATTTATTCCTTATTAACTACTTACCTGCACAAATACTAAACTAAATCACCCATTAAATTATACACGAATCCATACACAAATACTGTATATGTGTGTACACTTACATATCTAGTAATAGCATTAAACAAATTTATGTATTTCCCCGTTTAAACACAAAAAAATTTTATATTATCTATTACATTAGGTAACAGCTAAATTTTATTACTAACTTACTTTTTCTTGATACATATGTATGGTGAGATATTATTATTTCAGCATATAATTATTTTTTAAATTTTCTCATATAAATCTTGCGCGCAAACTTGGCTCAGATCGGCCCGAATCGCCGGAATGTTCGGTGATAATGAGGGTGTTCGTGAACAGATGGCAGAGGTTTTGTTTTTCTTTTTTCGCCGAGGATGCTTCTTTACCCAAGCGATAGACCCCTAACTTCTACCGGTACTTGATGTAAGGGAAAACTACCTATTGCAGGTATCGGTCGTATTAGTGCACCACCACATATGGGGCGCTAAATAGGGAGTTTTAACTGTGAAAATTGGTGGACCATGTTTTCAACCGAATGTTCTACCTGAGAGAATTTGGACCAAACAAACAACAGGGAATTTAATTAGTGAAACGGATTCTGTCCATCACTTTCCATATCTCCGCATATAATTGGCCTTCATTGTGTAAATAAAATAATTTTTTCTATGCGGCTCGGTTGTTTGCTTTTGTTTAGGTGTCATTTTAGCTTAAAATAGGCATTTTTTCTAATTTTAGCTACAAAATGACACTGACATATACAAAATGCACATACTTAAATTAACGTTAAATCGTAACATGCTTTTGCCCATAGCGTTATCCGATCTGAAAATCTGTGCAATAATTCGAGAATGCATGCTGTTTTAATGCTTATAAGCACCTCTATATCTTTACAAAGAGGGACGGTCCACAGATTTTATTTGCAAAATGTTTAACAGAAGTCAGAAGTGGCCATCTTAAATCGTTACATGTCGGAGAGGAGAGGAAAGTTCTACAGGAAAACAGGAAAAGCTCACATCTTTCTGCTCTAAAAATAAACAGCATTCTCCTGACAACCCTTAGCACGAGCGTATGTGACAAAACTGTCCGTAGAGTGCTCACATGGGTGTTTCAAAAGTAAACCTCTTATTTCAACTGTGAATGTTACAAAGAGAACAACTTTCGCGAATTGCTATAAAACGCAACCTTTTCAAACTCGTTCACGAAGTGACAAGAGTGTAGTGCAATATTCGTCATGCTGTCCGTCCGTCTGTCCGGATGAACGCAACTTTTTTCGTCGCTATTGAAGGCAGAGATGAAATTTTAGATATATGCTTGTAGTTATCTGATTCAGCCAGTGTTAAGATTTCTGTGCCACGCCCACTGGGAGCCTGGCAAATCGAGAACATGTCGATACACCTGAAATTGTAAATCGATTAAAGGTGAATACTTCCCACTATTAAAGTTAGTCACCAAATTTAGTATGTAGATTGCTGGTAACCTCCCTAAAACAGCAACCTTGATATCGCGGCCACGCCCATTAGAAAGACCCCCAACGCCCCGTCTTAACAATTCGGAAATGACAATATCTTCCAGAACTTTTGAGATATTTTTGGAATAAATATTACTAGAAAGCTCCCCGCTCCTCTGCGGGCCACGCACTCTCCCGTCTTCATAATCGTAAAACTCCATATACCTGAAAGCTCAAAACGATAAAATGTGAATAATTTACACAATTTTGAAGCTAGGGACACCAAACTTGGTATGTAGATTGCTGGTGACCTCCCCAAAAGATTACAGCCCCCACCAATCGTGAAAGCCTTCATTTCCCACAGTTTTAAAGCCAGTCACAAAATTTTAAAAGCAGATTAGTGGTCACCACCTTTTAATAAAGGTACAAAAATTAAGCTCTTACGCCCACCCTCGCCCTCTCCCGGCGCTGAAAGCCTAAATCTCCCATACTTTTAGTGCTAGTCACCAAATTTTAAAGGTGAATGGCAGACCCACTTTAAAGAAACGTAAAATAAATTTCCCGGCCACGCCCACTCCCGCCCTTGCAAATCGCGAAAATCTATATCTCCCACAATGTTGTGGCTGGATGGCTGGTCTCCCGCCTTTAAAGATTGGTAAGAAAATGTCTCGTCCACGCCCACTCCTGACCTACTAAATATACAAATTCTTTATTTTTCCAAAATAACAATAACATCTGTGTACTGTGAACGAGTATTACGCAGTCAATTACGTCCGACTGTAACGTTCTTATTTGTTAATAAGTATGGTTTGGTTCGGGTTAAGGTTTGACTGCCTTTCTCCAAACAGGTTCGGTTCAGGGTACGGTTCAAAATTTAAAAATAATGGATGATCCGGCTTGCAGCCTTGGTGATCAATATATCTTTCAACAATATAATGACCCAAAACACACTGCTTGGGCAGTAAAAATGTGGCTCCTACACAACACCAACAATTAAAAGCCACAGAGTGCCGACACAAATCCTACCGAGAATTTATGGTCTCATCTTGAACGAGAAACAAGGGACTCTAGTCGGGAGCGCCCGACTGGGGATACCCTGTACCCTGTCTTCACATATACATTTCACCTCAAATTCACGGCATTGCATTTTTCTCAATTGCTGCGCTGAATAACTTCTAAACTAAGAGTATGATCTTAATGAAATTAGGAGCATTCAAATCTATCTACAAACCAAAGCCCAAGTCTCTAGTATTTGAATTGCGTTTTTTTCATAAATGGGGCGAGTGGGGGAGGTATTCAAAATCCGAAATATTCTTAAGCTGATTTACCCATTTTCTATACGTTCAGGATGTGTGATAAAAATGTGCTTTTTTAGTTTTGTTGCTCTATGTTAATACCTTTTTAAAATTTCCGAATTATATTATTTTATTTGCTTTTCGTCTACATTAATGTGCGAATATAGTAAGGCAAACTAACTAAAAATGCCTAAGATGGTTAAACACCAAGGTTTTTTTTAGCATATGCTTAGCAACGATTACTTTTGTGATTAAACTTAAATTTTGGCTCTTGTACTCTCCGCGTTCATACAAATAGACGGACGGTCACGGCTAACACCCCTTGGCTGGTGTTGACCAAGAGTATACACTTAACGGGGAGATGCGTCCTTCTGACCATTATTTGCTCAAAACCATATTATTTTCAATGGGTTCACAACATAAAAATATAGTGTTGCCATGTAAAAATAAGCAAACTAAAAAAGTATAAGCAACAAAAACGCTGAATACACACTTTTGAACATGTATTTGAAATGTTTTCATTAAAACATATTTGATATTAGCGCTTTCTATGCATATGTTCGCGGTTCTTTCGTTTCCAGGCAGCACGTCTAGATCCGCCAATAGTTTGCGAATACCTATATCCCTTTCCGATTCCACGGGAACTTTTACCGGCAGAAGTGAGCCCACGAAGTTCGCGATGCTTATGCACATGTTTACATATCCAGTTTACTTTAGGGTCGCGACAAATGGCATTATGGTGAATATCAACTAAAATGACTTCGAAGTATTTGTATGAAGCGTCCTGTGCCACCCAGTAAGAATTTAGAACACGTAAGCCACCAAGCCTCCTGCCAACACGTTCCTAGAACACAAAAAATACATGTTTTATCCTGCGTAACTTTGAAAAACAATTTTAAAAAGATTAAATTCAGACATCTAAGGAAGTTTAAACTCATTATTTATCAGGGTATTTGTGTTTATCATCACATGAGATCTGGCAATACATTACCATAAAACTAAAATACTTACTTCAGCGATAGACTGCAATCCGCGGTATGGTTTCAGTTGGTTTACACCATGACTCTTCGGCTTTCCATATGTACATCCCTTAGGCACTGGACGCTTTCGACCACCACGGCGAACTCGAATCCTGTAAATGACGAAGCCTTGCTTGGCGCGATACCCTAAACGACGAGCCTTATCTGGACGAGTGGGTCTAGGCGAACGGTGCAATTTCGTTAATTGACGATACTGCCATACACGAATACGAAGCAAATAACGCATAACATCACTTTGCTTCTTCCTATACAATTCTTGCATATACCGGTAGGCACCCATATCCAACGATTGATAGACCTAGTAACAATAGGAATTTGTTATTTCTTGACATAATAACGTGCCACATCATTGGTCTATGAAAAAAACGGCTTAATTTTAGAAACCTAAAAAGTAAATGAGTGACAATTAAAAATCAGAAATCTAATTAGATTGCATTAGTCTTAATTGAATACAACAAAGTAGTCAGCATATCCATAATCTACACATTACTCAAAAGAGGTTTAAGAGTGGTGCATGGAAAATATCATCAGTACTATCTGGTTAATAAATGTATACTATAACCATTAGTTTTTGATACCTGTTAGACAAAAAAAATTGAATTACTAAAATATGAAATGATTGTTTGATAAGTTGGCTAAAATTATATTCATCAAAAACGAGATCCACCTACCTCAGAGGCCGACCAGAATCCAAAAGACGGAAATGACGTACAGTGTTAATGATTGGTCTTCGTTAGGGTTGCTTTGACAACGAACTTTCAATACCCCAACTAAGCGCTATCATAGTACAATAACAGTGAATTTCAAACAGTAAAATAGGAACACAAAATAAACTCAACCAGGTTACACCTAAAACTGCAGAATGATGTAAATAATTTAAAGGAATATCGTAATTTACTTTTCGTACCATCCTTACCAATAGCCTATTTATTTTAAAACATTTCTAGGGAACGAATGAAAAAATTGAAGGATGAAAATGAGAATAATTACAAAAAAGCGAATTAAAAAGAAATTGATGTAAGTGTTAACTTTCAATACCACAGCCAAGGCCAATCAACAAACATTGAATTTGAAACGCTGAAATAGGGACACAAAATATGTCAATTGAGCAAAAAATATTTAACAGGTTATACATAACACTACAAAATGATGTACATAAAGTAAATAAATATCTCTATTTTTTTGTACCATCCTTCTCAGTAGCTTATTTAAATTAAAACATTTCTAGGGAACGAATGAAATTTGAAAAAATTAGGGATGAAAATGATTTTAATTACAACATCTTAACAAATAATTTTGTACTTTAAAGATACTAGTTGGTGTGTTTTGGATAAATGACGAACTCGAATATAATGACTGACATTTTCAACGAGTGCTCTCGTATGGCGACAAACAAATGCTACAAAATAAGGATACAAATTACCAGATAGAAAAGCACCCCAGGATTCACGCTCAAATTCCCAGTGCTCTCGGCGTTTCACGCAATAGTGTCATCGTTTTTTTGCAACCGACTACGGCTGAGATTGGAGCATCCATGTATTTATAAGACTTCGGAGGTTTTGGCTTTCCTCGGTGTGTAGTATTTGGTAAGTAAACATTCCACAATGCATGTGTAAAATGCTTGTTTACCCTGTACTCATTGGGTGACCAGGGTATCAAGGTTGTGTAGGCTACAGTCCAAAGTCCGTCTATATACGCACTGACTTCGGAAACTGTAAGAATTAGAAACTTATGTTTTGAAAACAGTAGTACCCTGCTCAAAACAAGTTTATATTTATTGACATCTCGACGCAAACATCTTTACAACCGGTAAGTATCGATTTTAGAACATTGTTTTCAGCATATCTGTGAGATTATAGCAGTTAATTCCATAATATTTGTATTTATATTCTCTTTGGCTGAAAACACCCGAACAAAGCAAACGTTTTTGATTCGTTAGTCAAAAAAACAATTTTTAAATTAACACACACTAAGGGAACGAATAAAGAAAACAAAACGTTATGTTTTCTTGATTCGTTTAGTGTCCGTTGAAATAAAACAAAATAAAGTTGCGGCTAGTGGATTCGGAAAAGCTGTGCCAATATTGTATTCAATTATTGAAATAATTAGGCACAATGAATCAACTAACAGAAAGTGGTAGGTCTATTCATAAAATAAAAATTCTGTGGATGTCATACTAAACTTAATAGCAGAGTTAAGAATATAGCTTTAAAATAATTTTTTCTCTATGCACGTCCATATTTTTATAAATTAGCGTACATAATAAATAAAGTATCAAATAAAGCTAAAAAGTACAGCGAAAAAGAAATAACGGCCCAAACATGGATAGTGCAATCGAGATTTTTTCTTCCAGTTTAAATCATCTATTTTATACATGTGGCGCGGTTTATGATTCAATAAGGTCTAACAAACCTATTAGGCTTACAGCGGAATTAATTAACTTAAAGTAAAACAGGCCAAGAATGTTCAAGTTCAAGAAAACTGGCTCTTTCTTGAATTACACTCGATATCTGATTGTTCCATCTAATTTCTCTGTCTTAAATAACCAATGTTATAAGGATTACCAAAAAAGTTATAGGATACAGGTCCAGCGGTGTCATACACGGTTTTATAATTTCGTTAATGCGAAGCGAAAATCTTCAACATTACCACCAACTGTATTTTTTGGAAAAAGTCAAACGACTTATAGTTCTCAGAATTAACTTGCTAGTTTGCCGTATCTAAATCGGACTTTTTACCTTTAAGAACCCAAAAAATGTACTTTAAAGGTCTTGTCTCTAAACATATTCAAGTTAGGTCCGGAATACCACAAAGAAGTCGTCTTGTGCCGTTGTTATTCACGTTGTTCACAAATGACCATCCTTCTGTGAAAAATTACACTCGGGTTCTGATTTATGCCGATGACGTAAAACTTTACCTGTCGTCTGCTAATTTTCAATCTACCCAAAGCTTGCAATCCTGCAATCTTTATAGTTTTTAAATTTGATGTCAAGTAAATTTATTAAATCTTAAATAGAGTAAGTGTTAATTAATGGCTTTTTATAGAAGAATGCCCTTTTTAAATAATTATTTTATAATTAAATCAGTTGAGCGTATTGAGTTAGTTGATAAATTAGGTATGCGTCTAGATCCTAAGCTTAAGTTTGAAAAGCATATTTCTACTGTTAACAGTAGAGTAGTCGCGCTTTTGGAGTCCTGGGATTCATAAAGCGCTGGTGAAAGAGTTTGACGATCCCTACGTTACTATGAATTTATATACTTCACTTGTCCGTCCAATTCTTGAATATTTATATTGTGTCCCCAATACAATACAATGCATATAAACAATTTCTGCTTTTTGCCCTCCGGGGTCTTAACTGGAATCCTAATTCTAGCATGCCTTCTTACTTTAGTGGACCATTACTAATAAATCTTCCCTCTCTTTTAATCAAACTAATCAATAGGTGGTAGGCTGATTCTGACGAAATAATCAGCCAAATTAGTTTTGTGCTCCAAGCACATTTTATTTTTTACCTTGCCGCAAAAAAGTTGATTTTAAAATATTTTGGCCATTCCTTTACCTTGAAACTTCTTAAAAATTAGAAATAAGTTTTTTAAGTTTTCCGACATGTTTATTGAAGACTTATATGCAAATCCTTTATTCATAAATTATATTATAAGTCTTGCAAATGGTAATTCTACATAAATATTATCATTAAGTGTGCTTGTGTGTGGCAAACAACTTAAATACAGACAACAGAATTCGTGTATGTAGATGCCGATTACAATTCATCATGCCCATTATCTTCCGATTCGTTTTTCGATTCAACATTGTCATCGTCTTCATCATCATCATCCTCATCGTCCTTATCTGAGTTCTTTTTCGATTCTTCTTCATCTTTTTTCCTTTGTACTTCATCTTGCAATTCTTTCATTTTTTTTTCCCCAGCTTGTGTATTTTTTACACTACCCGCTGCTTTAGCTGCTAGCTCAATGTCATCAGTTATGAGAACATTATCGAATATTGTCCCAGATTTCACTTGCCATAAATCGAATCCCAAAGTGCAAATTTCATTACGAAGATATAGTTTATCATCAGGACTATACTCTGGATTATCGATTTCGGGATGCTCCCAAGCCCCTTTATAATTAGGATTGTCCAATTGTTTAGGCTGCCACTCCCCTTTATATTCAGGATTATCGACCATTGGGGGTTCCCATTCGCCATCCATTTCATCATCCCAGTCCTCGGGCTTGGTAGCATCAGGGTCAGGAATGTGCTGGGGCTTATCCCAATCCTCAGGTTTTTTATCATCAGGGTCAGGAATTGTCGCCTGTATAAAGAAAAATTAAAATTCTTATATAATTCTAACGTTATAAAGGAATTTAAGAATATATAAATAAATAAATATATAAAAAAATATATATATTAGTTCGCTATCCCCAATAGTGCTAAAATATTTTAATTTGAAAAGTAGTGCGTATTGCTGATGCAAGTGGTCTGAAAAACCTAAATTAACACGTATTTCGCCGCATTGATTGGGAAATGTGTTTTACCTTGAAGGTACAAGTAGCTAACTTGATCGAAATCATTTGTAAGATATTAATAACAAACAATTCAAGTAAAAAGGTTTCAGTCGGACGTAACCGACTGCATATATTAGTTCACAGTACACAGAAGTTAATATTGGTTATTTTGGAAAAATATAAAATTTTTATATTTGTAGGGGCGGGAGTAGGCGTGGCCAACACTTTGCGGGTCGACCTTAAGAGTAGGTCACCCAAATATTGTCGGCCAAACTTGGTGACTCTAGTTTAAAACTGTGGGAGATATAGCCATTTTCGATTTAAGGCGGGGTGGCTGGGGGCCGTTCTAGTGGGCGTGGCCGGGATATCAACATCGCAATCTTTTGGTGAGGTCACCAGCAGTCGATATGAAGAGTTTGGTGTGTCTTGCATTAAAATTGTCTCCGTTTAAAATTAAAATTGAATTATGCACATGTTACAGTTTTGAGCTTTGAAATATGTCGGTTTTACCGATAATGGAGGCGGGAGGGAGCGTACCGGGAAATTTTCTGTGAAGTTTGGGAGTTTTTCAGTAATACATGTTCCAAATATGGAGCCTCTGGACCAAAAATTTTGAGTGATATAGCCATTTCCGATATTGTATGGCGAGGGGAGGGGGTCGGTTGCAGTGGGCGTGGCCGGGTTATTAAAGTCGCAAACTTTGAGTGTTTTATATTGTGGGAAATATTCACGATTTATCGATTTGTAATCGTCATGTTATCAATTTGCCAGCCTTGCCTTGTGTTGCTCAAAACCCTTAACACTTTGTCTGCAGTGGGTAAACAGAAGAATATATTCCAAGTTTCATGTGTCTAGCTTCAATAGTGGCGAAAACAACGAATCCCAAAGTGCAAATGTCATTTCGAAGATATAGTTTATCATCAGGGCTATCGATTTCGGGATGCTCCCAAGGATTGTCCAATTGTTTAGGCTGCCAGTCCCCTTTATATTGACGATTATCGACCAATGGGGGTTTCCATTCGCTATCCGTTTCATTATCCCAGTCCTCGGGTTTGGTAGCATCACGGTCAGGAATTGTTGCCTGTGTAAAGAAAATTCAAAATTCTAACGTTATAAAGAAATTTAAGAATATATAAATCTAATCGCTATCCCCAATATGGCTAAAATATTCTAATTTGAAAACTAGAGCGTATTGCTGATGCAAGTGGACTGAAATACCTAAATTAACTCGTATTTCTCAGCATAGCTCGGGAAATGTGTTTTGCCTTGAAGAAGGTACAAGTAGCTAACTTGCTCGATATCATTTGTAACATATATGATTAATAGCCAACAAAACAAGTAAGAACGTTGCAGTCGCACGTAACCGATTGCATATACTCGTTCACAGTACACAGAAGTTATTATTGTTATTTTGGAAAAATATAGAATTTTTATATTTGTAGGGGCGGGAGTAGGAGTGGCGAACACTTTACGGGTCGATCTTAAGAGCAGGTCGCCCAAACATTGTCTGCCAAATTTGGTGACTCTAGCTTTAAAATTGTCGGAGATATAGATTTTCGCGATTTGTAGGGGCTGGAGTGGGCATGGCCGGGAAATTTGTGACCCGCCATCTACCTTTGAAACGTATTTATTACTTGATCCTATATTCCTCCTTCTTCAGATAATTCAGTCTATTCTTTGCATTTCTCTGCTATACATTCTGTCTCCACTATGCTTTTCTCGGAGCCTTTAATATTGCTGGAACTACTTGAATTTATAGTCCTGATTCGAGCGTGTTGACTTCCACGAACCAATATGATTTTCTTGAAAATTTATTTGGGATGTCATTGTGTCAAATCAATACTATCCCAAATTCGCTATATAAAATGAAGTATCTTATTTTTGTTTTGGATCACTCCTTCTCATTTGTTCCCGTACTGAATCTATGCCATATCCTGAAGATCCTTATCACCCCACTTTAGAGATGTAGCTACCAGATACTAAACCCAGGTAGTAAACCTCTAGAGCGAGCTCGCCAATTTCGGAAAACCGGTAAACTGACTCAGCTCTTATCTCAGACTGACTGATCTCTCCTTTATATGTGTAGGGACATGGATAGTGCAATCGAGATTTTTTCTTCCAGTTTAAATCATCTATTTTATACATGTGGCGCGGTTTATGATTCAATAAGGTCTAACAAACCTATTAGGCTTACAGCGGAATTAATTAACTTAAAGTAAAACAGGCCAAGAATGTTCAAGTTCAAGAAAACTGGCTCTTTCTTGAATTACACTCGATATCTGATTGTTCCATCTAATTTCTCTGTCTTAAATAACCAATGTTATAAGGATTACCAAAAAAGTTATAGGATACAGGTCCAGCGGTGTCATACACGGTTTTATAATTTCGTTAATGCGAAGCGAAAATCTTCAACATTACCACCAACTGTATTTTTTGGAAAAAGTCAAACGACTTATAGTTCTCAGAATTAACTTGCTAGTTTGCCGTATCTAAATCGGACTTTTTACCTTTAAGAACCCAAAAAATGTACTTTAAAGGTCTTGTCTCTAAACATATTCAAGTTAGGTCCGGAATACCACAAAGAAGTCGTCTTGTGCCGTTGTTATTCACGTTGTTCACAAATGACCATCCTTCTGTGAAAAATTACACTCGGGTTCTGATTTATGCCGATGACGTAAAACTTTACCTGTCGTCTGCTAATTTTCAATCTACCCAAAGCTTGCAATCCTGCAATCTTTATAGTTTTTAAATTTGATGTCAAGTAAATTTATTAAATCTTAAATAGAGTAAGTGTTAATTAATGGCTTTTTATAGAAGAATGCCCTTTTTAAATAATTATTTTATAATTAAATCAGTTGAGCGTATTGAGTTAGTTGATAAATTAGGTATGCGTCTAGATCCTAAGCTTAAGTTTGAAAAGCATATTTCTACTGTTAACAGTAGAGTAGTCGCGCTTTTGGAGTCCTGGGATTCATAAAGCGCTGGTGAAAGAGTTTGACGATCCCTACGTTACTATGAATTTATATACTTCACTTGTCCGTCCAATTCTTGAATATTTATATTGTGTCCCCAATACAATACAATGCATATAAACAATTTCTGCTTTTTGCCCTCCGGGGTCTTAACTGGAATCCTAATTCTAGCATGCCTTCTTACTTTAGTGGACCATTACTAATAAATCTTCCCTCTCTTTTAATCAAACTAATCAATAGGTGGTAGGCTGATTCTGACGAAATAATCAGCCAAATTAGTTTTGTGCTCCAAGCACATTTTATTTTTTACCTTGCCGCAAAAAAGTTGATTTTAAAATATTTTGGCCATTCCTTTACCTTGAAACTTCTTAAAAATTAGAAATAAGTTTTTTAAGTTTTCCGACATGTTTATTGAAGACTTATATGCAAATCCTTTATTCATAAATTATATTATAAGTCTTGCAAATGGTAATTCTACATAAATATTATCATTAAGTGTGCTTGTGTGTGGCAAACAACTTAAATACAGACAACAGAATTCGTGTATGTAGATGCCGATTACAATTCATCATGCCCATTATCTTCCGATTCGTTTTTCGATTCAACATTGTCATCGTCTTCATCATCATCATCCTCATCGTCCTTATCTGAGTTCTTTTTCGATTCTTCTTCATCTTTTTTCCTTTGTACTTCATCTTGCAATTCTTTCATTTTTTTTTCCCCAGCTTGTGTATTTTTTACACTACCCGCTGCTTTAGCTGCTAGCTCAATGTCATCAGTTATGAGAACATTATCGAATATTGTCCCAGATTTCACTTGCCATAAATCGAATCCCAAAGTGCAAATTTCATTACGAAGATATAGTTTATCATCAGGACTATACTCTGGATTATCGATTTCGGGATGCTCCCAAGCCCCTTTATAATTAGGATTGTCCAATTGTTTAGGCTGCCACTCCCCTTTATATTCAGGATTATCGACCATTGGGGGTTCCCATTCGCCATCCATTTCATCATCCCAGTCCTCGGGCTTGGTAGCATCAGGGTCAGGAATGTGCTGGGGCTTATCCCAATCCTCAGGTTTTTTATCATCAGGGTCAGGAATTGTCGCCTGTATAAAGAAAAATTAAAATTCTTATATAATTCTAACGTTATAAAGGAATTTAAGAATATATAAATAAATAAATATATAAAAAAATATATATATTAGTTCGCTATCCCCAATAGTGCTAAAATATTTTAATTTGAAAAGTAGTGCGTATTGCTGATGCAAGTGGTCTGAAAAACCTAAATTAACACGTATTTCGCCGCATTGATTGGGAAATGTGTTTTACCTTGAAGGTACAAGTAGCTAACTTGATCGAAATCATTTGTAAGATATTATTTGTAAGATATTAATAACGAACAATTCAAGTAAAAAGGTTTCAGTCGGACGTAACCGACTGCATATATTAGTTCACAGTACACAGAAGTTAATATTGGTTATTTTGGAAAAATATAAAATTTTTATATTTGTAGGGGCGGGAGTAGACGTGGCCAACACTTTGCGGGTCGATCTTAAGAGTAGGTCACCCAAATATTGTCGGCCAAACTTGGTGACTCTAGTTTAAAACTGTGGGAGATATAGCCATTTTCGATTTAAGGCGGGGTGGCTGGGGGCCGTTCTAGTGGGCGTGGCCGGGATATCAACATCGCAATCTTTTGGTGAGGTCACCAGCAGTCGATATGAAGAGTTTGGTGTGTCTTGCATTAAAATTGTCTCCGTTTAAAATTAAAATTGAATTATGCACATGTTACAGTTTTGAGCTTTGAAATATGTCGGTTTTACCGATAATGGAGGCGGGAGGGAGCGTACCGGGAAATTTTCTGTGAAGTTTGGGAGTTTTTCAGTAATACATGTTCCAAATATGGAGCCTCTGGACCAAAAATTTTGAGTGATATAGCCATTTCCGATATTGTATGGCGAGGGGAGGGGGTCGGTTGCAGTGGGCGTGGCCGGGTTATTAAAGTCGCAAACTTTGAGTGTTTTATATTGTGGGAAATATTCACGATTTATCGATTTGTAATCGTCATGTTATCAATTTGCCAGCCTTGCCTTGTGTTGCTCAAAACCCTTAACACTTTGTCTGCAGTGGGTAAACAGAAGAATATATTCCAAGTTTCATGTGTCTAGCTTCAATAGTGGCGAAAACAATTGTGTTCATACGGACAGACGGAGGGACATTGGACAAACCCAATATACTATTTCCACTTTGTGAACGCGTTTAATAATTGGGCCTTCCGCACTTTACGCAAAAAGCTCCAGACCTATGTACCTAAAAATAACTTTGGGATGTGACGAATCAGGGTAAACCTAGTAGCTTAGAAATTTCAAACTAGTTATAGAGCATACTTGTATTTTTTTTGCGGTTTGGAACCAGAGGGGCGTTTTATTACAACGCCATCATACGTATTTCATTGCAATTTCGGAGACACAAAAAATTTAATTTATTTATAGCTTTTGAAAGAGATATCGGATTGGTATAAATGAACCATTCGATGCGTATTCGAAGTAAAAATTTTTATGTCTGAACGAATTCTTCAAATCCCCTAACGGCCCCATTAGCTCCAAATATGTACATTTCGCTTTAATCACTCACAGCTCCATATCTCATAAACCAGATGAGCTATCTCATGTTGTATGTTTTTCTTCTTCTAGTTTTCATCGGTATATTACTTGATCTGGACTATCGGACTATCGTAACAAAACTTCAGAAGATCGCGTATATATTTGACGCTTTTTGCACACTTCGCGTTGCTTCGCCAATAGCGCTAACTATCGTAAGCAGTGATCTTATTTATACTTTAATACAAACATTGAAACATTTTCATTTAAATTAATATCCTACCTTATCATCCCAATCTTCTGGTTTTTTCGCATTCGGGTCTTTAATTTTTTTGGGTGCCAAGAAATCCCAATCATCTTCCAGATTTCCAGATTCTATATTTTCATTGTCTATCAAAACTTCATAGGTGTTGTCTGGTTTAACAATTAAAGTGTAGAAGTGGGTATACACGTCATCCTTGCATCTGATATCCTTGTTAATTAAGTGATTTTTTCCTTTATAGCTCAAGATAACGTGAACCTTTTTTGTACCAGGTCCGCAAATATCAGGGCCGAACATAATTTCATACGGTGATTCACCATGCATATCGGTTTGGTCAAGAGAGCAATCAAAGAGTTTCACATAACCACCTCCACAATCAATATTTTGTTCGTGTTTTACAGAAAATTGGACTACCAAGGGCTTGGCTTTGTTCGAAAATCCATCAAATTTCTTAGACAAGGCATAAAATCGAGCGTCTTGTGAGGTTTGAATGCCTAAAGGAAATATTTAAGTTAATTTTGTGTGCAAGTATGCTTACATGCATATCGAGCTGCATGTATATGTACATACATAGACATACATATAAATATGAACATACATATACAAATACTTATGTATAGGTATATACAATAGTGTTTACCTACCTTTATCTGCTTCAGCATCGTTGAAAAAAGAACCTGCGGTGTGGACAAATTTGCCAAACTCTTTCCCGGGATGCTTACTGTAGATCCATTCGTCTTTCCAATTTTCTATGGGACAACTAAATTTGAAACTAGTGCCGATATAACAATTTCAAAAATTACCGTTTTCGAAGTTTTCCTCAAAAAAAACTTCGGCATTTATACATCCTATCGTAAATAATGCAACAATTGTTTTAAAATACATCCTGCACACGTGTTACTCCGCCAAACTTCAATAACGAACTTATTTTACTGACAGCAATTTGTATATTTCTTTCCGAACGCCGGCTACATGAAAGGTTAATTAGATAGCAGATAGAGAATGTTAAAAAGAGATGAATATACTCACTTTGTGAAATCGGTGGAACGCTAGGATTGGACACATGTGGACCAATCACAATGGAATACGTATCAAAAGTGTTGTAAAATATCTCAACATTGCGATTCATTCGATAAGCGAAATAAATTTCGATTATGTATGTTCTAGCCTGATACGCTGCTCCAATCGATTGATGAAAATGAAATGGCATGCGTGTCAAGTCCAGCACAGCTAAAATGCGTCTTAACAAATAATATGCCCTGTTTTCATCTTTAAAAATAATTTACAAATTGATTTCCCACCTTGGACGTTATATGTAACCAAAAGTGTTTTAAGTAATAGCATACATAAATAAAAAAAATCAAAACTTAAACAGTAAAAGAATAACTTTGGAAAAACTGACATAAATCATTTCATGGCAATGCAAAAAAAAATTGTCGCATGTTAGCTGCATAGTTAAGTCAGTAATCTTTGCGGAGTCAGAGTAAAAATAATCTTTATAATTGAATTTTCAATTTTCACGGAATACGTTTTTTTTTCATATTGGGCAGTTAAGCAAAGCAAGTGTTTTAAAGTAAATATAAAAAATTAAAAAAAATAACCTTATGATTTGGTGATTTTAATTTCTTATTTTTGTTAAAAAAAACTATTGCCTACAAACTATTAATACATATTATTTACCAAGTGGTCGGGCTTCCTTACCATTGCAAAAGTATTTAATTATTCGGTTTTAAAATAACTTAATTCAATAAATACTCTTAATAATTGAACTGTAAGCATGTCTTTCGCACATTATTCGATAGCTCTCCGTAATAGGTTACCCCACATGCGCACAATCTCAGCGCTATTGTGGACATAGAAGCCGGTCCAGTCGACTCTAGCTGTAAAAAACAATTATTTTTAGTTTTTGATTCAATTTTAACATCCCCCACTGCACGTCTGTCTGGTGCGATAAGTATCTCGTTCCGTAACCGGTCTTATGTTATATTAATTGCTAACGTGGATCAACGATAAATACGATTCGCGCTATCGCGAAGAGAATATTTAATTGGCTCCCAACGCTGGCAACTTCTCGAGGTAAGTTGGCCATCACATGCAATACTGCCTCTAAACTATTGAGCAGGGGCAGGGTGCCATAGGAGCCCAATGGAATTTTGAATTTCCATCGCTCGAAGTCCATCCACCAGATAAACATGTACATGGCCGTGCTGCCCCACATAATGATATCATATCCCCATGGCAGATACAATATGCCCGTAACGTATTTCTCCCAGTACGAAACAATGAAATTAAAATAGACCGTTAGGCAGACATAATACAAGCGAATGGGCCGCACTGAGAAGACCCTGCTTTACAGCATTAATAAGGCTATTCACATAATAAAGCTGAAGTTGACATAATATTTGCTCATATTATGCTAAGGAAATTTAATAAAGATGCATTACAGCTGTATGAATCACATGTCAAAAAAACAAAAGAGATCCAATCACTGTCTGATGTATTGGACTATTTGGCACAACGTTTTAGAGCCCTATCTTCGGTAAAAAATGAAGACAAAAAACACTTAAAAAATTGTTTCAATAGTGATAAAGAAAATTGTCCGGTTTGCAAAGTACCAGGGTAGAAAGCGGTACAATGCTATAAATTTAAAGCCATGAGTCCTACAGAATGAGGCGAAACGGTGCAGTTATTTGTAAAGTGTTTAAAATACTTAAAGATGGAAGATGCACTTGCGATTGTTTATGTTCGATTCAAAATCGGAAGCAATGGCGGGATTCTACAATTTAGGGAAAAAATCGCCAAGAAACAAAACCCTAAAGGAAAATTATGTAAAGCTTTTGGAAGAGTATAAAGAGTGAGGACATATGATTGAAACTAACGAATAATCAATGTATTATTTACCTCATCAAGGAGTTATTAGAGACACCAGCTTAACAACAAAATTAAGAGTAGTCTTTGACGCGTCAGCAAAAACTACAAATAATAAAAACCTTAACGACATAATGTGGATTGGGCCAAGAATCCAAAAATATAAAAAAGATCCAAAAGATATCTTTGATATATTTGTAAATGGCGTAAATGGCAAATTTGTAGTTTCTGCAGACATTGAGAAAATGTATCGACAAATTAATATTGATAAGGAAGATCAAAAATATCTTCACATAATCTGGAGATATTCTCCGTGGAAGAAACTTTAATATTATAAATTAACGACAATTAACTACGGAACTGCATCAGCCCCTTATTTAGCAACTAGAACTCTACTAGAAATTGCAAATAGTTGTAAAAACACAACAATTCAAACAATAATAAAAAAATTATTTCTACATGGACGAGCTAATGACGGGCGCTGACTCAAAAGAAGGAGCCAAAAAATTGGTGAAATTAGTGTCTCTTGAATTAGATAAAGTGGGATTTAACTTGAGAAAATGGATTTCAAATACTCCAGAAATTCTAGCATCCGTAAAAGGTACAGAAGGTAACAAAGTTTTAAGTATAGAGAAAAATGAGTCAGTGAAAACGCTAGGACTGCAATGGGAGCCTAGTAAAGATGAGTTTATAAATACAACCTTCAAAGTGAAAAATTTAATAAAATTAATGAACGATCAGTGTTATCTACCTAAGTCAAAATTTTTGACCCATTAGGATGATTATCTCCAGTAACTATAGTAGGTAAATTCTTCGTGCAGAAACTATGGTTAGCAGAACAAAATTAGTTGGCACAGTTACATGGGTTTGCTGATGCCTCGGAAAAAGCGTATGCAGCTGTTGTATAAGCCAAAATTGGTTTCTTAGTAATGATAATAGTCAGCAAAAGCAAAGTCAATCAAAAAAATATTGAATAACAATCCTCAAGTTAGAACTATGTATGTGCAGCCCATCTTCTAGCTAATTTAATCGAAAGAGTGAAAGAAATCATAGGTAATATTACAGAATACAAACAACACAGCAAACTGCAATTGTATGCTGCAAACCGAACTATAATACAAAGGTACGGTAATCTAAACCTAGAACTAGACTTGGGTTCGGGTCGTGCCTTCAATTGGTCGTTTATCATCGCTATTGCAGACTGCAATAATTGACGTTGATTTTCTGTTACAGTTTCATTTGCTCTTACACATCAAGCTACAACGACTAAGCTGCATAACGGAGCATCCAACAAAAGACAGTACAATCAACTGCAGGATTTTGAGATCTCGACACCACTGCGGTCATTAGGACATCATAACATCTGTAACCATCATTACATCATGCACTCTGATTGATGGGTGCGAAACTCTTAGCTGCAAAAGCGTCATCAATTAATCGACGATGAAGTATGTTGCTACTCCAAAAGTCCTTGGGCCAGTCCGTTGCACATGGTAGAAAAGTCCAAAGGCATGCTTATGGCCATTATCGTAAGCTAAACGGGATAACTATTCCTGATCTTTACAAGGTACCGTACATACATGACTTATCTGGCCTTCAAAAAGGAAAAACACATTTTCACAATGCTAAACTTAGGCATTCCTAGGCATACTGTCAAGTACCGATGGCTCCAGAAGACATTGAAAAAACCGGTTTATGCAATTAAATTTAAATTTGTGAATATGCCGTTTGGACTCAAAAATGTACTGTAAACTTTCCAGCGCTTCATGGTTGAACTTTATTGAGACGCCGATTAAGTGTTCTGCTTCAGCATGTAGATAGTGTCCTACGCATTTTGCAGGTACACGATCCCAGAATCAAAACCAAATGTAATTTCGAGACGTTTGAAGTTTTGTTTTTAAGTTACACAGTAAATGGCAATGGCATTTAACCTTCAGAGAAGTGCCTTAACGCGACTACAGACAATATTCAGCCACAAACTACATGCGAATTGGGCAGCTTCCTTGGTATAATAAATCACTACCGCCGCTATATACCTCATGCATTAAAAACTTAGGTACTGCTCAATGACTTGACGCGCAACATGAAAAAGAATGAAAAACGACTAGTCGAATCTAAGTGCAATTAAGGTATTTTCAAATAAAAAACAGTATTGCAAAAGCAACCATTCTCGCTCATTCGAGTCCACATGTAGATCTGAGCATGCCTTATGACAACAGAGGGAGCCTCTTGGTTTCTTTAAAAAAAACAAGTAAGAACGTTGCAGTCGGACGTAAGCGACTGCGTATACTCCTTCACAGTACGCAGAAGTTATTATTGTTATTTTGGAAAAATAGAGAATTGTTATATTTCGTATGGGCGGGCTAGGTGTGGCCAACCGGTCGATCTTAAGAGGAGGTCACTCAAACACAGGCTGCCAAATTTTGTGAATCTAGCTCCAAAAGTGTGGGATATATAGCTTTTTGCGATTTTCGGGGGCGGGAATGGGCGTGCCCGGACAATTTTTTTACGGATCTTTAAAAGAGATGACCTGCCTTAAAGGTGGCTGGGGCGCGTTCTAGTGGGCGTGGCCGGGATATTAAGGTGTCTCTAGCTTTAAAATTGCGTGAATTATACAAATGTAACCGTTTTGAGCTTTCAAATATATCGATTTTAGCAATTACGGAGGCGAAAGGGGCGTGGCCCGGAAATTTTATCTGTGATGTCTGGGGGAACTTTTCTATAATAAATATTTCAAATATGAAGTCTCTAGCTAAAAAACTATGTGAGATTCCGATTTTTTAAGGCGGGCGCGCTAGGGGGCGTTATAGTGGGCGTGGTCGGAAAATCAAGGTCGTAATTTTTGGAGGAGATCACCAGCAATCTACATACCAAAGGCGACTAACTTTTCTAACTTTAACTATTGTGTGAGCGCTTATGGACTTTCGATTTGAGGTGTATCGACATGTTATCGATTTGCCAGCCACCCAGTGGGCGTGGCACAAAAATCTTAACACTTTGTCTGAAGCAGATAACTACAAGTATATATCCAAAATTCAACCAACCGACAGTATAACGGACATTGCACAAAATCAAGATACTAGTTTCACTTCGTGGACGAGTATTGGAAGCTTAAAGTATTGGAAAGAAAACAACGAGTTTAAGCGAAATTTCACAATAAAATGGTGTTGATTGTTGATAAGCCAAGGAATGGAGGCAGAAGAACTTCCAATTTCTTCCAATTTTTTTGTAACCACAGTTTGGCATCTGAAATTACAGGTATTGATAAAGCATGGATAATCCGATGCGCAACGATATTGCAAGCCTTAGCATCAGGATACACTATAAATGCTAAAAAATTAGAAACCTAAGCATTGGATACGGCGAAACAGTTAATCAAAACATATCCATGGTACTATTTCCAGCAACAGTGTTAAGGGTTTGTTGGCTTTTCAAAATTGTTCAACGAGACGAACCAATACTGCAAGATGGGCAGAGAAATTCTCTGCGACAATACATACATCGTAAATACCCGAATACACAGTGACGAAGATTTGGCCGAATAATGTCGTTCATGAGGCGATACATAGTGGAGGGCGTATGGTATAGGCCAAAGGGCATGGCTTTAAATTTGTACAGCGGCCTACCGGGAATGGTGAACGCTGTCAATGGCCTAGAATCGTTAGACAATTCAATTTGCCAGTACGCATTCTTGAGGTCCGACTTTGAAATTATTTTGGTCTTTGGCATAAGGGCAAAAATTCCACCAATACTGGGCAACGGATACGCACCTTTTTTATGGTCTTCGTTTAGTTTACGCGCATCTAAACAAAGACTAACTTTATTGGGCTTAATAACTAGACGCATAGGTGAGCTCTATGCACTTGAATACGGCTCTATAATATCTAGTTCTAGCATTCGATCTATTTCAATATAAAGAAGTATTTCAACGGCTGGGCCGACGGGGTAAAGACGTTGTGTTACAGGTCGTATATCGCCAACCTCGATATGTTGTTGGAAACGGGTGCATATACATATACATACAACATATTTTTCACCACCTCCAACTGATGCCGTTGCAGATCCGTCAATGGATACAAATTAGCGTTGTCAGCTACACTTAGTGAGGGGGTATTTTCTGTCTCGTTTGGGACCACTGCAATACAATTGATTACGTCAGGATCTATTGCACAAATTCTTAAAAAATCTACCCACAATATAAGCGTTTGCTTAATTGACGGTATAATATATTGCAGTATTGTTTTTGACATGTCTTTAAGGTTCGTTTAAACTGTGAGAACTCCAATCACGTCGTGAGATTTCCAATCAGCTGTTCTTACGTGAGATGTCAGGGACTTAAACCCATGTAAATTATAAACATTTTCCTTAGCCAGTGTAGCATCACTACAACTGACATTCGCCCCTTTGTCTAGCAAACCACATACAGTGAATTGTGAGTCATGGCTGTTATTAAAAATAGCTAAAACTAATAGTTTACCATATCTTTTTATTTGCTAAAAATATTTCATACAACGTAACGTTTACTTCAGATTTTATGAATAACTTATAAATAATTTCTCAGCGGCTCATGATAAGGGCCTAAATTTAGACGATCCACCAGTTCAATCCTTTCTTCTGGTGAACGTTTTAAAATTGTGAATGAAGGAACGAGCTCAGCGATATGACGGTGGTCTGCATCTCGAGCTACATGTATTTTTTGCATTGTGGTTTGTAAACATTCAAGGCGCCAAAAGATTCCGTAGCAAAAGATTCTGCGCCATGCGTGTGCCTGCAATTCCAACAAGAGGAAGAGGAGAGAAGAAGACATCATCGATTTCTGGTTCTTCAATCAGATGTATTTTTGGGTCAGCTTATATTTCATTTAACTCATTTAATACATTTTCGTGTATCTGCACTAATCTAAGTGCAGTGTACAGGTTGATACCGCAACTTATGAACTGTCTCGGGGAGCAAATTGTTTTTAAAAATTTCTATCAACTCTTCTTCTATACAAATAGAAGATTTATCAATAGGGGAAACTATTGTTTCGTAGAAATTAGCGAATGTTTCCCCATTTTTTGTTTACTCGAACGTATTTGTTCCTTGCTTGCAAACTCTGACCTATAATCACTATAGTATTGTCGTTAGGAGAGACAAAAATCTGACCAATACCAGTCTGGTGCTCTTTCTACGAACAGGACATGTATGTGCTTGCATAATGCATTTAAATCAATGAGCGCCTTCGCCCGATACATAAACTCCTCCGGACGTTCTGTATTATCTCAGCAATATTATTGTTATGCACTGAAGAGCGACTAGCTACTGAGATCGGGTCTGACGATTGCGGATAACGTGGACATTTAAAGACATTAATCGGAACACGGTTTACACGATCATGTTCTGTATAACCGAATAATCAACCGACATAGGAAGGTCTGCTTGATTAGTAACATTGCTCGCATTAAGCTCTAGCCCATCGCTCTCTTCAAAAGTGCGAGGATCTTGGGGGACTCTTTGAATTGCTACTTCTCTCAAAGGTTTCTCTAAGCTGCGTGTCACCATACGAAAACCTGCGATTGATGGTTCTGCTTGCTTTGATCGAGGTGAGCAGTTTCCTATTACAACTTTAGGATTTTGAATCTCTTTGGCACTGTCGCAATCGGGGAAATTATTGTGAGCTTGTAACCAACCCCCAAGGCCATTTTTATGAAAAATGTGTTTACAATTTGTAATGTAACACGATTGAGTGTCTGCCAATCTGACAACAAATATTGCAATTTCTAGCAGCGGCATCTGATGATGCTGGTGTTAGCTGCGGACTATGTTCGCGAGGCATTATAATAAAAAAATTCAATTTAGAAGGGGGCAAACACACTGAACCTACTAAGTAGAAAGAAAATATATTCTTTGACAGCTTTTATTAGAAGTAGGTTACATATTAATTCTGGTCTATTGCAATTATCATTAGAAAGTCGATATATATATAGTGTATACTTTGGCCGTTGCATTCCTTTTTCTCGGTAGCGATATGTTGAATAACATGATACCTCTATACCAGAGTAATTGGCTATGCAATACGACAACCATAATCTTCTCAAAAAAAAAAACTTTGAACAGCAAAACAATGAAAAAGTTGTTGTGTTCACTTCGGCAGGGTATTCAATATCTACTAAATACGTAAGATTCCACAAGTTCTTTTACAATATTTCAAAGTATTACTAAAAAAAGGCTAATAAATACAAAATATTAATCGTAGTAAACGCGAACTGTGTTTGCAATTGCTCTTTAGAAGACTGCTTTTTGTTTCTAAATTATACATATTAAATATATAAGTCGGCAAGGCATCCAATCATGGCGAAACACCTGGTTCCAATACACATACATTCAACACTTCTACGCCTCTACATACTGTTATGAGGTAAGCACTCAATGCGTTTTTTCCATACACAAGTATATCTACCACGAGAATCCAAACTCAGCTATTCAAAATTCGGGGAATTGTGGCTACTAATAAAAATTTGCAACTATGTGAAAATGTCTGCTTCAGCAGGCCCCACGTTGGGTTCCAAAACTTATGTAACGTACCGGTTGAATTGATGGCAATTAAAACAATAATGGTATAAATGTGGCACAGCGGAAAAGGTGGGGATGTAGCAAGATCAACAGAATATTGCCCAAGCATATACCCCTCTCTGAAAAATAATTTTCTTATCGGCGGCAACTTCTCCGGCCATTTGGCAACAGCGACCATGCATTCTTTTGATCTAACTGGCTTTCCAGCAAACAAAAGTTCACAGCGGATGTTTGGACCCTTAGATTCCCTAGCTCTGTCGGGATGAGGGAGAGTTACATAATATTTATTATTATAGAGTCCCTCCTGAGACTAAATCGTGGAGGCTAAACTTCCAAACGAACTGCTCCAATGTGAGACAATAGTCGCATTTGTGGATGGTAATAATTCTCGCAACCACATTGATGTGGTTAATTTAATATAATTTCTCAATTTAATTGCTGTCTAGATTTCGCAGGATCTGAGATGATGATCGATCCACACTGTGTTTAACCACCCAACCATGAATCTTGCATGCAATTTACTCGAGATTCCCAAAAAAATGTTGCTATACCTTTATTTCACTCTGCAGCGCCCACAGTAATAACAACTTAAACCACCATTTATAGGAAGAAATAAGGGATAATATCTTCTAGTATGTCCAAACGAAACCGGGATGTTCGGGCCACCTAAAAGAACGGCGGAATCTATGTCGTCATAGATCAACTTGTGTAGGAATACAACACCAAGTATAATCCAACGGTTAGTTAGAGACAGGAGATTAAAAAGTAAATCCTGCTAGAGTAAGATGGCAGACGAAGATTGGGATTCCAGTTTAAGCCACGTAAGGCAAAGAGCAGAAATTGCTTCTGGACGGACTCAATTCGATCCTGGTGGATTTTGTACTGTACACACCAGATACATAAGCAGGAATGGAAAGAGAGAATGAAGTTTCGTAGTGACGGAACTCCTTTGACCAACGTAAACCCAAGTACACCCTTAGCCTCGATTACAATAGTAGTTATCTAAATTTTGAAAGTCGGCTTTGATTCAAAGTGTAATCGACGATATTTTACTTTTAGTATACATTTCGATGGAAAATTATCAATTGTATAACTAACCAAATGTGGCTTAGAACAAGTAAAAGACGTAAACATACACTTTAAACAATTAAGGTGCAAATGGTTGGCCGAACACAGCTGCATAGAGTTCAGATAAACTTATAAACGAGTGTGATGTTGAGAATCTTTGTAAAAATAAATAAGTTTTTCACCAACTGCATACATAAGTAGGTGACCATGTGATATTATAGAGGGGAGTTCATTTATTAAAAGGGTAAAGAATAAAGAACCAAGATGGCTACCTTGGGGTACATCTGAGGTAGTTTGAACTTGTCTGGATGTTATGGATCTAAGTAAAACTCTTTGGGTTCTTCACTTTAAATAAGACGAAATCCAAGCCAGGAGAGAGGGAGGGAAGCATATAAGGTCAAGTTTCAGCAGTAAAAGTTCATGGTGTACAGAGTAAAATGCTTTACTGAAGTCGGTGTAAATGACATCAGTTTCTTTTTTTGAGGACATGGTTTACAAAACCATGTTGAGCTGGGGATAAAAGTGATTTGCAGAGATGCTGCAAAGTGGACGTAATTATTTTTTTAAATAATTTAGGAATAGCACACAGTTTGGTAATAGAAGTATAAACGATTCTTTGCAAAGGGATGGGAAAACAGCAGATTCAAGCTTGAGCAAAGGGCGAAGAACAGAAGCACTACACTCTTTGAGTAGGCAACTAGGCATGTTGTCTGGCCCAGGAGAGTAAGAAGTTTTTACAGAATTAAGAGCAGAAAGAAGGGTGGTTTCAAAAATGATATGATGATGGCACAAAGACAGAATCGGAAGAAACAAGGTTGTAAGGATAACGCATATTAATAAGAGAAATAGAGGAATAAGTTGACTGAAAAAATTACCAAAGAGATCAGATGCAGCAGAATCATTGCTTGCTTTTTCTATCCCTAGAAAAAATGAGGAAGGAAAACAAGAAGATTTGCGCTCCAAAAAAAATAAGGAATACACGCTTCTAACGGTAAGTTCAAAGTTTAATAAAAAATTTAATAGCCTTATCTATATCAACCGCGTCGAAACTTATGTATGAAAAGAATATAGATTTTGGGATTTGCAAAGGAACAGTGCCAATTAAAGAGTAGGATGGTATATATCCTCAGGGACAGATAGAGTGGATGACCTGGAGCCTTCCGCGATACGATAATTGTTGATAAAAACAAGATTCAAGTGTTCTATTCAAATGATTAGAAATGGAATTTATCTTGGACAACGAGAGGTCAAGCATACCATCTAAAAAGCCATGACAGGTAGAAGCTACAAGGATTTGTGGATGTGAAAATTCGGTATATTAAAATCACCCAACACAAGAAAATAGTCATTATCACGTACATGAGAAGAGACCTGATTAATACCTCAATATTTTAAGAAGTAGGTATATAGGAGCACGTGATAAAAACAGCACAAGATGGGGGAATTACTTTTACAGAGACAATTTCTGCATCAGTAGGCGCACTGAAATGAAAAAATGCAGACTGGAGTGTGGATTTAACTGCAATTAATACCTCTCCACCTCGACGATTTGGACGATCGTGTCTATAAACCGAAAAATTATTCGAGAATACTTCATAATCAGAAATAATAGAATTAAACCAAGTTTCTGAAAAAGCAGTAATGTCAGAAAGAAAACAAGTAAGAACGTTACAGTATCGAGTGTAATGCAAAAAAACCCAGGTTTCGTGAACTTACTGTATATCCTTGACTTTTTATTTTTAAGTTGGTTATTTCCTGTGTAATCCGAACAGGTTTCTCTAACCGGTACACATATATGTGGGAACTCTAAAACCACGGTTGGTAGCTAAGACAACACGGAGTGGTCGCAAATTCTACCGTGCTCTCCGTTCTCTTTTGTAGCTTTGCCGCAACAATATGAAACGAGTTGTGAAATAGACACTCTGCAACAGAATCGCGTCTCGTGAACATCGTTTTGAATTGACATTCTTTTTATACATTAACTCACACGTAATTAAGGCTCAAATTAATATTATTAATAAACTCACATATATGAAATAGATGGCTTAAACTGAAATAAAAAATCGTGATTGCATTATGTCCCTACACATGTGAAGTTGAGACCAGTCAAATAAATAACACTAGGTAACAGCCAGCTTGCCATTTTGACCAAACCTACTTCTTCTGATACATATTAAATCCCATATGACGAAGAACCACTTTAAAAATTTTTCTACGGCGAGATTTTTTTTTTAAATTTGCGAAATATGGTATATTTTTAGCTTTTTCAGAAGTGAGCTTACATTATTGGTCATTACTCGAGAATGTCGCTACCGATTTTAAAAATCTTAACAGTTGCTGAAAGCTAATAGATAAATCTATACATAAGTCATACATACTCTAAAATGTAAATCACTGGTTTTGCAACGATATATTCTCGAATTAAGGAAATTATGATTTTTTGTGCGATATTTTTCACGATTTTTTGACTTTAAAATTTGGGGAAAAGTCGAAAAAAATATGTCTTGTTCATCACCCATTTTTTAATATAGATGGATTATTTAGGCGTTGTTTAAGATATTAATCATTGAAATCGATGGAGAGACGGCTGAGATATTATTATTTCTGCAAATCTGCTATATGCCGCGTTTTTCAAATTCGCTCATATAACTCATGGGTCGGATCGGCCTGAATCGACGGAATGCTTGGCGTTATTGATGGTGTTCGTGAACAAATGACAGTGGTTTGGTTTTCGTCTTTTCGCTGAGGATGCTTGAATGTAGATGACCTACTTTACTTAAGCGATAGTCTACCATCTACTAGTTTCGGCCGGTGACCGCAAATATGCCCCTACCCCTAACTTCTACTAATACCTGAAGTAATGGGAAACTATCTGTTTTCAACCAAAAGTTCTACCTGAGAGAATTTGGACCAAACAAAGAACACGGAATTTAATGTTGACTACAGGAAAAAACGACGCGTTAAAGCTTCCTGCCCAATTTGGAGTAGATACCGGCTGGTGCTCAGTCTAGTTCTGACATTCATCGAAATATGAGCTAAAACGAGAATATACCGTAAAAAATGAGTAATATTGTGTGCAAATATTCCTGGCATACAATCCCGATTCGTTCTGCCATATATGTATATGGTATTTACCTAGAAAATACCAGCTACAAAATCAGTACATTCAAGTGGCCCAACGATACCAAGCACGGGCTTGATAACGCGCGCACCCAGGCAAAATGCCACCCACCTCTCGCCCAACCGACCGAAGGGCGGGCCGCATAACGTGCGGTGACGAAGATCGCGAACAAATAGACAGATGACAAAGGACTAACATTTTAATAACATGATCAGAAGATGCAGTATTTAATATAGGGAAAAGATTGTTATAACTAGAGCATAAGATGCGAAAAGGGTTATGGATAGCATAGTTTTCATTACACATTTTAAGAGAAAGCGGTAAAAAAAATTTCTCGTATTCTGCTCGGAACCGCAAAACTAATTTGGCTGATTAATTCGGAAGAATCAATTTTCACATTGATTAGTTTGTGTAAGAAGATTACACCTAGCATTGCTCTACGATTAGAAAGAGAGGGAAGATATATTAGTAATAGTCTACTACGGTAAGAAGGCATGCGGGAATTAGGATTCCAGTTAAGACCCCGAAGGGCAAAAAGCAGAAATTCTTTTGTACGGATTCAATTCAATCCTGATGAACCTTGTATTGGGGACACCATATGTAAGAGAAGTATGTGTTTTAATAATGTAGGGATCGTCAAATTCTTTCGACTAGCTCTTTATGAATCCCAGGACTCCAAACGCTCGATTAGCAGCAGTAGAAATATGCTTGTCAAACTTAAGCTTGGGATCAAGAATACCCAAATCATTAACGGACTCAATACGCTCTAGAGGTTTACCATTCAGAAAATAATTATTAAAAAAGGGCATACGTCATGAAAACACATTAATTTACACTTACTGTAATTAAGATTCAATAAATTTTCTTGACACCAGGTTTGGAAACTGTCAAGGTCGGATTGAACATTTTGTCCAGCTAGAGAATAAGTAGACGACAGGCAAAGTTTTACGTCATCGGCGTACGTCAGCACCCGAGAGTGGTTTTTTATGTGAAAATGCGAGCTTGATGACCCTTAGATCATTTAGTAGTAAATGCGATAAATAATTCTGAGAACTATAGGTTGTTTGAAAAAATGTAGCAAATAAAGCGGTAATAGCCTGATCTGAGTCAGCACTGGTTTTTTCAAAAAACACAGTTGATGATAGTCTTAATGATTTGCGCTTCGCGTTAACGAAGTTATAGAACCGTTTAGGATCCCGCTGGAACTGTATCCTACAACTTATAGGGTAATCCGTATAACGTTGGTTATGACAATGAAATTAGATCGAGCAATTAGATATCGAGTGTAATCCAAGAAAGAGCCAGATTTCTTGAACTTCCCGTACATCCTACACTTTTTATTTTTTAAGTTGGTTAATTCCCGTGTAAACCAAACAGGTTTGTTAGACTTAATTAAATCACAAACCGGGACACATACATCAAAAAGATGGTTTAAACTGAAATAAAAAACCGCGATTGCACGTATAAAGCAGAGACCATGATAGCATTGATTTAACACAATGGCATCCCAAATAAATTATCAAGAAAATTATTTTAAGTCGTGGAAGTCAACACGCTAGAATCAGGACTAGAAGAAGTCCAAGTAGTTGCAGTAATATTGAAGTCACCTAGAATTATAAGAAAATCACAATCGGAAAGTATAGCAGAGACTGAATGTTTAGCAGAGAAGTGCATTGAATAGACGAAATTATGTGAAAAAGGAGGAATATAAGAACAAGTAATAAAAAGGCAGACATCGTTAATACACAAATTGACGGCAACAAATTCTATATCTAGATAGTATAGACTAAAATTAGTTATTAGTATCTCTGAAAATCTCTATAGAAAGAGAACTTGTTGGATAGGATTTCAGAATCTGGGATTCAATCGGAGACGGATTTTATGTTTTTTTTGTGGAACACCTACAAGGGTCACATTTGGAACCTCAGCAGTAGCTACCAATGGAGCAATAGCCTTGGTTAATTGACCATTTGTTTCAATCGGTTTTTTAGCACTAGAAAGTTGATCAGTGTCAACCAGGCTAATAACTACAGAATCAGAAAAAGGTTCGGGAACAGAAGGAGCAACATCCATGGGAACTATGCTGGTTCGTTACTTCTGTCTTTGATATGGGGAGAGGGGGATAAGAAATTAATTATTTGTCAGTTAGGAGCGGCTGTAGTGTGCATTTCTGCCGGGGACAGAAAGTTCATTAGGACCAATTGGCTTTTTTACACCCTGGAGATTCGTTCCAAAGCTTCATAGCTTTGAATACACTATCCAGAGCAGAGAAACCGTCGAACAGTTTTTAAACTGGTCGAAAATATCCCCAATGGCCCTCTTGGTATGCATCATGAATCCCATCAAGTCTCTTTCAACATCCCTACAGCATTCGCAAATTCACTGTAAACCTGATAATGCGGCCGTTGAGGCCAGCACATTTTTCGCGCGACATATCGTCACGGAAGTAACACAAAAATAAACTGCTCGAAAAATTAAAAGTATTAAGAAAAAATAAGCACACAAGGGTTAATGTAATATTGATGCTGATTTGTACTTACAATGCAACAACAAATATACAAATGCAATCAACGCGGCCGAAATAAGCAACGGGGTCAAAGCTAAAGAAAATTAAGAAATACAAAAGAACCGGCCAATACCAACAACAATGTTAATTAGACCGTTTTAGAGCACGGAATAATGTGCAAAAATAAGCAGAGAGCGAAAATCCGAAAACTAAAATTTAGCAGCCAAAAATGCAACTGCAAGAGACAACCAGTAGGCTTGCACTGCAGTTTGTTGTATTTGAACTCAAATTATGCAAATTTATTTAATGTTTGCTAAATTGATTCGAACAATGTGTTTCACACAACCGATTGAATTACATTGTTGTCATACCTTTTTTAAGCCAAAAAAGCTAAATTACGATTGATTAAATGAGTAAAAATTAAACATTTTGAGGCGCAAGAAAAAAACACGTCCGTTGTGAATGCGATTGATCCTACCCTGGAAAGTATCTGAGAGATTTCTGATCATGATGGGTATTCATTCTGGTTCTGTTCTGCTATAAATTTTAGACTTCCAATGGCGAGTTATGGTGTGTATGCGATTTCATAAGTTATAAGTAAAATTGATTTCGGACTCAGAATCCAGCGCGCGTCGAGATTGCCCGGCTAGCAATGAAACACGTTGCGGCTACTCATCTTCTAAATATTCCACATGACGAAGATTCTGGTGAATGCAGATTTGAATTTACCAGATTGAAACATACAAACATACGCAGCTTAAGAATATTTCGGATTATGCATACTTCGCCCACTCGCCCCAAACATAAAAAAACGCAATTCAAATACTACAGACTTGGCCTTTGGTTTGAACATAAATTTGAATGCTCTTATTACATAGTAAAAATGGCATTAAGATCATGCTCTTAGTTTAAAAGTTATTCATTTAGTTTCCATCATGGATTCAAGTGCAGCGTTTGAAAAAACGCACTGCCTGCGGCGTGAATTTGTGTGTGTGTGGGTGATTTTGTGTATGTGTGGGTGATTTTGTGTATGTGTGTGTGAATGCAATGGGGTTGAAATGTATGAAGCAGGGTTCAGGATAACTCCTCGCCGGGCGCTGTCTTTGGAAAGGCGATACTAAACTCAGAGCAGCGTCTTGTCCACAGGGGATATGGTGGCATCGTCGTGCACCATGTAAGTAAACGCTGAGATATAATCGCCGTATTTTCCATCAAATTTCGGCAACTTAAGCTACGGCAGGCGCGTGTGCGGCTAATTGTCCTTCCGGTTGATGTGCATTGTTTTTTAATTGCATTTTAATTGTTTCCCAGCAGAAAAATTGGTGTCTAAATTATGAAAGGCTTTCATAATTTTGAAGTACGTATAGACAGAAGACAAATGCGACTCGAAAAATGTATAATAATAGTGGACATCGTGATGAAAGTTCGCTCTGAGAGTTAGAGTGGCGAAACCGGTTTGCAATTACAAACTTTATCTACTGTTTCATGCGTTGAAGATCCGATTGACGGTTTTGATGAGAGCTAAAGTTGACTAAAAATCCATTTGTATAGATGCCTGAACAATATCTACGCCACAAGTGTGTGTGTTGATTGCAGTGATCAAATCTATGGACTACATAGCCGCTTCTCCAACAGGCAATTATTTATTTTTTAGTTTTAATTAAAGCAGACTTCCTTAGATTGCTAGGGTTGCCTGTCACGGTCCCAAAATGTACGACCCCTGCCCTGGCGGCAGAGTGAAACCAGACATCTACTTTCGTTTCGGGTTCAGATTCAAGTCATTTTAAAAAGTTTGTTGCCATCTATATAGCGTTCACGACCCAAGAAAAAGGTCGCGATAAAACCCGAAGGCACGAGCTTAGTAACCTTAATATTCGTAAACGTCTTTACCATCGTTTTCAAGTAAATAAGTTCTGACGCATTAATTCGAATCGACATTTTTTCCATCACGTATTTAGAAATAATTTTTATTGCGCAATTCTGCAGTACAACTTTTTCTACAGCCAAGTGTTATTTGCGTAAGACACACTTGTTCTAAGCAACAAACGTCGGTGCTTTCAAGTTTATGTGTTTAGAAATGAACGAAAACATAAAATGTCCCTAATTACGTGACCAAACGAAAGCAAACGAAATTACAAGTGCCACAACAAAATTGTGTATAATATAAGATGCGTGAATGCTAAGTCGATCAACTACATTGTACAATTACATTGTACAATTACATTTTACAGTGGGCTCGTACTCGATAAAGAACTAGTGAAAATTTCACATTTTAAATCAATTTGTTAATTTTTAAAGCTGTTCCTAATTATAAGGCCACCACTGCATATTCTTTATCAGCATCACTAGAAGAGTCGATTTAGCCATGTCCGTCTGTTTGTATAAACGCGGCGATTTCGGAAACTATAGAAGCTAGAAAGCTGAATTTGGACTTTTTAAGTTGGTGTATACCATACGCAGTTAAACTTTTTTAACAAATCATCAATAACACATCTCGTTATATTAGTATCGATATTTATTGGTTTTCTGATCCGTGTTTTAGAGCATATCGCAGAAACTATTAGAGCTAGAGCTACCAAATATTGCTCTTCCTGATTAGTATTATTTTCTATTCTAGGAATTGGGAATTTGCCAGCGAATCGTTATTATTATTATGTATTATTTTGACGATAGTCTACCACAAGTCAACGGTCAACGATTTCGTCGGAGAAAGTAACTGTGGGCTGTGGGGTTATTTTAACCAGGGCTGCAAACCCAAACATTAAGTTCACTGGTTCGGTTCACGGTTCGAACCTATTTGTCTCCTCTGGGTTCAGTTCATGAACCTGGTTTTTCAGATTTATGAACCCAGGTTTTGGTTCGAACCTGGGTTCAGCGCCCTTATTTTATATTTTACTATTTCTTCACAAACAAAACTCAAAACTCGTTAAAAACCTTTTGCCCAAGAAACGGTACTCGTATTGTAAATTGGTGGCGCCAGTTGTATGACAAAAACCATTAGGTGGTTGCTACAACATGCTTATGTATAGATCAGAGAGAACTAAAGTATAAAGAGCGGAATTGATTCTGGTGCATCTGATCTCTTTGGTAATTTTTTCAGTCAATTTATTCCTCTATTTCTCTTATTAATATGCGTTATCCTTACAACCTTGTTTCTTCCGATTCTGTCTTTGTGCCATCATATCATTTTTGAAACCACCCTTCTTTCTGCTCTTAATTCTGTAAAAACTTCTTACTCTCCTGGGCCAGACAACATGCCTAGTTGCCTACTCAAAGAGTGTAGTGCTTCTGTTCTTCGCCCTTTGCTCAAGCTTGAATCTGCTGTTTTCCCATCCCTTTGCAAAGAATCGTTTATACTTCTATTGCCAAACTGTCTGCTATTCCTAAATTATTTAAAAAAATAATTACGTCCACTTTGCAGCACCTCTGCAAATCACTTTTATCCCCAGCTCAACATGGTTTTGTAAAGAATCGGTCAACTACGACCAGCTTGCTTAAATTCAAATCGATGGTAAATGATGCTGTCCTCAAAAAAAAGAAACTGATGTCATTTACACCGACTTCAGTAAAGCATTTTACTCTGTACACCATGAACTTTTACTGCTGAAACCTTATATGCTTCCCTCCCTCTCTCCTGGCTTGGATTTCGTCTTATTTACAGCGAAGAACCCAAAGAGTTCTACTTAGATCCATAACATCCAGACAAGTTCAAACTACCTCAGATGTACCCCAAGGTAGCCATCTTGGTTCTTTATTCTTTACCCTTTTAATAAATGAACTCCCCTCTATAATATCACATGGTCACCTACTTATGTATGCAGATGGCGGAAAACTTATTTATTTTTACAAAGATTCTCAACATCACACTCGTTTATAAGTTTATCTGAACTCTATGCAGCTGTGTTCGGCCAACCATTTGCACCTTAATTGTTTAAAGTGTATGTTTATGTCTTTTACTTGTTCTAAGCCACATTAAGCCACTATACAATTGGCCGAATACCAAATCATAATCAGTTGCACCTTATTTGCTCAAAGTGTGTGTTTATGTCTATGTCTATTACGTCGTTCTAACCCACTTTAAGCCACTATACAATTGACAGTTTTCCATCGAAACGTACTCTTAAAGTAAAATGTCGTCGATTTCTCTTTGATTCAAAGCCGACTTTCAAAATTCAGATAACTACTATTGTAAACGAGGCTAAGGGTGTACTTGGGTTTACGTTGGTCGAAGGAGTTCAATGATTCCTTCACTACTAAACTTCTCACCCTCTTTGCTTGCTCATGTTTTTGGTGTCCACAGTACAAAATCCACCAGGATCGAATTGAATCCATTAGAAACGATTTCTGCTCTTTGTCTTACTTGGTTTAAACTGGGATCTCAATCTTCGCCTGTCATCGTACTCTAGGCAGGCTTTTACTTCTTAACCTCCCGTCGCTAAGCAACCGTAGCACAATTTTTGGTGTTGTCTTTCTACGTAAGTTGATTAATACTAGAAGCTATTACCCCTTATTTCTTCCTACAAACACGACAGACTACGATGTGCATAATTCTATTCGTGTCATGCCTACGCTATAATAGTCTATATCACGTGTTCTCCTCAGAACTCTCTCTTCCCCTAATAATACCATTGCTTTCAGCATACGTTCGTGAAATCTCTGACCACCCTCAGCAATGAGCCGGGAATTGCATGCCGGACGTGCTAATAAATCCCCCATCGGGTTTCCGTCTCTGTGTCTTTTCTTATTTCTATCTTTCTAATACTAATAATTATTTTATTATTATTAATAATTAAAATTGTTTCTTTCACTTTCCTGAATACTTTATCTTAAAGATTAAGTTACATTTTATAATATATTCTTACTACTAATGACTTTTCTATTTAACGGTAGGTTGAGAGTAATAGCGGAATCGACTTATAATAATAATAAACATGTATACTTAATCATAATAATATATAAATAAACAGAATTGTTAAAGAAGCAATTCACATTTAGGGGCTCGTCCAAAGAAGAACGGATCCAGAGAAGAACGGGACAATTGACTTTATGACTCGTCCAAACAAAAACGAATACAGAGAAGAACGGGACAATTCACTTTAGGACTCGTCCAAACTAAAACGGATCCAAAGAAAAACGGGACAATTCACTTTAGGACTCGTCCAAACAAGAAGTGTTCAGTAGAATTTCGCAGAGGAAATTCGGTGGATTTGCAAGTCTTGGGTATTACAGACAGAATCGCTGGAAAAATCGTCAGTAGAATTCATCCGAGAGGAAATTCGGTGGATTTGCGAGTTGTGGGTGTACAGATAGAATCGCTGGAAAAATCGTCAGTAGAATTGCTTCAGAGAGGAAATTCGGTGGATTTGCAAGTTTTGAGTATACAGACAGAATCGTTGAAAAAATCGTTAGTGGAATTTCATCAGAAATTAAATGCGGTGAATAAGCGAGCTGCAGACAACAAAATAACGGAACACTAATGAAGAAGCAGACATTAGCAGCAAAAGCCGTAAAAGAGACACAGAGCGTGAAGAAGAAGCGAATGCAGCCGCCAGCAAAGGAAAAGACACAACCGCGACTTTAAGCGAAAACAGGCAGTCGCGCCGAAATGGAAGAATACGCACACACACATATGACGCTGAAAGAAAGTCGCGAGAATAGACAAGAGATGACATATAGAGAAGAAACAGCAGGCAACGACAATTGCAACAATAAAATAGAAGAAAATAACTTTATGTTGCAACAGCTTATTCAATTATTAACGCTCAAGGTTCATGCAGACGAGGTTGATAAGAAGGATTCAAAATTGGTAGTGGGGAATTTCTCAAATATAATACCGGATTCTGATGGCGAAAATATACCGGTGGAGCAATGGTTCAATAATTTTGAAATGAACGCCAATGCTTGCGGCCTAAATGAGAAACAGAAATACGTGCAGGCGCGTGCAAAAATAACACGCACGGCAAAGATGTTCTTAGAAATGCGTAGATTGTTGGAGGAAGAGTTTCAGCGAGAATACATGTGCAATGCTGATGTGCATAGAGTTATTATACATGTTGCAAATGAAACGCATAGCATCGCGCGGAGTGATTGACACGGAGTCAGTTATTCGCCACTTTGTACGTGGCCTAAACATAAGTTTAGATTTCACATACAATTTACACCAATGCACGTCGTATAAAGAGATGAGAAACAAATACACAATGTATGAAAGCGTGATTGAAACGGAGGTATTAACAAATGAACAGAAAAAAGACTTTCAAATGAAAAAAGGGAAGTGCGAAGCGTAGGACAATGACAGCAACACAAATTTGAGAAGATGCGTTGTTTCGTTGTTGCGTTGTTTTCAGTGCAACGAGGACGGATACAGCTAAGGACTGCAGGAAGCATATTGTGAGCGTAGTGTACGATGCGAAACGGCTGAAGGTGTTTAAAGTTGGCGACCTTGAAGTGGAGGGGCTAATGGACACGGGTGCTGACGTCACGTTGTTAAAGATGTTGGTGTTCAGCAAAATCAAAGACGCCGTGTTACAAAAGGGATGATCAACACTGCGCCGCTTGGACAGCAATACCACACATCCTTTGGGACGGTATACAGCAAATGTGGAGATCGACATGTAGGTAGAGCAGAAATTCATCGTTGTGGCCGATCGAGCCATAGAATACGACGCACTACAGGGATTCGACTTTGTGGAAAAATTTAAACTTACATTGAAGGACGCCGGATTTGAGTTTTCTCCCTTAACGGGCGAGAGAACTCCGATAAGTATTTACAACATTGTCGAGACAAATAATGATGCAGTTCAAGAATGTGGTGCAGGATATAATTCACAATTACAAGCCAGTGGAAGAACTTATAAAGTGCCCGATCAAGCTAAATATTGTGCCGGATAGAAACATTGTACCATATCGGCATACGCCAAGTCGTATTGCTGTGTGCGTAACTGGGGATGTTAACACGCAGATTGACAAATGGCTCAATGCAGGAATTATAAGACCTTCCACGTCGAATTTTGCAAGTCGCATTGTAGTCGTTAAGAAGAAAGATGGAGCTAATCGAATCTGCGTTGACTTCCGTAAGCTGTACAAAATGGTGTTGAAGGACTGTTTTCCAATGCCGGTTATTGACAAGGTGTTAGATAAACTGCAGGGCGTAAAGTACTTCACAGTGATAAACCTAGAGAATGGATTTTTTCACGTCGAAATAGGAGACAGCAATAAATATACAGCTTTTGCGACTAGAAGAGGGTTGTTCGAATTCAATAGATCACCATTTGGGTTCTGTAACTCCCCAGCGGTCTTTATTCGTTATGTCAACCATGTCTTCCAAGATCTTATTAACAATGACGTATAAGATCTGTATATGGACGACATAATCATTCATGCGGAAGGTTTTGGATAAAGCAGCAGAGTTTGAGCTTAAAATTAAATGGATGTAATGTCGTTTTATGCATACAAGAATTGATTTTCTGACACATACAATTGAAGAAGGCAAAGTCAAACCAGGCCAGGCGAAGATCAATGCTGTCCAAACATTTTCAGTACCGCATAACATAAAACCTTTATAAAGAATTATTCACAAATTGCAAAGCCGCTGACGAAACTTTTATGCAAGGATACGCCGTTTAAAATGGAATTTGATGAAGTAAGCGCGATTCACCAGCTAAAGGATGCATTAACCAGACAGCCAGTGGAAAGGATTTACAACAGAGACACAAATTTGTTGCGATAGTACAAAAAGCTATTAACTGTAAAGTGCACGCATCTACGAAAAGGTCACCGTTCAAGTTAATGATTGGAGTAAAGATGAACAACGTGGTAGAAGACCACATCAAAGGTATACTCGACCTGGAAATACTAGATTATTTTGATAAAGAAAGGCAGCAGATGAGAGAAGACGCCAAAGCAGAAATTATTAAATCACAAGATGTCTACAAGAAGCACTACGAAAGAAAACGGAAGTGCGAATATGGCTACAAAGTGTGCGACTTAGTTGCAGTTCGGCGCACACAATTCATAGCAGGAAGGAAGATAGCAAGTGAATACTTAGGTCCATACGAGGTAACCAAAGTAAAACGCAATGGGCGTTACGATGTCAGAAGAGCAGCGGATGTAGAAGGACCGATCAACACCGCCACCATCGGGGACCGATGATGAATAAGAATGGCCGAATGTAAAATGGTTGGCAGCGCTAAGTAGTGTTAAGCAACAGCCAAACACACCTTTTAACAGCGGTAGCTGTTAACAGCAGCGGAGCTTTACAGAACGGAGTCGCACAGTAGCAAGGCAAGAGGTGAGTCGTGCGTGAAGTTTTGAGAGTAATAGGTGAATCGACTTATAATAATAATAATAAACATGTATACTTAATCATAATAATAAATTAATAAACAGAATTGTTAAACAAGCAATTCACATACATATAGATTTTTTTCTTTTGTACTTTTTTCCCGTTGACACTCGTTTTGTCCACTGACATATGCTTGTATTATCCAATTTAAGGTATATTTAATAATTAAGAATAATTTGTTTCATCCAATCCAATTTAAGCTATATTTAATAATTAATTTGCTTCAAAAATGTGATTTTATTTTTAACTTGTAAAATGTATTTGTTAATTTTTTTGTTTTAATCGTTTATTACAAATATAGAAATAGTTTTTATTCGGATGATTCATCGTCAAGTCCAGAATATTTGTTGGAAGACTGCAAAATCTAAAAAAATAAATATTAAAAAATGGATTAATAGAATCTTATAGTTAAATGTTATATTGATGTGCACAAAAACATTATATCCTTATTTGCCATTTTTACAACGATGTATTGGATTTTGAACAGGGTGAAATACATTCAATTTTATTAAACAAACTTGTTTAATAAATTGTTAATTAGTGATTAATGCACTACCCAAATCATGAAGAAAAACTAATGCGGACTAAGGAAACTTTTATCTAAAAACAGATCCCATTGGTCGAAAATAATAACTATATATACTTAATGGTTTTGGCTTGATTTTGAAAGATCCTCAGTAATCAATTTCACGCTAGGTGGGCGTGTCACAAAATTATCACACTTTATCAAGTAACTGAGAAGTATGCTTTCTAGTTTTCATAGTCTTAGCTCAAAGCCTACTCATTTAGTTTTAGAGATAAATTTGAAATATTGTGTAGCTTTCAGTCTTAACTGGTAAATAAAGACTTTGGCAATCTGTTTGTTTGTCTAGTGTGTAACAAAATTAAAAAGGTATAATGGCCAATACGTAGAGAATATGGTATATTTTGTTTTTCTACTTACAGGTTCACCCTGCTGTTGTGTATTCTTGGCCTGAAGACGTTCATTTCGAGGATCTCTTTTATTTTTATTTTCCTCTCTAGTTTTCCCTTCTTGGTTCTGATTACTTTTTGCTCTAGCATTCTCCAATCTAAAAATAAAATGTATTATTATTGTTGATGTTATTTTTATAATATTTAAGAAAAACAAAAGCAGGCTACTTGTGGGCCTGTTCTTCTGCAGTCAAAATTAACGAATTGTATTTAAAGTAAAAAGTAAAGGCGAATAGAGAATACGCTTTAATAGCTGCGAGACCGAGTGGCTGGGGGTTGATATTTTTAAAATATTTAATAAATTTCTACTTTAATGAAAATCAAGTAAAAACGTAACTGACTGCGTAATAGTCGTTCACACTACAAGAACAAGACTAGGGGATACCCTGAACGCTGTTTTTGCATACATTTCAATACCATTGCATTAAAACATACATACACAGTCACACATATAGCTGCGAAAAATAACACACCTGTATAAGCAATGTTTACAAAAGCGTCTTAATTATATTTGTTAGTTTAAGGAACTTATGAATATGGTTTTAGATGCAGAAGACATACAATGTTTAACGTTTTCAACATATTTCAGGAATTTTATAATAAATTTGAAAAGGTCGAAAAAAGCACCACTTTTCAAATATGCAATTAAAATTATAAAAATGAGAAATTATTAAGAGCTTAAAGATTGTATATCAAAACTAAGATTATTTTAAAAATTAAATATATATAGTTTCGTAGCTTTTATTGAATAAAGGCCGTGTAATGACTTGCCACCGTTTGAAAACAACTGTGAATAACTGTATTTTTGGTCCATTATGATATAAAAAGTGTCTGTCGTGTATGGGTCATCAAACTTTTTGGACCCTCTTTAATGAAACATAACAGTCATAGCTTTATTGACTATGGTCGCAACATGAGTCAAATTTAAATTTGTGATCGAACCGTTAAATCCGATTTCTCTATAAAAAGTCATTTTTTCCATTTAGAATAAATAAGATATAGTAGGTAACCGTGACACCAGGACTCAAAGGCGTCAAGATCGGCTTCTAAGAGATTAGACAATTTCACAACACGAGGCTGTGAAAGTTCTGAGGGAATGTCATTGATAAAAAGAGTAAAGAGAAACGGACCAAGATGACTAATCTGAGGAAATCCAGATGTCAACCTGATACAGTTAGACTATGCATTTCGAAAAGGAATATTCTGGGTTCTATTTCTCAAATCCTCTGAAATCCAGATAATAAGATTTACTGGGAAGCCGAGTAGGCATACTGAATCAAAAATTGGTATAAATGACGGCAGTCTGCATCTGGTTTTTAAATCTATCAATTACCCGGGAAGAGAGCGCTAGAACGTTAGTGGTTACAGATCTACGCTAGGAAGGCGAAATAATAAACTATATAAATGTTGCAGTTGAGCTGTTATAATTCTCTCAAATCTACAATTTGGAAATACCTCTAAAATTTTCGACAAAAGTATTTTTGCCTTTTTGTGGAGACGAATGATGATCGATTCCTTCAAAATTGCAGGGAGTTTTAAAAATAGTTTTAAAATAGGCTTGCAAGACGTTTTTGCACAGTAACTAAGTACACATGCAGGTCGCAAAGTAGCGAACTTTCAGTAATGATAGGACACAAAATAAAGTTTGACGGTTGTAACTGATGTGGATAAGGTTGATTACAGTAGGTAACAGCCAAATTGCCTTTTTGGCCAAACTTACTTTTCCTGATACATATGGAGCCCTATATGACGAAAAACCACTTTAAAAATTTTTCTAGTGAGATTTTTTTTAAAATTTTTTTAAATGTATGGTATTTTTTAGTGGTTTTTTTCCTGTGGTCAGCTTGCATTATTGATCATTACTCGATAATTTAACAATTAATTTAAGCTTAACAATTACTGAAAGCTAATGAATATATTTATTAATCAGTCCTACACACTTTTAAATTTAAATTAATGGTTTTGCAATTATATATTTTCGAATTAAGAAAATTAGGTATTTTCGATATTTTTCACGGTATTTTGACTTTAAAATTCGGGGAAGAGTCGAAAAAAATATATGATTTGCTTGTCACCCATTTATTTATATAGATGGGTTTGAGGATTGGGCGACGTTTAAAAAAATATTCAATGATATCGATGGAGACGACTGAGATATTATTTCAGCAAACCTGTTTTATGTCGCGTTTTTAAAATTCGTTCATAGGCCGTCTAAATGCGGGCAAACTTGGCTCGAATCGGCAAATGTTTAACGTTACCGAGGATGTTCGCGAACAAATAACAGTGGTTTCGTTTATCTTCTTATAACTGAGGATGTTTGCATGTAGATGGCCTACTTTACTCAAGTCTCCCATTTACTAGTTTCAGCCGATGACCGGAAAATCAGCCTCGACTAAAAACTACTACTGGTACCTGATGTAATTGAAAAATACTTGCAAATATTGGTTTGCACATTATTGCACCAATACACTTATTGAGCGCTGAATAGGGAGTATTACCTGGGAAAGTTGGCTGACCACGTTTTAAACCAAAAAGTTTACCTGAGAGAATTTGGACCAAACAAACAACAAGGAATTCAATGTTGACTCCAGGTAATAACGACCCTTTAAAGCTTTCTACCTAATTTGGAGTATTGCTATAAAGCTGCCTACCAGAATTACCGATGATCAGTCTAGTTCTGACATTCATCGAAATACGTAAAAATGAGTAACATTGTGCGCAAATACTCCTACCGATTCGTTCTGCTACATATGTGGTAACCACATAGTCACTACGAGCTCCAAAATAAGATTCATCAAAAGGTTACAGTGTATATAATAAACAAGTCACTAAAAATCCATTTCCTGCATTCCCACTTGGGCTTTTTTCCGTACAACTTAGGTGTGCTCAGCGATGAACAAGGAGAAAGATTTAACAAACAATTAAAATATATGGAGCGACGTTATCAGGGATTGTGGAATCGGAACATGATGGGTGATTATGTGTGTGGTCTCGAGAATTTTAATTAATGATTAATACCGTACGCAGAAAGACAAGAAAATTGTTCCTTCTGTGAGATGAACATCATATAAATTGGTCGTTTCTGCCTTAACTTTAATGAATGATATCATAACTGACGACTGACGAATTTCGTAGATTTCGACATTATTTATATCGACAAAAAAGTGTCTAGCTGTAAAATGTTGGTATATATCCGTCTCTCTATCGATTTGAATGATTTATATCTTCAACGACGCCCAATTAATGCAGCTAATAAGTAAATGGGTGAAAGAACGAAACATAAGATAACATTTCGACTTTCCCCCGAATTTTATTGTAAAAAAAGTGCAAAATACCGCACAAAATGATTTAAGCTTAAAAGTGTGTATTCATTAGCTTTAGGTAATTGTCAGGCTTAAGTTAATTCTTAATTTATCGAGTAATGATAAAAAATGCAAGCTGACTTCTGAAGCAAAAAAGAAAGGCTATATTTTGAAAAAATTAAACAAAAAAATCACAATAGAAAAATTATTAAAGTACTTTTTGGTCATATGTGGGCTTCATATGTATCATAGGGTTGGCCAAAATGGCAAGCAAATAGTTAGATTTTGTTACCTAGTGTTATTCAAAGATTATGTGGAATATATGGTTTAAAAAATTTTGCAAACAAATCGGCGACACACTGATTTTTTTCTAAAATTTTGATTTTATTTAATGTTAAAGCTAAAAGTTAGAAGTCATAAGTTAAAAGAAATAAATAAATATGTTTCTTGTTATATTTCCGCCCTAATTTCTTTTATGTTAAATAAAACAAATATGTTCTACATAAGTTGCACTAAAAGTAAATCAAACTAAAACGTCTTAAAAAATATTAAAATATTTGGTTTTTTCGTCCATTGCTAACAGGGACACTTTTTTAGAGCGAAATAAGTAAAGCACACAGTTTCTTTTGTGTTAGGTTTGATTGACCACGATGACTAAGATTTCGGTTACGCCCACTGGGGGCATGGCAATTTGATAATCAATATATCTTAATGTGAATTTAGAATTCACTCAATCATAGTATACTTTTGTGAGCATCATAATAATATTTATATTTATAAACATGAACAATAGGTGACGGATTCATTCATTTTATTTATTAATTCATGTTGTTGAACTTAATCTGTTACGTTCGACTGCAACGTTCTAACGTTCTTTCTTTATTTTCATTAAATTTTGTTTATTTTGTAAGAACAAAAGTGAGAAAAAAATAAAAATGATTGTTTAATTTTTTAATACATTTAATCCTTAAAATATGTCAAATTGGGCTTATTAAAGTCATGATCAGCGTGGCAAAATAGTGAAATGGGCTTGTAATATAAACAAGGGGCTCTAGTCGGAGCGCCGGCCTAGGGGATACCCTGAACCCTGTCTTCACATAGTTTTTAACCTCCTTGGATTCATACAAACATACACAAAATCACACACACAAATTGACGCCGCAAGATGTGCGTTTTTCTCAGTCGTTACGCTTGGCTCCACTAAGGAAACTAAATTCGTGAATAAATTATAAACACGAGCATCATATTGGGGAAATTTGAAGTACGTAATTAGACCATTCAAATATGTCTGTAATACTTGAATTACGTGTTTTAAAAATATGGGACGAGTGGGGGGAGGTATCCAAAATCCGAAATATTCTTAACCTGCGTCTGCTTCACGGGAACATATTGAACCAAATTTAATATATATGGAAAGAACACAAAACAAAAATCAAGTCTTGAAATAGATTTTTTTTTCGATATTTATGAAACGGAGCAAAATATCGACAAACAAGTGAGAAGGCTTTAGTAGGGAGCTGCCGACTAGGGGATACTCTAAATCCTGTGTTTACATCAATTTTAATCCTGTTGCATGCATACACACACACACATGCATGTAAACGCAGGCTACACGCTGTGCACTGTGAACTAAATTCAAACTTAATGTTTGAAGGGTTTAACAAGAGTATTGAAATCTATATTCAAACCAACGCCCGAGTCCGTAGTATTTGAATTGCGTTTTTTCACTGTTTTGCATATATGGGGCGAATGGGGAGAGGTATCCAAAATTCAAAGGTCTTATCGGCGTATGCTTCACGCGAACAAATTGAACTAAATTTGGTGGCTTTAATTCATATGGTTTCTAAGATATACTCAAAAAAAAACCGATAATTATCGATAATAAAAGAAGAATTATTGATTTGAGATAAAGTTGATCTGCGTATGGTATACACGAACTTAAAAAGTCGAAGGTCAGCTATCTAGGTTCTATATTGTCCGAAATCGACGCGTTCATACAGACGGACGGACATGGCTAGTGAGGCTGAACAAGAATATATATACTTTATGTGATCGGAGACGCCTCTTTTGCCTGTTATATACATTTGCACAAAACCATTATTTACCCATTTCCAATGGGTTCCGGGAATAAAAAACAAGAACGTTCCAGTCGGACGTCACCGACTGCGTTATTCTCGTTCACTGTACACGGAATTTATTATTGTTAGTTTGGAATTTTACCGTCTTATATTTTTAAAATTTTTACGTTTTGTAGAGGCGGATGTCGGCGTGGCCAACATTTTCAGCTCCATCTTACAAATGCGTCACTCGAACACTGTCTGCCAAATTTGGTGACTATAGCTCTTAAATTCTGGCAGATATCGACTTTCACGATATTTAAAGCGGTTAAAATTTGGAGACTAGCTTTTAAATTGTGGGAGGTATCGATTTTCACGATTTGTGGGGGTGGACGTGACCGATAAATTTTTTACCCTTATTTAAACGGGTTGACTACCTTTAAAATTTGGTGACTAGCTCGACAACTGTAGGATACATAGGCTTTCGCGATTCGTGGGAGCCGGGTGGCTGGAGGTCGTTCTAGTGGGCGTGGCCGGAATATCAATGCTGAAATCTTTTGTGGAGGTCATATACCAAATTTGGTGTCTCTAGCTTTACAATTTTGTGAATTATACAGATATTACCGATTTCAGTTTTTAGCGGGAGTGAGCGTAGTTGGGAAATTTTTTTCTGTCATGTGTTTGGGGGAGCTTTCCACGAATATATATTCCAAATACGGAGCATGTAGTTTAGAAACTGTGGTCGTTTTCCATTTTTAAGGCGGGGTGCTGAGGGACGTTTTAGTGGGCGTGGCCGGGATATCAAGGTCGCAATTTTTGGGGAGGTCACCAGCAGTCTACATACCAAAATTGGTAACTAACTTTAATATTGTGGGGAATATGCACATTATATCGATTCGCGGTTGGTGATGTATCGACATGTTATCGATTTGCCTGCCTCCCATTGGGCGTGGCACCAACATTTTTACACTGTCTGAAGCAGATAACAAGTATATATCCAAAATAGCGCCGAAAAAAGTTGCGTACATCCGGACGGACAATATGTCGAACATTGTACAAAGTCAATATACTCTTGTCACTTCGTGAACCAGTATAAAGGTAAACTCGTACTGCGTACCGTATTACAGAATTTGTAGTCGCGTGTAGTTTAAGTCACTAGCTTTTGTAGTTTCCGAGATAGCTGCGTTTATACAAATGGACAAACGGACAGGGATAAAACGACCCAGATCGTCGTCCTGATCAGGAATATATTCTATATATGAATATATGTACTACAATATTTTTTTAATTGTTATATTTTTAGGGTTTGTTTTTTACCATAATACATAAAACACATACATTAAATACAAAATTCAAAAAATTTTCAGGGAAAACTAGTTTTACAGTTATAGCACAAACAGTTCGATTGCTATATGCAGAAATGTGAGGGGAGATTTACCCATTTCGCGCACTTTATGTATGCATTTATTACAATAAAAATTAAAAACGGATTATTCCAAAGTAAAATAAAAGTTTCAGTTCATGATATAAAATAAGTCCAAAAAGTTTCAGAAAGCTATCTCAGCACTATAATACGGTAAAAACTGGAAAGCCACACACAACTTTTTTTATCTTATTTTCAATATGGCAAATTTAATTTCTTAACTTTTTAACGAGTTATCGGACTGTAATGAGGTACCATTCGAAACATACATATTTGAAGGAATTCCTGAGAGCCCCAGCAGATGGGGCAGCTCCAATTATTAAAACTTGATTATTAAAATTTGTTTTCTAATTACTTACAGCTTCATATTCCATGAAACTGATGAACTATCAAATGTTCTTTTACTGGAAATACCTTTCGATCGGTATATTATAAATAAGAAATGATTTTCGATTATTATTTACCTATCATTTCGGTCCCGCGGTTTATTTAATTTATTATAATCTGGGTCTTCGCGACGTTGTTCACCTGAAAAAAAAGTGTTCATACTTAGTTGTAATACATGTACAGACATTTAAGCGTCTATTTACCCTGCACGCCTGGACTAACTTTGGTTTCATCACTGGTTCGGCGCCAGCTTATAGTTCCTGCGTTGGCGTTTTCACTATCATTTTTGTCAATTTGAACTTCCGATAGTTTTTCATTAACAGCCTCCTCGTCATAACGTACCTTCTCTTGTCGACGTGCTTCTGCTAAACGTTCTTCTATCTCTAATTCTCTTGTGGCTGTATCTACAGGTTTAGCCGATCCAAATACCCCTAAAGAATGTATACCACTTTGCTTAATATTGCCTTTTGCGTCGGTTTCGTTTGCCTGTTCATTATCTGGTTTAGCTACTATCTCTGGTAATGGTAGTGTTCTAGGTTTTAAATTTAACTTTGGCCTTTCCTCAGAAATAGCAGCGTCATCTCTTACACTAGATTCGTTTCTAATGCGATATTTCTCAGATGTTTGATCACGGTCCCTTCGTGGTGGTGAAAAGTCCGTGGATGGCTGCCGGCTATTTGTACGCCAGGAACCAGGAGCATTGTTTTCTTCTCTTTCTATTATAGGTTTTCGTTCACGATTAAAACTGCGATCGAAATTTCCAGAATATCCACCGAAGCTACTTCCGTTATTTTGACTATCTCGTCTCCAATTTCCTGAATCTCGATTTTCACTAGAGTTTCCAAAACCTTCAAAACGGCGATTGCCTTTTTGGCGATTTTGTTGATCATTTTCATTAGACAATTCAATGCGAATACGACGACCTTTAATTGAAGGATCCGGTAAACTGAGTACATGAATTAAATCTTCTCTATTCTCTAACTCAACATAGCCAAAGCCTCTAGATCGGCCAGTCTCACCATCGTCCCGAGGCAACCTTAATGAAGCGAGGTTTATGGATCCAAAGAATTCGTATATATCATCCTCACTAGCATCAAATGGTAAATTGTTAATATAAGCTATAAATGGCGGCTTGTGAGGGATAGAATCATCATCAAATATCCTATTCGCTCTTGGTGCGGTGGGTAGCTGATAAACTAAAGGTAACGCGTGGCTTCCATCATCACTCTCATCACCATCGAAATTTCTAACTTTTTTTGCAACCTGTGTAGTTCCTACGGGTGTATCACCATTCGAGAGGAACGATTGCAACGATATAACAGTGCCTTTATTTTTTTTTCCTTTCTTGCCTGAAGATAAAGAAGTTAATATATATATAATTTTTTTTAAAGAAATAGATAAATAAATCAGTTTTGATTATAAACGTGTAACAAACATAAGTATATGCGAACACATTTCCCTTAATAATAAATACATGTAGCTATGTACATATTTACATATAAGCTTACGTACATACGCGTGCACACATACTTTCTTTGAAGTGTACATTACGTGTCGAAGCCACGAGGAAAAAATCAGCAATATAAATATTTGTTTTTACCTACATTCAACAAAGCATATAAGGTATTAGCTTATTATAATATATACATCAACTATAACTTTTTCAAACCTGCAGAAGCCATCTTGACGAAGAATCCAAACAAATTTAAATTTTGAAGAGAAGTTATATGTGTAGCTATCTACTGACACATATCAATATTTTATGTCGTTATCGATTTCAAAAAATCGTCCCTGACTTGGTTCAAGTAAATGGAACACATGTTTCCATAGCTTGCATTTAATTAAAGCGTCTTTTAATCATTTTAATGCATCTTCGAACTATCGATAATGCGGACATGGTGTTTTCACCACCATGTTCATTACCTGTTAGGAGTTGTTTCTTGTAACTGTAATTGTAAAGATATTATGGAAAATTCAGGAAAAACATTTTGCTGCATAATGATTTTCTCTTAACATATAAAATAGTATTATAACAAAAGTTCTCACTTCCGCCACAATTAAAACCAAAACTTATTTTTTGAGCTGATATAAGATAAAACAGTAGACCAATATGATTGTTTCTATTTTTAGCATTTAGTTTTATGTTATGAATATACTTAAAGTTAATTTTCTGAAATGTAACACGTCTTATGAGAATTTGTAATTACTATTAAGCAATTACGGGAAACATTTCAGAAATGTCAATCTTCTTCTGTTTCAATCATCTCCCAAGACTTTTGCTCTGTCAAACATGTATAAACAAGTCTTGTTAAGCTTATATATAAACATATTTAGCATGAAAAAATAAAAATAAGTAAGAATGCGCTAGTAGAGAGTTCGCGATTTAGAGTTACATTGATCCTTCTTGATACTAGCTGTGAACTATCGATAAAAACACTTCAGCCCCTTAAATTAATATATACTTGTACATATGTATGTGCCAACGAAATCACATACAGGCACAAACACTCGCCGCAAGCCTCTCACCTTATTTAGCGGCTATCGGAAATTAGTTCTTGAATACATTTTAAGACACTGTCCGTTACTTATGAAAATTTTTGCAATATTAAAGAGCAGACAAATAAATGTTTAAACAAGGCGCAAGGCAGTACTACTTAAATTTTTCTTTCTTTTTCATCCAAATTGTCAAGTATTTTTGATAATTGTTTGTTTCGCGACAACCAATTTTGGTTTTTCCAGCTTTAATAGTCTCTGAGATATAATTAGAATGGCTCAATATCGATATATACCGATTGAAATAAGATGAGCATAGATATGTATGGTTCTGATTAGGAATATGTAATACCCGATATTTTAAATGGGATCAGGAAATAACAAGAATTTTCAACTGTCATCAACTTAATTACTGTGCACAGCAATTCAACCTAGCAATATATAAAAAAAAAAACGCCGATGGGTCATTTCACGAATTCCCTTATGCGAATAATAATTTTTGTCTCAATTACGCGTCTAATAGTCAATCCGATAAGTCCTTCAAAACTATAAACAACAATACATTACATAAATAAGTATAATTTGTGGGTTTTTTAGTTGATTTTTCTGAAACTTAATGGAGTTAATTCCAATTCCTGAGCAAAAAAAGTTTGTGTTATGATTTTGTGAAATTAAGTCTTTCTTACTCATTTTAAAAAATAAAATTAAATAGATTCACAGATTTTGATGAATGTTTAATAGTACTCGTAACCTTTGAAATTACGAAATGACAGCGTAATTACGAATGACAGTACACTGTGGCACTTATCAGGGATAGTTCAAAATTAACAATAACCAGTGTCGCCAATAATTTTTTTGTAATATGTAGTTCTGTCAATTTTTTGTCAATTTTCATATAGTATTTGTCTTTTTATTGTAGACATTAAATATTTGGTAAAATATTCCATGGGGTTTGGATGTTTCTACATATATATTATTGTAGGCGCAAAGAAGGATTGTATAGTCAGTGAATGTAGCTATTATTGCTTCTGGTATATAAGGAACTAGGATATAGAGGGTGAAGAGTAGGGGCCCAATAACACTACCTTGGGAGACACCAGCTTTTATTGTACCCAGAGACATTTGTACAAATGGTGATCCTTTAGGTAGTTTTTAACTAAGAGTTGATTAAGTAGGTTTTTTGAAAAGCCTCTCAAATTGATAGTCAGGAATAGCTTGATTGCTATTAAAAATATGTTTGATCTTGTCAAAAAGTATGATTGGATACAATGGCTTCTATGTTGACGGCTGAGATTAATTCCTGTCCAGTTTCGGAGTAGCTACGCAGCATGTAACAGACAGTTACAGGCATCTCCGACCTCATAAAGTATATATATTCTTGATCAATGTAGCCTATGGCCTTCTGTCTATCCGGCCGCCTGTATGAAGTTCGGAGGCAACTGAAGCTAGAAAGCTGAAATTGGGCTTTTTAAGTTCGTGTAGGCCATACGCAGATTAGGTTTATTTACCTTCCCCCATTCGCTTCATATGTGCAAAAATATTAAGAAAAATATAAACGGTACTCAAATACGACAGACAAGCGCTTTGTTTTGTACACAGATTTCAATGCTTGTTAAGCCATGAAAATGTTATTAAGATCATGCTCTCAGTTTAGAAGCTATTCACGAATTTAGTTTTCATAGTGGGAGCCAAGAGCAGAAGCTGTTCACAGCGTGCAGCGTGCGTATTTGTAGTTTTGTGTAAGTTAACATATCCGGTTAACAACAATTCAATGCCCGTTGATCATGCCATAAAGTAATGATGTCGTTGAATGATCAGCATTCTTTGCGACCGCTTTACAACGTGGACCGTAAGACCCTCGGCCAGGAATATTTATATATTTTTCGATAGAAAAGTACTCCAAAATATAAAAACAGACCGTAAGACCCTTGGCTACGTTTATAAATATATCTTCAAATATGAAAAAAAAACAAAATAAATCAATATCAACGGCGATATCAGCAGCAGCAGCCGCAGCAACGGCAACTGTAAATTAAACAAATCAAAAAAAAACAGCAGCAACGGCAACAGTAAATTAAGCAAACAAAAAAAACACCAGCGAACAGCAGCATCCAGCAACTCTAGACCGGCGTAATAGAAGAAGAACAACATAACACAAGAACGATGACGCCAGAGGCAATAGCGGCGGCAACTCTAACTGAAATAAAAAGAATCATGTGAGAAGAGTGCTCATTTTTTTTAAAAAATCAAAATTTTTAATAGGAAGTCAATCTGTGTAACAACAAAAATCTGTTCACCCTAAAATATTAAACAACTTCATGAGTGATAGTAAATTAGAGGAGCTAATGTCTGATATTGACCCAATTTACTGCTAATAGTAAAAAAAATTGGAGGTCTGATCAAAAAGTAATAACAAAAATTATTATAGACGCTGAGAGCTTAAAACTCCTTATCGAGACTGCGGTGAACGCTATACTCGATCACCAGACAAAAAAATTTTAAATCAAAATCAAAAGAAGTGGAAGAAAAATTTGAGAGTACTCAGATAGTCGCACCAGAGGTCGAAGTTTATAAAGACGCTGAGATAGATTGAATGGCACGAAACCGTAGATATAATAAAATCAGTCCCTAATTTTTAAGGGAAACACGAGACTTATGTGTCTTGGCAGATTGAATTTTAAAGTTGTAATCGATAGATTGGATTTCACATACGCTGATAAGTGGGCAATCTACTTGATAGAGCAGGAACTATCAACGCTTCGTCAAGGAAACTTGACATTGATAGAATAATATAACGAAGTTGAGTGAAATCTTACGCTCCTCATCAACAAAACTATCATGGCATATGACCCTACTTTGGCTGCTTCTCTTAATGAAAAATACAGAGTTGATGCCTTAAGAGTGTACTCTTTTCGGCACGTCCCAAAGACTTTCCATCGGCTCTGACATTGGCTCAATAAGTTGAGTCCAACCATGAGCGTTTTCATTTTGCAAATAAATATGCAAAAGTCTGGAAAACAGGGCTCAGCGAAAAGAGCGACGTCAACAAAAACAACAGATTAGAGATAGCTCACAACAAGGCAAAATCCACATTATAATAGACTCAGAGCACAAAATAATGGCCCGGTACAAAAGCACCGGGCACCATTACCGATAGATGTGGACAGTTCCCCTAGATATAAACATCCCACACAACATCACGCAAATCAAGGGGTCCCCGCTTACTCACCAACTCAGACCACAAAACGACAAAATAGTGGCACAGCTAGGTTCACAGGCCTAAAACAATAAAGAATAAATAATATCACCCAAGCAGATTACCGATATACCCAAAGAACAGGAATACAATACTATAGCTGAGTCTGAGGTAACCAATATCGATCATGTAGCTACTGCACAAACAGAAGAAATCAATTTTTTGGGCATGACTGGCAGCAGGTACCATTCGGAGAGCGAACGATAGTGGAAAGAGCCATAAATTCTGAAATTAGATCTGAGGAAATTCAGTTCCTAAAGTGTGCAAATTTAAATTTTGCAGAAGTAAAAAAAACTAAATGCAAGAACTGGTGTCTTCGCAGACCCTAATGAAGCCCTACCATATAACACTATTATACTGTAACAGACTTTAGGAAACTAAACTCAAAAACGCACAAATAGTTATACTCTCAAATCTTGAGAAAGCTAAGTATTTTACAATGGTTGACTGAAATGTTGAAATGTCATCAAAAAAAATAGGGGGAAAACAGCCTTTTCTGTGGGAAACGGAAAATGCGAGTTTTGCCGACTTCCCTTTAGATTGGAAAATGCTTCAAATATTTTCGAGAGAGCTATCGATGACGTAATAATTTTTTCAAGAAGCATGGAAGAACACTTAAAGCACATTGCATGGGTATTATCTGAATATTTACACTAATCACCAACAAAAATCTTAATGTAAAAATTAAGAGATGGAAAGCTTTCATTGTCAACCACAATGCCAAAATCTTCTATAAGCCAGGAAAGGAGAATAACATCGGTGTTGCTTTATCGTGTCAAAGCGTTTATGCCCTTAAAAACGATGTATCTTCCGACGTAGCTACCATACACAGCGAACAATCAGTACCATACGTCATTGAGTTTTCGGATAAACTCCTAAACTGTTATCGAAACCAAACTGTTATAGAGGAAAACGCGATTCCATCAACACGCGCTGTAATCGTGTTTGGTCAGAAGACAAGGCATTATACACTTTTCGGACAAATAAAAAAAATGTTGGCATACTTAACGAATGTTCATAGATGTTATTGATAAAAACGAACAAAAAGAAATAATAATTGCAGGGCAAATACTGCAAGATATCCCCAAAAACAAGAAATTGGTGAAATATCCATTCCTTCCCAAATAGGAGAAATGGAAAATAGCTCGGTGCTTAAAAATCGAAAAACAACTAAATGACACAGTTGAACTGATACTTCAGTCAACAATTGAATACAACAAAACAATAGACTTCGTCACTAACAAAAAACCAATCGAAATATGACATTCTTCTGCGCCAAAATTTGAAGCAGAGATTAGGGAAAAGATTAGCGAAGCCCAAGAAATACAATTGGAAAGGTTGAATAATACCAGAAGAAACAGAACCTTTCAGGTAGGTGAAAAGTACTTCTAAAATCAAACAAGAGGTTAGGTAATAAGCTCACTCCCTTTGTGAAGAATAAGAAAGGGCCGACCTGGGAACAACGGTTCTCACTAGAGGGAGGGTGGTCCATAAGGACAATTTAAGATAAGCCTTATTTTTTATATTCAATGTTTTAAATTCTTTATTGCAACTTCTATTCAGGATTTTGATCATGTTACTTCTTGTAACAATTATTACCGCCAAACTAACCGATTACTCAAACTCGGATTACATCCCGCTTATGAACGGAAACGTAGTCATCTGGAAGGATTTTGAGCACGTCAGATACTCTTCAAAACTCAGCTTGTACTCGGAAATAGCCGAGGAGAACAAACTATTAATTCAAACAAATGATGGAAAGACAGCGTTCAGGGTATTCCCTAGTCTGGCGCTTCCGACTAGAGCCATCTTACTTTTTTTGTAAATGTGGTATTTAGATTATTTTTGGGTTGAATTTCCCAAAAACAAACAGTGGTCATTTGCGGAATAATTGATACATTTATTCATACACGGTGGTGGTTTGAAAAGTCAATGCAATGGTTTAACAATATGTAATGAAATAGATTTCGTTAATTTAGATGATTTTAGATTTTCCAGTTTTGGTGGCTCTTGGCCCCGGTGTGCTGATGTCGGTTCGCATTCTTTGAATTGTAAAATGGCGTTGCAGCTTGGCTGTTATCCTTAGCGGAGTCGTAAAGCCATTCAGTGAATATCTGCACTGACGGTTTTTGTCATCCCTGCGTTGTATTGCCCATTGCAGCATCAATTGTATGGCAGTTTGTCCACTAGCTCCTGCATGAGCAATCGGTTGTTTATGTAGTCATTCAGCGTCCATGGTTGAGTAAACGTTGCGCACGCCAAGTGCATATTCGATGAGCGGCTCCAGTTCAGCTTTGGGTGGTGGTACTTGACGTACCTTCGTGTGCACTGAATGGAGAATGTGCTGCGGGTGACCAAAACACATTTTTAAGGTATTAATTCTTTCCGGTACCATCGCCGACAGGAGCAACACCACATCTCTTGCTTTATCTTCTAGGCTGGCTTGTAGGTGCATGAGATGCTCATCGTGAGTATAGCCTGCGATCTCCGTTCTTGTTTGGAAGCTGCTGTACAATCTGCGCGGCGTTTGGCATACTGTGCTGTATGGCACAAGCTAGTTTTTTGATCCTTGTAATCACTCTCTAGTCGATTGTTAGTATAGCCCCGATCTATATCTGACTCTCGCCAGGACCAGTGGGTTGAAGCGCTCGTTAGCGGCTGTTTGCAAGTCATACCTTGCACGTGCCTCGCTGAGCTTATGTTTGTATTCTGCGCGCAAATTTTGATTGATGTTGGAATTTTTGAGGTTATGTGACCACGTGTTGTTGGAGTACAGTTTGCCATCGTTGTGGTCATTGTTGTTCTGTACGTTGAACCTGCTGCCTTGGATTTATTCAACGTTGTCGCTTCACAGCCAAAGATAATTCATGGACGAATTACTAGTTGCTGATATCCGGTGATAAATAAGTATGAAGCTGTGCTACTTGTTGTTGTGGACTTGCCTGATGCTGCGGGGGGCCTGAAAGCTATGTTACACGGCTATCGTATTCGGCGAGAGTTTGTCGCAGTCACAGCCCCAGCTAGCATCATCATTATCGTTGGTGCCATAGCACTCGAAGTGGTACCAAGAGCTGCAGCGGCAGCACGGTACCATCCGGTCATTATCCTCCTGTAAGCACCTTTTGCAGAGATACACCCCACTTGAAATGTCTTTATCTGGCATTTTTGAGACCAGACTAAACTCTTACAAGTTAAACTGCACATCGCCAGCATCGCTTATCTCGTTGCACCGCAAGTACGGTATATTCCAAACATCTGCGACAAATAAATGCAATCAAAATCAGTTCGGCATATTGGGTGGCCTTAGCGGTAACCACGGTAGTTTGACATTACATATGTTTGGCGACAACAGTGAGTGTGTTGACACAAAAAGAAAGAGTGTAAAGAAAAACGGACCAGGATGGCTTCCCTGGCGAACACAGATGTCACCCTGATACAGATAGAATATGCATTTCTAAAAAAACCCTATGGGTTACATTTTTCAGATGTGAAATAATAGAACTGCATAAATAGCGTAGTTAAGATGTTACAATTCTCTCAAATGCTTAAAGAATAGCGGACAATTTGGAAATACCTCTGTAATTTTCAACAGCAGTCTTTTTGCCTTTTTTATGGAGAGGAATGATGAATGATTCCTTCCAGACATCAGGGAAAGATGATGTATCAACAGACAAAATAATAAGTTTTAAAATAGGTTTTTTGCACAGTACCTAAGCACACAGGCAGGAAGACTATCAAGACCAGGTGAAGACGAACTTTCAGTAATGAATGGACACAAAATTCAGTTTGACGACTTTAACTGATGTGGATAAGGCTGATTATTCATAGATGATGTGGACTATGCAGTTTGAAAAAATTTTGCAAATAGATCGGCGATGTCTTGATCTGTGTTCGCACTCACGTTTTTAAACATTACCGTGGAAGTCAAAATACACGATTTGCTTTTGGAATTTACAAATCGAAAAAATTGCTTTCGATTTGGGAGAACTGAAGCCGTCAACGGGTAAGATAATTTTTGTAACATACAAGATTTAACTTGGACAAGTCAGATATAGAAACTATATAACGAGAGAAATCACATTGATTTCCCGATTTTTAAAATTTTTTATAATACCTCGACTTAACATTTTTTAATCTTAGTCATTCCAGTGAGACCCAGACAGGCTGATTAGACCTCACCGGGTATACAAGAGGAACATAGATTTCAAAATTCAGGATATTATAGTATAGTTTAATGACAACATCAATATCTGTACAATTGTACAGTTGAGACCAGTCGGCATGCATAAACAGATCATTAAACTTATCAAAATCAACCTTTCGAAAACAACGAATACGGTTCGTTGATTTTGGTACTATAATAGGCACAGGAGTATTCCAATCAATGACTATATCCAGAGTAGGCTGAAAAGGGTGTTCAGGTCTTAATAGTGGGTCAATTATGTGTATAACATTGCTGGACGAATCCAACACGAATATCAAATCAAGAGATCTGCCTTTCCAGTTGCGCACAGGATTAACCTGAACTCGGGACAACTCATGTAGACCGTCAACAAAGTCATGTGTCTTGGTAATAGCAAATTCGAATACTTAGGTGTGGAACAAGCCACGTCGGGAAGAATAAATCTCTTAGGAGAATTAAAAGTTCTCTATCGGATAGTAAGGCCGATAAAGATTGTATAGCAGAAAGGTGGTGTAAATAAATGGACATATCGGACATAGGGGGAATGTATGAACATGAAATGTAAATACAAATATCTAGCAAACAGACTTTTACTCCGATGAACTCAATGTCCAAAGGGGGAAGATGAATGGGCTCAGATGAAAGGGCAGCTCCGCCGCAACTGGGTGTATAGCTGCTACCTGGCACCGAGCCTACACCTTAATACGTGGTCAGACAGAGTCTTCATTGCAGGGGATTTCAACGTTTGAACCGAGAATCAGGGCGACAACGACCAACGCGAGAGGGAGGGTCCTCGTTACGCATCGGACATAGCGGAGTCAGGCCACTACAACCAAAGCCAAGGGTGCACTGACCCTTTACAAACGCTTCCTACTGTTGCATATGCAAAGAACAGGGCAACCCACGCAATCCTGTGACATGGAATAGCACATCAGCATGGAATAGCGCAATACATACGCCTGACATAATGAATCTACGTACTGGTGGAACGACCGTATTGCCAATGCAATATAGTGGGCACCAAAGCTACCACCGCGCTTACGGTAGACATATCTTTAGCGATAGATAGCTGCAGTATCAACTAGCCGGAGAGAGCTCAAGATAGCAATCAGCAGTAGCAAATAGGAATACTTTCATCAAACGCTCTATGCTTGCTGGTGTACGGACCAGATTGCATAGCGAATTGTGTTCGCTCGCCATTCCCTGACTACACAGTACTTTTGGTCGGGTATTTTGCGAATGCATAACGCAGAAACCTTGTCTAAAGGCGTTGCTGCCAAAGCCAGAAAAACCCCCAGGTGAGCTTTGGTACTATCGACATACATTGTGGAAAGTATTAGAGAAGCTATTGTAGCAGAGGCAGTTGCAGAGGTAATAAGAAATATTGCTTCGTCTCAAAACTAACTTAAAAAATGTGTTTAACACTGCTGAGAAACGTCACACGATGCATTGATATATACGTAGTTAAGCCAATTTTAGGCTGTCTATTTGCCGTAATAAAATTTCAGCCCCTTCAGAATTGCCCACTACATCGCCCCTAATTTAAAATTAATTCATTTCTCATCCCCCTCTCCCACATCAAAGACAGACGTGACGAAAACAACATAGTTCGCATGGATGTTGCTCCTTCTGTTCCCCAACCTTTTTCTCGTTATTAGCCCTGTTTTTTTTCGAATCCCGATGCTATGCGCAGCATCCCACCCAACCAACCGAGGGGCGCACTCGTATAACGTATGACCCGAGTCGCGTAAGACGAAAGGAGGAAAAAAGCAAACGAAAATAACTATGATCTACATGTTAAAAGTTTAAGAGAGAGGATTTAATACTAGGGGTCATCACAAAGGACGCGGAAAAGCTCATGCACGGCATATTTAGTTAATCGGTGTTTAAGTGATAAAAGTGTATAGCTACGTGTTAGTCTTTTTGGAACCGTGAAATTTAATTGGCTTGTCAACTCAGAGGAATCGATTTGGCCAGTAATTAGTTTATGTATAACGATTACACCAACCATAGTTCTCCGATTTTTTAAAGAGGGGAGATTTATTAATAAAAATCTACTTGAATAAGATGGCAAACGGGCATTTGGGTCCCGTTCAAGCCATGAAAGGTAAATAGTAAGAATCGCTTCTGTACCGACTCAATTCGGTATTGATGTAAAGTGTATTGAGGGGACCATACACATGACTCGAACTCAAAAATAGGACGGACAAGAGATATGAACAGAATCTTTGTTGTGTATGCGTCATCAAGCTCCTTTGACCATCTTTTGATAAAACCAATAACAGTCATAGCCTTATTGACTATGGTCGTGACATCAGAGACAAATTTAAGGTAGGTCGTTAATAACGTTACTGCTATTATTTATGCGTTCTAGCGGGAGAAGTGTTTCTTTAAAATGTCATGACCTTGCATTTAGAACAATTAGATTTAGTATGTTATCTTGACAGCAGCACTCATAGGAGTCAAGATCGGTTTGTTAGAGATTACTAGAAACAATATTCTTTATGCAAGACACAATTTAACATCATCGGCATACATTAGCACTCGAGAGTGTGAAAGTACCGAGGGAAGGTCATTGATAAAAAGAGTAAAGAGAAGCTGGCCAAGATTGCTACCCTCGGGAACCCTGATGCGATTAGAATATGCATTTCTAAAAAGAACCTTTTCTTTTTCAATTCTAATCTTTTTCTTAAATACTCTGAAATCCAGTTATTAAGATTTAATAGATAAGATAGCAATTACTTGTTTACTGAGTCAAAAAAAAGCCTTGCTAAAATCGGAATAAGTAACGTCAGTCTGCATTCTGTTTTTAAATCCATCAATTACCAGAGAAGATAGCTCTAAAAGGTTAGTGGTTACAGACTAAGCTTCATGAACCCATGCTGGGAAGGTGAATTAATACAACTACATATATGTTGCAATTGAGATGTTACAATTCTCTCAAATGCTTTCGGAATAGCGGACTATTTTGATATACCTCCATAATTTTCGGCAGTCTTTTTGCCATTTTTATAAAGAAGAATGATGAACGATTCTTTCCAAATAGCAGGGAAATATGAATTGTCAACAGACAATTAAAAAAGTTTTAAAATAGGTTTGCTGAGGGTTTTTGCACAGTAATTAAGCACACAGGCAGGAACACCATCCGGATCAGGTGAATACACTAGTTTGGTTGTGTTAACGTCGCAAAGTAGCGATCTTTCAGTAATGATAGGACACAAAATGCAGCTTGCCGACTGTAACTGATGTGGATAAGGGTGATTATCCATAGGTTATGTGAAATATGGTTTGGAAAAGTGTTGCAAGCACATCGGCGATGGCCTGTTTTGGCACGCACATTCTCAAGCGTTACAGTAGAAGCAAAAAAAAAACAATTCCAGTTTAGAATTTAAAAATTGCAATGGATATCGGGAGAACTGAAACCGACAACGGTGAAGATAATTTTTGTAACACACAAGATTTAGCTTAGAGAAGTTAGATCTGGCAACGGGAGAAATCACTTGGATTTACCGATTTCTTAAATTTTGTATAATACCAGGTAAACACAGTCATCAAAATGTGAGTTCAGGAAAATGGCAACATCAATATATGTACAATTGTACAATTGGGACCAGTCGGTATGCATAAACAGATCATTAAGATCAAAATCAGCATTTCGAAACAACGAATACCGTTGGTTTTGGTACAACAATACGTACAGGAGTACCTAGATCAAGAGTAGGATGAAAACGGTCCAGTGGTCTTAATACCGGGTCTGGACGAGCCCAACAGGAAAATCAAATCGAAAGATCTGTCTTTTGAGTTGCGCACAGGATTAATTTGAGCTTGGGGCAACTATTGTAGCCCGTCATTATGTGCTTTGGCCTTTGCATTTGAGAACTCTTTATATGTGTCATGAAAAAGTTATTCAAGTAGTTTGTTTTCATGCAAGAGGATTGAAATGTGTGTACCGACAGCGGGCAACAGGGTTCAGGGTATCTAGACGCGCGCAATTTTTGCCTGCATTACCCCATAAGTCACAATAGTATGTTTACATTGTCTTAAACATGCTTTATCAAAGAAAAGAACTCGTGAATTATTTGGCGTTCGTGCCGTGTAGTTGCGTTTTGTTCAGTATTATCGTGATGTATTTTTAGTATGTGCGTGCTTATACGTAAGCGCTTATACGCAAGTTATTTCTCCACAGTAAGCATTCTTAACATTTGATGAGACCAGTCAAAGCTCAGCTATAATAACCACGGTCGTAACTTAAGAGTCGAGGTTTATATTTGGTTAAGAACAAGGCTGCAAACCGGGTTTGAACCGAACCGGTCCTTAAAAGCAAATTCAAACGCAGTAAATTTACCATGGGATGCAACAATAAGGCTATTTAAAACAACAATAGTTCCTCTTGTCTTCTTTCTTCTTTTGATATTCTACACTGCTTATGTGCTGAGATGAAGACGTAGGCAACTTCGGGAGGGTTACAACAACACAACTAATTTCGGCTGGACTTGTTGAAGCGTCTATTGTTTTGATATTTTGCGCTGCATCTGTGCTGAGATGAAGACGACAGCAACTTCGGGTGGAGCAGGATAACAACAACCACATCAGTTTCAGCCGAATTTGTTGTAATCGGTAAAGAAACTGAGTTCTTAGGAGAGGGGCGCGGAGCTTAGAAACGAAGAAAGAAGCCAAGAAGAGTGATCATTGGCTGCAGCCCACGACAAAAAGAGACAGAAACTGTTTCGTCGTCTGATTACATTCCTCGGCGTTCTACTGTTGTACGTCTTGTTGCTACCCGGCTACGCTCACTAGAACGTCCCCAGCGCAACCGGCCCTCCCACCGGCCTCAAATCGAAAGGTAGATTAGTTATCACCGACGTTAAATAAAAGTAACGAAATTTGCCGCCCAAGCTCACCTACGCCCACCTCGGTCGGTTGAGCGGGTTATCTGGTATCGTTGGGCCACTTGACTGTACTGTTCGTTAGTACATCGAATGCAAACACACCCTTCAAAGCTGAAAACTTTCGTGGCCAACAAGGTGTCAGATGTTCAGGAACTCAGTCATATGGCGACACGTACCAACCAGCGATAATCCAGCTTACTTGTCATCACGAGGATGTGCAGTCAAATAATTAAAAATATCACTGTGGTTCAAAGGATGAGGTTTTTTACTCTCGAAATGATGGTTTGGAGAGAAAATAGTCACCTGCAGCTGACTCAGTCAGGTACTTTTAGAAAAACGGATTACGGCCACTGCTTGTGTCGTTATGGATAGCGATTCTTATCAAAATCCAATCCTTCACATTGTTGAAAAATCATCATCGTATTTGAAAATTATGCGCATTGTTGCGTAGATTTTACGATTTTTGTGTGGTCAAAGCTTTGTTCAGTGGATTCACTCTATATCTTCTTCTCCAAAATTGGCAATTTACCAACGTTTACCAACGATTTGCACCGATCCATTTATCTCCATTTCCATTTATCTCTATAGAAGTGTTAGGCAAACGCACATTTCGTTTATTGTGAGTGGGAGGGCGATTGTTGAAACTCCGACACACAACGCAAAATTTCGCTTACTTATGGCAACAGGCAACAGGCAACAAATTGGTGAAGTTACATATTATATGTATTAGTTTTCAGTATAAGCCCAGATTATTATCACAAATCATGGAAAATCTACCTATGGATCGAGTATCCGGTAGTCTGCCAATCAGAGTTAGTGGAGTTGATTTACTCGGTCCTATTAGAGAATCGCTAGAAATGCCTATACAGATGAACGTCGCAGTTTTTGTTTGCTTCGCGTCAAAGGCAGTTTCTTTAGAGCTTATCACATCTAACTCGTTCCTCCTATGTATCAGCAGGATCATCGTTCAGTGAAATACCAGAACTATATTTCTCATTTGGTGGATGTACTATCGGGCTTAATGACGGTATGATGTGGCAAATAAGATCAGGTATGTGGGCTCTCTTCACTTTGGCCCGGGGAGAGTAGTTCCATGCAACCACGGTTCAGATATTCGTCTAAGAAGGATACGTACTGCTCTAAGTACTGACTCTCAGTCGGGTGAGTTAGAAAGCTCGTCACAGAAGGCTGGGGAGCTGGACGCATGCGGATGAAACAGGGGATCGACAAAAAAGTTTCAAAGTGATCGGACGTGCAAACGGAAAAGGTAGAAAAAAAGAGTCGATATGATATTTGAAAAACGATCGGACGTGCGCGTGGCAAAAACGAGTAGAGTTAGGAAAAGTGGTGTCGAGAATTTAAAAAGTGAAAGGACGTACGGATAAACTGAACGGAGTGTTGTAATTAAAAGACTAGCATTGGAAAAATAAAGGAAAGAATAGGAGAGACGACGAAGAAGAGCATTAATTGACGTAGGAGTCAAGAGGAGAAAAGAAAGGGGAACGTAATTCCCCTTAAAATAAAGATAAAAACTCAAGTAAGAGCGTTGCTGTCGGACGTACCCGACTGCGTAACACTCTTACATAGTACGCAGAAGTTATTATTGTTATTTTAGAAAAATACGGAATTTTTATATTTCGTAGGGATGGGGATGGTCGTGGTCAACATTTTTTGGCACTGTCTTAAGAGGAGGTCACCCAAACACTGCCAGATAAATTTTGTGACTCTTGCTTTAAAATTGTGGGAGATATAGATTTTCGCGATTAGTGGAGCGGGAGACTCTAGCTCCAAAATATTGGGAGATATAGGATTTCGCACATTGCGGGGCGTGAGTGCGCGTGGGTAGCCGTGGACCGTATCTTTTTTTACACTAATTTAAAGGAGGTGATCACTAATGTACCTTTAAAATTTGGTGAGTAGATTAAAAACTGTAGGAGATATAGGCTTGCGCGATTCGTGCGAGCGGAGTGGGTGGGGCATTCTAGTGGGCGTGGCCGGAATATCAAGGAAGTCACCAGCAATATACAAACCAAGTTAGGTGTCTCTAGCTTTAAAATTGGCTTTAACAATTACGGGCGGAATGGGTCGTGGTGGAAAATTTGGGAATCTAGGATAGCTTTCTAGTAATGTGTATTCCAAATATGGAGCATAGCATCTAGCTCAAAAGCTGTGGGAGATACAGCCATTTCCTATTTTTTAAGGTGGGGGCGCAAGGGGGCGTCATAGTGGGCGGAAGGATAAGCAAGGTTGAAATTTTTGAGGAAGTCGCCAGCAATTTGCATACCAAATTTGGTGACTAACTTTAATATTGTGGATAATATTGAGCTTTAATCGAATTGCGATTTGAGGTTTATCGACATGTTATCGATTGCCAGCCTCCCAGTGGGCGAGGCACAACAATTTTAACACTTTGTCTGAAGCAGATAATTACAAAAATATATCCAAAATTTCAGGTCTCTATCTTCAAAAGCGCCAAAAAAAGTTGGGTTTATCCGGACAGACGGACGGACAGCTTGACGGACATTGCATAAAGCCAATATACTCCGAAACATAAGACGACTGAAGCGTTAACCTGTCTGATCGCATTTCTTCAATATGACAGTGAAGGCGGAACTGTTTACTATACGATCATAATGTGATAATTGTTCGGTTCGCAATTTCTCTATCTGAGTTTCGACCTTATCATAATTTTTAAGAGGTTTGGATGGAACAAAATCTTGAGGCAGTTGTTACTCTACTACATGCAACGTAGATTGCAGCACGCTGCATACGCCGGCAAGTGTGAACCACCACTTTGCAAAACATTTCTCCCAGCTTTTTTTTGGATGGTAATACCGTCTGCAGGTACAAGTGGAAACTGCCTCCAATGGTATCTTACTCATTTCTTCTATTTTAAAAACTTTTAACTATTTTCTGAATTGGAATCCATAAAGTGACTGTACGATGTGTACATTTTGCGCGAGCAAGAACTCCTACACTTTCCTCTGAAAACTGCATCCATAAAATATTCGGAGAGCTGGATGCATCCAAATGTGCTTGCATTAAAATGGCAGTTGCCCCATTGACATACCCATCCCCTGAATCCACATTGACAGTGATCATATAATTGGTAGTGGTTTTTGAGAGAAGGGACTTATATAATCCCTGCGTTTCGGACGACTTAAAGCTACTACTGGCTTCTAAAATGCGATCCCTATTTGAAGCATTTAAGTTTGTAGGTTATATAACAACATAAGGGGCAGAAAAAATCCAGTCGGAATGGAGTTTAACTTTACAGTATTAAAGCTATCGGTCGCCGCATTGTCTGGCACCACCGATAGCTGACATATGCGGGACCAGACAAGACTAATGTCATCGGTTGTCATAATACCTGATTATTTAAAGCAGAAGCAAATAATTGGTCCTCCTGTTGTCGCATAATTTCTGTGAGCTCAAAATACTAAGATGACTCATAACTGACACTCAATCGCCAATCGCGATTATTTATTCTGCTTTGAACCATCTTTTTGATACATGTATTCCGACTTGTGATTCAATTTGGTATAACAATTCAGTTTGGTTTACACGGGAATTAACCAATTTAAAAAATAAAAAGTCGAGGATGTACGGTAAGTTCAAGAACTCTGGATTTTTCTTGGATTTCAATGATACTAATTTCATTGTCCTAAATGACCTGTGTTATAAGGATTACCTTAGAAGTTGTAGGATACAGTGCCAGCGGGATCCATTCCCCATATCGTTATCATGTAAATGTTTCTAACTGTGTTTTGGGGTCTTTGATCACAGAAAGTTCACTGCTAAACAATCTATAGTCATCAAGTCCGTTTTTTACCGGGACCTGATGCAGTACCAGGCTGCGTGCTTAGGTACTGTGTTGAAGGTCTCTTAAAGCATTTGTATAAATTATTTAATTTGTCCGTGGAGTTAAGTTCTTTTCCTAACATTTGGAAAGAATCATTTATTATTCCTCTCCTTAAAAAAGGAAATAAGTCTAATGTTCTGAACTATAGAGGTATTTCTAAGTTGTCTGCTATTCCTAAGCTGTTTGAGAAGTTGATAACTTTTCAACTACAATATTTATACAAATATATAATTTTACCCTGCCAGCACGGGCTTATGAAATATAGAACGACTACCACTAACTTATTGGCATTCACGCCATTTTTTATTAAGGGATTCCAAAATAAAATACAAACAAATGTTATTTACACAGGTTTTAGAAAGGCGTTTGATTCTGTTATTTATTCGCTTTTACTGCATAAGCTTCATCTTCTGTGATTTCCAAATAACTTAGTTCTTTAGATATCTAACTATTTATCTTTAAGAACCTAAGAAGTTTACTTTAAGGGCCTTATCTTTAAACCTGTACAAGTTACTTCCGGAGTACCACTAGGAAGTCCCCTTGGTTCCTTATTATTCACATTGTTTATAAATGACCTTCCTTCTGTAATAAATCACTCTCGGATGCTGATGTACGCCGATGATGGTAAACTTTGCCTGTGGTCTTCTAATTCTACTAATTTTTTGGGTGGACAAAGTTTACAATCCGACCTTGACAGTTTCCAAACCTGGTGTTATTTATAGTATGTGTAAATTAATGGCTTCTTATAGACGAATGCCCTTTTTTAATAATTATTTTCCTTATGGTAAACCTCTTGCATGTAATGAGTCCGTTAATGATTTTGGCATTCTTCTTGATCCCAAGCTTAAGTTTGACAGGGATATTTTTACTGCTGCTAATCGCGCGTTTGGACGCCTGGGATTCATAAAGCGCTGGTCGAAAGAATTTGACGATCCCTACATTACTAAAACTCTTTATACTTCACTTGTTCGTCCAATTCTTGAATATGGATCTTGCATATGGTGTCCCCAATACAAGGTTCATCAGGATAGAATGGAATCAGTACAAAAACAATTTCTGCTTTTTACCCTCCGGGGTCTTAACTGGAATCCTAATTCCCGCATGCCTTCTTTCCTTCCATAGTAGAATAATACTAATCAATCTTCCCTCTCTTTCTAATCGTGGAACCATGCTTGGAGTAATCTTCTTACTCAAGCTAATCAATGGGGAAATTGATTCTTCTGAATTAATCAGCCAATTTAGATTTGCGGTTCCGAGTAGAAATACCAGAAATTTTTTAACGCATTCTCTTAAAATGTTCTAGTTATAACAATCTTTTCCATATATATACTAATAATAAAAATGTATCTTCTGTTCTTGTTATTAAAACGTTAGTCTGTTGTCATCTGTACATTAGTTCGCGATCTTCGTCACCGCACGTTGTGCGGCGCGATTAAATGTCAATTTTTCAGCGTAAATCACTGTATTGGATATTGCCAAGATTTTGCAGCAATGTCTGTCTCAGATCGAATCAACTTCGCCAAAACAAAGCAACTGTGCATAAATTGCTTGCAGTCAGGACACAGAGTGTCAAATTCACTGCGTGGAAGTGTGGAGTATGTTCTCGAGCTTCCCTTCATAAATACTCCTGTGTCAGACATAAGGCAATCTTCTGCAACACCACAGGCTTCAACACATCCAGTCTTGAGACAGCTGTTGTCAAAATTCATGTGAGATTCGGACAAGTTCGGTTCGCTACAGTTCTGTTAGATTTTGGTTCCCAAGTCAACTTGATGACAGAGCAGCTTGCACAAGCATTGACTCTTTCCCGAAATAACAAGTGCCTAAAAGTTACGTCGGTAGGGAAAGGCAGCGTAAAATGAAGCATCAAGCATTTCGTCTCGTGTAAAGGCGCATGAGTTTAACGCCGATTTCTGGGTTCTCACTTCAATTTCGAGCTGGCAACCAGATTGTATTCTCCCAATAAATAGTTGGAAAATCCCAGCTGACTCTGAGTTCCATAAGCCCCAGCGAATTGATCTACAACTAGGAGCAAACTTTTTTTTCGACCTTTTAAGCACTGGGGAAATAAGATAGTCAGAAAATGAACATTTGGTACAAAAAACTTTGCTATGTTGGGTAGAATCAGTGTGTTGTAAGAAATTATAGACCGAAAGTCGTTTATGTTGTGCTATTATGCACTTAAAGGAAGAGTCCAGACGGGAAACCCTTTTAAAGGTGTTCTGGAAACTATAAGCAGCTCCCGAATCATACAGCGTAGTAAAATATTCATCAGAGCAACTTGCATGCGAGCTAAGCTATTCAAATAGTGTTCGAAAGTTGCCATCAGAGCGGTTTGAAGTAAGTTTGCCCTTCAAGACAGACCCGCAGGTCTTAGGTTCTTCCTTTGAAATAGCCAACAGACGATTTTTGTCCTTAGAACGGAGAGTTTCCAAGGATTTCGAACTCCGGAAAATGTACGTACAGTTCATGAAGGAGTACAGACCGTCGCCATATGTCAGACTTCGGCACAAAAGTTCCACCAGGACCACATTATTTCATACCGCTTCAGTGCGTCGTGAGGCCTGATAGTAGCATCACTAAACTACGAGTAGTGTTTGACGCGTCTTGTAGAACGACAACATCACACTCACTCAACGACCTTCTTATGGTGGGCCCAACTATTCAGATGGATCTAATTTTAACTCTTCTTCGGTTTCGTCTGAATCGATATGCCCCCACGGCAGATATTCAAAAAATGTATCGGCAAGTCAACATATCTGAAGATCTGAAGATATCAGCTCATTGTGAGGCGTAAAAGCCCATCGAATGAGTTTCGCATTTTTCGCTTGAATAGTCACATATGGCACTGCGTCCACTCCGTTGCTGGTCATCCGATGTTTGCCAAAACTGGGTATACGCCACAGGGATACCCATGTTCATGGCACCGAAGTCATTTGTAATGACTTCTCTGTCGATAATATGCTTACAGGAGCCGATGATGTTGACACTCTGAATACCATATGTACTCAGGTGTCCGAAATCCTCAGTTTGGGAGGTACCCAATTGGCAAAATGGTTTTCAAACCATCCCAATTTGATGGAACAAGGTCAGAACGATAAAGCTCTGAACTTTAATGATGCCAATTCCACGAAAACGCTACGTATGAGGTGGACACCAAAGTCCGATACATTTCGGTATCATTTGGACAATAGTTTCACTGAGTTAAGCCCGACCAAGCGCAATATATTATCAGTCGCTGTATACATGTTTGATCCACTTGGCTTGGTGAGCCCAATTAGAAAAAGGGCTGAAATTCTTCTGCAAGAGTTTTGACACATGCAGTTACTTGGCGACAGCCAACTCTCCAATCGAGGATCCCATTCATTCAGAAGTCTTCCGAATATGGAGAACGAGTCTATTTGAATTGAGTAGGATGTAGACTGCTAAATGCACCCATTGAGTATGATGCCAAATTCCCTGTTTTGATGCCAAAAAATTCGGAGTTGGTTGGCATATATTTACGAGTTACACATTGGAAACTGTCACGCAGGGGCCAAGGTAAGGATTGCACTGCTAAGGCATCGAATTTGGCTCGAAAATTCTAAGCGAGAATGCATCCAAGTAGTTCGAAAATATATGCATTGCTTTAGGTACAAGCCAAAGTTATTGAAACAGATAATTGGGAATCTCCCAGCTTATCGCAGCTCTGAAGACATTTTATGTCAGCTTAGTAAATTTTTCTGGTCCAATTAATGTCTCGTTACGAATAAGAGAACGCGCTCCAGTTAAAATGTATACTACATTATTTAATTATTTTGCTTCAAAGGCTGTTTATTTAGAACTGGTTGCAGAGTTAACGACTAAATGCTTTCTCTTAAGCCTAAAAACCTTCATCACAAGACGTGGCGTTCCTCGCCGAATCTACTCGGACAATGCGACGAACGTTGTCAGTAATCTGCTAAAGGACCTGCAGGAGGCGTTCAGCCGGCAGAAGACCAAGGAGCACGGGATAGAGTGGCGCATCATACCGTCCAGTCGGCCAAGCACCCTCTGCTGCGGCAGACCGAAAGCGCATCCCTGGTAGAAAACGCGGTCAGGGGCCATCTGGCTACTTCGTCTGCTGCCCCCGCGCCGGACAAGCTAGGCAGAGAACTTTCCTGCTTTCGCAGGTGGCAAGAGAGGACGTTCGAATAAGGGTGGTCGACGTGAAATAGGAGACCAATCCACAATCTGGTCAAATTTGCAATTTATTGAAGCCGAATACTTCACCGCGGCCGGAATGTTGATCGACATTAATTAGGTAATAGTATAATTTAGCATAACCTATATTGAAGTCTCAGTTTTTAGATTAAATTAGACTTACTACTGTGTAATATTAAGCCTTTGTCCGCTTTTACAAAGCAGGCAAACCACTCACACGTAAATGAATTGTATATTAATTTGAATTAGCTATCGCAGCTTTTTTTATTTAATTTAATTTTGTATTTTTCCGGTACCTACGAAAATCGTTATGCGTGCCACTTGCCATAAATCGTCTGTTCGGCTGGCGACGAAACAGAAGAGCTTAGTTTTTGTAGCTGTGTTGAAAAAACAGGGCTGCTTGAATTTTTTGCTTTGCTCCTGAACTCCAAATGATAGCAGCATACAGACGAATCAGATAGGCGGTTATCGTTTCCTCATAAACGGGACCGAGAACGGATGCGCCTTTCTAGGCTGTCTAGTCGGTTAGTTATCTCTTGAATGGTGGTGGTGCTGTGGTTAAGGCCATATCCATATGACTAAATCCACCAACTTCGAGGATTTTGTCAGTGAGTTTTGCAAAGCCTTCTGCGGCATCGTTTGACGTGTATGTGGAAGCAGGTGCTGCATCCACAGAGACTTCAAGAAATCGTTGCTTATGCTCGTTGAGAAGTTGCGTTGGGCGCCGGTTTTCAATGTCAATGTCCGAAAGGAGTTTTTGAATCTACATAAATACGCTGCGATAATTTTCTATGATTTTTGGCTCGCTGACTCCAAAGAATTTAAAAAAGTTTAATACCTGCAGAACACTTTGGGGGTCCACTTGCATCAGATGATCGAAGTTGTGTAATCAAACAGCTTATTTGCTTAGTATGTGATAATTATGTGTGACGTCCGTAGTCTCATCGCAGGTTCAATTCCAACTCCATTCGTAAGAGTTTTGTTTTGTAATTTTCTGATAGCTTGATTGTTTGTTAAGTTCTTAACAGTTTTACATTTATGTTAAATTCTTGTTTTTCTTACAATTTTGCGTATAATTTTTCAACTTTCCTCAGGTTTTTATTTCACTGACAATCTCAGCGAATATTAGCTTAGTGTGGATTGAGGGATATACAAGATGTTTCGCACTGTGCTCCCTCACACAGCGAAAAATTTTTGGTGTTCGCACTTAGTGATTTCAAGCAGCAATGCGTAACAATGGTAACTTTACTTGCCTTTCACTTGCAGAGTTCTGTGAAATATGTAAACCATTCGACACTTTGGCATGAAAAATTAGAATTTTATACTTACGCAACTTTTTTCGGCGTTATTGAAAATACAGACTTGAAATTTTTGATATACATATACTTGTAGTTATCTGCTTCAGACACAGTGTTAAGAATTTTTCCACGGCCACTAATAACATGTCGATATACCTCAAACCGCAAATTGATAGAACGTAAATATTTTCCACAATATTAAAGTTTTCGGTATGTAGATTGCAGGTGATCTCTTCAAAAATTGTGTCCTTGATATCCCGGCCACGCACTCTTAAACTCCCCAGCCACCCCCGCCTTAAAAAAAATCTGAAATAGCTATATCTCCCACAGTTTTTGACCTAGAGGCTCCATATTTAGAATACTTATTACTGAAAAGCTACCGCAAGTTTCCCTCCTACGTCCTCTCCCGCCTCCGTAATCGCTTAAATCTATATACCTGAATATTAACTCACTTAATTTTAAAGATAGAGGCACCAAACTTGGTATGTAGATTGCTGCCTCCCCAAAAGATTGCGACCCTGATTTCCCGACCTCGCCCACAAGAACGACCTAGAACATATATATATCTACCACAGTTTTATGGCTTGACTCACAAAATAATGGTCTACCCCTTTAAATAACCAAATTTCCCTTATTTATACTATGCATTTTGGGGATTGTGAGCCCATGGGTTGTTTCCTGCCTATATGTATGTATGCATGTATGTATGTAGCTATGTAAGTCTATTCAATGCGAAAAAAATTTATATCTAAATATTAATTATTATGGATTTTCAGCTACATACACATATGATTGTAACGAAGCCAAGTCTGTGTGCTCGCATTCATTTAAATGTATTGACATTGAGTTTTCTTATTTTCTTATTTTATCGATGATTTGAAATAAACTTGATCTGCGTATGGTACACACGAGTTGAAAAAATCCAAGTTCAGCTTTTTTGCTTTTGTAGTCTCCGAAGTCGACGCGTTTATACAGACGGCCGGACAGACTTGACTAATAATGCTGATCACTTGATAGTTATATATACACTTTATGAGGACGGAGATAGGCATCTTCTTCTACCTTCTGGCTGCTCATATATACAATTGCACAAAATTATTATACCCTGAACCCATTGAAAATGGGTAAATCAGGGTATACAAATCTCGTTTTCTTGGCAAAGTGGCGAACCCTTTACATAGTTTACAGATCCCGGCAAGCAAAAGGGAAGAAGAGCGACTAAAAATTAAAAATATAAATTTGCGCATTTCTGTTTAAGACCAGTGAGTGCAAACCCAGGCAATGTTCTGTAATGAAGGAGTAAGTTTTAAAAATCTCGCTTGTCTTGTTCGAACCTCACAAAGCAAATTGGACGCTTACGCTCATATTCTCTGAGATTGTGAGTGAAATGAGGATTCGACCAAACCCGAAGTCGGTGACCTGCCACACAAAAAATGAGTATCGCACTTGTTTGTTTCAGATGTCCCATCTAAATAAATACAGTCGCTCACAGCTTATTTCAACCAGCACTTTAGAGCTAAGACTTATCTAGAAAATACATTAAAAATGTAAAACTTCAGATTGCTAGTCTGTTTTAACTTAATAAATATGACTCATATACATACATAGGTATGTACTTCATGTACATACATACATAGGTATGTTATTTGTTTGTGCTATTATACACAATCGAATTTGCATTGAAGACATTGAATTTTGTATGCATGTCACAGTATATTAAGATTATAAGACAAAAAAGTACGGTATATAAAAAATATATTTAAATATTGAAATGGGTTTTCCAAAAACTAATTTGTTCTTTCAATAATTAAGTTTTAATTTGCCGTTTCACATGCATCCACCCAATCGTTATACACATCAATAGGCTCCGACAAAAAGTTAATCCCAGTTTGAAAATCCTCTAAGCAAACACGACATGTTATTTTAGCAGTGTTTCTTCCTTTATCCCTGTAATGAACATACGAAGGCATTTAAAAGCCATTAACAAAATACAGACAAATTACATTTTTACTTCGCACGACTTTTCATGATTACAGAATGGACAATTAAATTGTTGGTCCAAAGGCTCGATGTTTTTTCTTTTAGGTGGAGGCTTGCGTTTAGATTTCCTTCTTCCCATGTCTTCACATTCAAAAATTGTTACAAAATGCTCATTAAGTACAACAAAGCAGTACACTTCGTATATTAGTACCTTAGGGATGTAAGAAATTATCGATTGGTCAAGGAACAAATATTTTTAGCAAAAATATCGCTTCATACGCTTACGATGTATTTTCAATGTCAATGAAACATTGGTACACGAACGTCCTTTCATAGCCCAGTTCCACTATCAGCATTTCATAAATTTATTCAAATGTTAAAAATGTAAATTTATATAAAATATGTAGCCAGTAAGTTTTCTAATGAGAAACAAAGTCTTTTACATATCTTATTATATTAATATTAATATTTAACATATTTAAGAAATATGGCAATTCGCCCCGAGACTTCCGCGTTTTCTGCGATGATTTATCAAATTTTGTATCGATGTCGTGAAAAATATGAATATGTCATAACAAACATGTTAACACGTCAACGGTAAGCGGCAATTTTAAAATTTAAATAAAATTTTAAAATTTTAATAATTAATATATAATATTTAAAGATGAGCAAGACACAAAAGGAGGCCGTATTATTCAACTTGTGGGAGGAGAACTTTGTAGCGTTTGGAATCAGCTCAAAAAACGCACACACATACATTGTATATTTCAATGGATGACTGAAATTGGCAAGGTGTGTGCACCAAAATTGGCAAAATCACGCGGAAGTACAAGTAAGGATGCCTCAATGTATTTCATATAATTATAAATGAATTGTTATATATTTTAATATTATAAAATTTATTTTATTTATCAGGAGCGAATTGAAAGCAGCATGCGCTGGAGGGGTGCCATTAGGATGGACTAATTTAAGTGGACAAATCGAATTCTTAGCACAGTAAATTCAACAAACTATCTGGAGATTGTGCTGCCGAGTACACGTACTATGTATTTTTATTCAAAATTAATTAATTAAATTAATATTAAATATGTTTCTTTAAACCATTTTTGTAATTGCAGATGAAACAATTGTTAAGGCAGAAGAGGTTGGCTCCCAAAATAATACGCCCAACAGACCCAGTCAAGAGCAGCCATCACCCTATCACGCCACAAGTGGGAAGCCGGTGCAATTGCTTTCTATCTCAGGCTTCAAGCGAATTTACATATTCTGCTAAGTGACTCCATTTGAAGCGGCCACCGTAAATTTTTTTTTTTTATGAAGTGACTATATATAATAATAAATAAATGTATATATATAATAATAAATAAATGTATATATATTATAATAAATAAATGTGAATAAATGTTGCCTCTCGTGTTACGGGCCCTTGCTAATGGAATCGCAAAATTAATTTATGAAAATGTCAGAAATGCTGGGCATATTGGAATTGTATAAATTTTTTACATCCAAACGAAACTAAACTCAACTAATGTAACAATTGTAGCAATATAAACATAAACAAATAAACAGAACTGTTTATTTTAAGTGCTGCTTAAGAACTGAATTATTACAACAAAGACAAATTATGCTAAAGCCAAAATTCTACGCTACTGCCTCTGCCGCTGCTGTAGCTGCTGCTGTTGCCGCTGTAGTTGTTGATGCTGTCGCATCCGTTGTAGCTTGGCTAAGGTGTCCTATTGCAAGGTGCGTTCCCACAGTTGGCTGTTTGGAAGAATGCTCTGACGCAGCGCAGGTGGCGAAAAGTGATTGCATGGGTGCGTGTGCATGCCTCTTTGGTCAACTTTGTCTTTAAACGCGTACGTCCTTGGACGCGATGTGAAAGCGTCTTAGGTTTGGAAAAACGCTCGCTTCTGTAACTGTTTCTGCCTTTACAGATCCCCAGTGATTTGTTGTGCTGTGGCGAAGATCTTTCGTCTCATTGTGTATCCAGCGATCACGATCATTGGTTTCAGATGGATTCCAGATAGATGGATTCCAGATAAAATTAATTGTCGTTGCGGTTTTGTTGTAGTTTCTCAGAGTTTCTAGTTTTTGGGAATTGTTGATGTTGACCTCTTTTAGCATCTGCAGCGAAAGTACTTCGTCAACTCTATTTTTCTCTCCAATCATCTGGAATAGAAGTGGTGTTGCTTCTGCGAAGATTATTTCCCTTGCTTCATATGTTTCATCTTCAATGGTCACAGTTGAGTTATGGAACTGTATCAAGAATGTTCCTTTAATATCGGATCGGACATAATACGTAACTTTAGTTTTTAAAGTCTAATTTGTATTATTCTTCTTTAATATTATTTGATGCGCCATTTTTAAGATTAAAGGTCATGCGTTTTGCTATTTTGACAAAATTCGGGATGAATTTACGGTAGAAACCGTAAAGTCCTAAAAATGATTTGATTTCTTTTGGTGTCTTTGGTATTGAGAACTTTTTTATGCCTTCTATATTTACTAGGTTATGTTTTACGCCTTCGGTTGTTATATAATATGACCTAAGAATTCGGTGTGTTTTTTCATAAATTCGCATTTATCCAGTTGTAGTTTTAAATTTGCTTCTCTTTTCAAATAGCGTTTTTAGTGACAGTATATGTTCCTCCAATGAAGTGGAGTATACAATTATGTGTGCATATAGACTAAGCAATCCTTGTAAATTAAATCTTCTAAGAGATTATTCATACAACGTTGGAAAATTGCATGCGTATTTTTCAAACCGAAAGGCATACGAGTTTACTCGTAATGCCCATTTTTAGCTGAGAACACAGTCTTTGGTATTGAGATTTCATTCATTTGAATCTGATAAAAGCCCTTTGTAATGTCAAAGGTTGTAAAGTATTGACATCGCCCTAACTTGTCAAGAATACTATACATTGCTGGGATTGGGTATTTATCGTCTATTGTGATTTCGTTAAGGTTTCGGTAGTCAATAACTATACGAAATTTTTGTTTACCTGATGCATCATTCTTTTTTGGTACAATCCAAATAGGTGAGCAGTAAGGTGATTTTGATTTGCGAATTATGCCTGGATCTATCATTTCACAAATTTGATTTTCAACTTCTTCGTCGAAAATTTGAAGATTTGTATAAGGTTTTTATGCTCGTTCACGAAGTGAAGATAGAGACTTGAAATTTTGGGTATATACTTGTAGTTATCTGCTACAGGCAAAGTGTTAAGCCTCCACTAGGAGGCTGGCAAATCGATAACATGTCGATACACCTCAACTAGCAAATTTCCCACAATATTAAAATTAGAGTCAACAAATTTGGAATGTAGATTGTTGGTAACCTTCCCCAAAAATTACCTTACTCCCGGGCACGCCCATTAGAACGCCCTACAGCGCCCGCGCCCTAACTGCCGGCTTCTCCATGCCGTGGGTGATCGACCAAAGTCAACAAAATAATAATAAGAAATTGTGCGTTAGAAAAAAATAGTATTGCGGTTTAATTATTATTGTAGAAACTTTGAACGAAACCAAAGTCAACGAAACAAGTGCGGTTTCATAAGTATTGTGGAAACTTTGGACAATAGGACCGTACAGTAAAAAATAAATACAGAGTGTATAAATAACAATTAAGTACAAAGGAAATGACAAACCCACAAGAATTGAACGAAATGCAGCAATGCATTCAAATGTGAACAACCCTTTTGATGACCAATCAAGAAGACGGCCGAAACCTAATAACAACCCAGAGGGATAGCATCGAAAAAGAGACGCGATACCTACCGGTATTCACTGGTCAAGATGAGGCATTACACGGATTAATCTTTACAGTCAACCAAATCATGGAGGAATACAACGACGGCAACCAGGTCTTCACGGTGATTTTCAACATAAAAATACAAGGCCATGTAAGAAAAATTCTTAATATTAATCCACCAGCAAGTCGGGAAGAATGCAAACTTCGATTTATACACCATTATCTCCCAAGAATCCCAAATGGGATTAGCCAGGAAAATTAATAATTTAAGGCTAACTAGTGTGAGGGATCTTGACAATAAAGTAAGAACAATTGTTGAGGAAAATACTGATTTTTCGGTCTTTCAGAATAGTAGCAGATTAGTTGATATTTTAAGGGATTGTTAATACGGAGAGTAAAAGTAATATCATGTGGTCCAATAACAATTTCCATGATGAACAAAATAACCTTACCAAACATCAGAAGTGAACTAGCTAATTTTATCGGCCTGAATTTCTGAAACTTAAATCAAAAATTATTGCTTAGCACTTAACAATGACAATAACTCTTACAATAACCAGCAATCGAATTAACAAAACAGCCAAAACTCAGGACATAAATAACAGACAGTCAAATAACAATAATACAAACAATAATCAACGTACTGAACCAAATCAGACTAACAATAACTATCAAAACCATTGTAGACAACCACAAAATTGTTAATCAACAACAAAGTCAGAATATTCCACAAATTGAAAATACTAACAGACAACAGAGTCAAAAGTTAGACACTAACAATATGTGATCCAACCACAAAATTTTCAACAACCACCAGCCGAAGCACTGAGTATAGATAATTTAAATAACGAAAACTTAAACAACAATAAAAACAATGAGAACGATCAAGTTTTTTACCAATTAGCCTCGGACAAAAGAAAATTTTTATTAAAGCAACAATCGAGGGAGATATTTTTTTAATTTTGGTAGACACTTTATCAATTATCAGAATTCTTAACAGCAAAAACGTGCATGAATCAAAATATAAAATATTTGACAAATATTCCAAAACTATATATACTATATATGGTGAATTTAAAACTAAAAATTATTTAGTAAAAACAAAACATGAACCAACAAATTGTTATAAACTCCAATTTTAACGAAACAATACACCACTTAGCAGACACAATTATGCATGACAGATTAACTATCAATATAACACTCGAAAATACATATAAACGGTCAGAACGAAACAAATTAGAACGTTGCAGTCGGACGCAACCAACTCCGTATACTCGTTCACAGTACATAAAAGTTATTATTGTTATTTAGGGAAAATATAGAATTTTTAATTTTCATAGGGGCTGAGGTAGGCGTGTCCAACATTTTTTGGCTCGATCTTAAGAGGAAGTCACCCAAACACTGTTATAGATTTTCGCATTGGATTGATTAAAGCGATGATCCAATAGTATATTATTATGATTATAAATTCAGTCAGTCAAAAAAATTTTTTCTATAGAAAATTCACACTCGCATTTGCAAGGGACTTATTTTTTCTTACGCCTCGAATTGTTAAAATTTACGGATTTAATCGTTCATAAACTCTTTTACTTTGGCCTAAACTTAGTATTGTAACTGTGTAACACAATCGGTTATGTGAAACACACAGTTCGATTCCCTTTGTCAATTTTTTTAATAAACTTGTATCAATTTAATTTCAATACAATAACAAACTGCAGCGCAGCATACTGGTTGTGCAGTTGTATTGTTATTTTTGTGCTCTCAAACGGTTCAATTACTCTCCCTAAATATTATTTTTCGCGCTCACAAGAAAAAAAGAATCGTCTAGCATCAACAACAATATGTTGATGCTAGTCAGTTTTTTTTTCTTTTTTTTGCTTTTATATTAATTCCGTTGTGCGTATTTCGGTCGTCGTTCCCGCGCCGTTTATGCATATGTGTTTGTCTAACGTTGTTGTTGTATTCAAAGTACAAATCAGTATAATTTTGAATTACCCCTTGTGTGTTCATTTTGTTGAACACTTGTTTTTTATTTTGTGCAGTTATTTTAGTTTTATGTCTTTATTTTGATTTTATTTTTTATTATCAAGTTAAATAACTAAATAATACTTGTCTTCTATAAAAAAAATTGCCTAGTGTGAGCAAATGTTAAGATGGGTTTTTTTGCTGCTGGTTGTGCGACAACATGTCGCACGAAATTTAAGGCTATTGTTCCATTAGAAGCTACTGCTTAGGTTTCTAATGTGTCACTTGTAAGTGTCTAGGGTTGCCCCTGATACTACATCTCATGATGTCAAGGCTTTTATTCTGGCGAAATTTAAAGCCAATATTACTGTGGAAAAATTCGAATTGGCGTATAATCGGGAAATCTCATCATGCCAAATAAGTGTTCCAAACATTTCACAAAATATGTTGTAATGAATTCTGGCCGGACCACTTAATAATAAAAGAATTCACTGCCATAAAGGAAAATCGGTTTCCGATTGCATTTTTGCCACCTGGTTGTAATTTAAATAAACCTCTTGCGGTCTCTGTTAGCACAAAAAACTATCATCCTCCTTCCCTCTTGGCTTTCAGAATGTAAACTCAGTAATTTTTATCTTAATAGTAGCTTTGAAACATGGTTAAGGCCTGACATTTTAAATTCCGAAATCTTATCCAGCAGTTCTCTATTAATAGAAAATAACGCGCTTCCCGTCATGGTGATGGTGTGCTTATTGCTGTTGATGTAGTATAGATATAGAGTTTGTTGCTGTCAAATTGCGTACTGATAGTGTCTTCCTCAGATAATTCTGTTCATTCCTTGCATTTCTCTGTATTACATTCTGTCTCCGCTGTGCTTTCCGATTGGGATTTTCTTGTAGTTCTCGGTGAGTTCAATATTTCTAGAACAACTAGTTCTAGTCCTGATTCAAGCGTGTTCCACTTCCACAATCCAATATAATTTTCTCGATCATTTATTTATGATGTCATTGGATGTCAAATCAATGCTATCCCAAAATCGCAATATAAAATACTTGATCTTATTTTTGTTTTGTATCACTCTTTCTTATCTATTTCCCGTACTTAGCCTATAATATATCCTGATAATCCTTATCACCCAGAGCGAGCTCGACATTTTCGGAAAACCGACTTTGCAAAACAAATTCAGCTCTAATCGAGGCTGACAGGTCTCTGCTTTGCATGTGTAGAGACATAGATAGTACAAGCGCAATTTTTTATTCCACAAACCATTTTTCTTGATACATGTATCCCGTTTGTGATTCAATTAGGTCTAACAAACCTAATTGGTTTACACGGGAAGTAATTAACTTTAAAAAAATGTCAAGGATATACGGCAAGTTATAGAAAACTTGCTCTTTCTTGGATTACACTCAATATCTGATTGCTCGATCTAATTTCTCTGTCCTCAATAACCAATGTTATAAGGATTAGCTGAAAAGTTTTACAGTTGATCCACAGGGATCCTAAACGTTTTCATAATTCCGTTAATGCGAAACGGAAGACTTCAATACTACCATCAACTGTATTTTTTGAAAAAACGACAGTAGGTTCAGTTTAGGCTAATGCCAATTTAGGTGCTATATTTTTTAACGACTTATAGCTCTCAGAATTATCTTCATAGCTTGCCATATCCTTATCAATTAAATGTTTCTAGTTTTTGGGTCTTTGATCACAGAAAGTTCACTTCTAAATGATCTAAGGGTCACCAAGCCCGAATTTTTACCGGGACATGGTGGAGTACCAATTTGCGTGCTTACTGTGCAAAAGCTCTCTAAAATCCCGTGGGGCTACATTCTTTTCCTAACATTTGGAGTGAATCATTTATTATTCCTCTCCATAAAAAAAGAAACAAGTCCATTGTTCAGAACTATAAAGGTAACTACAACATCTTTGTAAATGAAATATAGATTTACTACAACTAACTCAGAAGAATTCACGACTTTTGTTATTTACGGATTACAAAATAAAATATAAACATGTTATTTACACTGATTTCAGTAAGGCGTTTTAGTCTGTTAATCATTCGCTTTTACTGCACAAAATTTATCTTCAGGGACCTCCAAGGTCTCTAACTATTTAACTTTAAAAACCCAAAAAGTCTACCTTAAAGGTCTTGTTTGTATGCCTGTTGAACTTACTTCCGGACTACCACAAGGAAGCCACATCGGTCCGTTGCTATTCAGGTTGTTCATAAATCACCTTCCTTCTGTGATAAAGCACTCTCGGGTGCTGATGTATGCCGATGACGTAAGGCTTTGGCAGTCGTCAACTAATTATCTATCTGGCTAAAGATTGCAATCCGATCCTAATAATATTCAAACCTGGCCACGCCCAATCCCGCCCCTGCTATAGTCACCAAATTTAGTAGACAGTGTTTAGGTGACCTCCTCTGAACAGCGAGCCGAAAAATGTTGGCCATTTTTATTATTCCAAAATAATAATAATAACTTAACAATAATAATATCTGTACTGTGAACGGGCACTCGCAGTCGGTTACGTGCAACCTCGACAAAAATATTTGACCATAGAAAACAATTTTAAGTAGTTTTTGGTTATAAAAGTACCACACAAGAAATCATAATTTTCTTAATTCAAAAATCGATTGCCAAAAATTCTCGAACTGTATTCTCCACGTGCATGCCGGCTGGGCATTGGGCACCGTATTTACATAGGATTATACGGACTTACATGTCTAGAACCTAGTGTCTAGGTAAGGCAAACTGTACAGTTTTTTCCAGCAGCTTCGGCAAGTCACAAATACCGCGACTATTGCTTAAGAGGCCTAGCGGGAAGCAAAAATAACTTGGGATATCAGCTGAAAGTTCGGTGAAACGTGTGACTGCTACTCACCTCTGCCATGGGTATATATATATATATATATATATAGACCGCGCTAGTTGCCAAGCCATTGCCTCCACCACCAACACACCATACACCGGTGCCAAGTTATGGTGGGGCAGTACGGTAGTCACTCGGACTATCTATCTATTCTATCTATTCAGCTATCTCCCGTTCTCGAGGGTGCCAGAACCTCTAGAAAGACTGGTCCCAACAGATCGAAGGAGGGCATAAAAGCGAAGACCCAATACAATGTAGCTTTGAAGATCAGGGCTCAGTTCAACAGCAACAGCAACCTCACCCCCAAGAGAAGGAGCATGTTGCTGTAGGCCGATCAAACGATGAAGGAAGACCGTCAACGTTGTGCTACGAAAGCTGCTATGTAGCTTACTGTACAGTCAATATCATAGCAACGTAAGCTGCATCTTTCGTCCAGTTTATATCATTACAATGTCGAGGAGCAAGTGGTCGCCAAACGCTAGCGCTCAACAGAGACCATTAAGGCGGATGTACCCTTGACCAAGCGGCCTCGAGAAACGATAAACCGAGTCAGGAGTCAGTGACGTGGCCAAACGACACCTAGTCATGCCATTAATTGATAGAAGTGACCTAAACGGCAAAATGTCTAACAGAGTGTATGGCAGTTGAGGGGAAACGGCTGGAATCTATGTTTGAACGGACACAGAAACATAGTGGAAAAAGACCATAGTTTGGAATTAAAAGATGCAGCCAATGGAGCAGATCCAAATAGGACGGACGAGGATGGCAAGACTAGATACAAGCTAGGAGTCGAGCTGTACCTAACTACAGCGTATACCACACAACGACAGTAAGTAAGACTAAGACAGCCATCCTTGTATGGAAAGGTATCTACGCATCTTGAATGTCTAATTACAGCTTAGATAGTCCTATACAGTCAACTAAGAAAAGAAAATGGAAGTTGGACGGAAAGAAGTGGGGAAACGATATGCGCCCTTGTGGACGCCCATTTCGCGGGCGCTAAACCTGATATAGTCCGTATAACAACGATTTATATGATCTACAAGCCCACTGGGCTGGACGGAACTTTTCCAGCCATGCTACAGATGACCGAAAATTGGTTACACCCACTGTTTGAAACATGTCTAAGGCTTGGCAACGAGCCTGTGGCATGGAGGTCTGCACGAGTCATCTTTCCATCCAAATCAGGCAAGTGCAGCCCAAAAACTGATAAGCCGTCTCTTAGTCTTTCCTGGAGAGAACACTTGAAAAGCTTCTAGAGCTGCAAATGAAGGAAGGTGCGAATACGACCAGGGAGCCTAATAAATAAATAAATAAATAACAAGTAAAAACGTTGCAGTCGGACGTTACCGACTGCGCAATACTCGTTCACAGTGTAATAACAACGAAAACAATAAAAACAAATTTACTGTGCCAAAGAGTGCTTATAAATAAGTAAATTAATAAAGAACAAATAATTAATAATAGTTTTTGGTGCATTTTATACTGCCACACTACCAGTTGATTAAGTTGTGGTAAAACTCAACTCAAGTAATGGGACAAATGTATACACAATCGCAAACAGTCAGCACCAACCAATTAATCATCACATCATTGATGTTGACAATGCCCTGCAATGAACGCAGACGGCACATATTGTTCACGATTATACATATTATTATTATGCGCATAAAAGTATGCTACGATTGAATGATTTCTAAATGAAGATATATTTATTATCGAATTGTCATGTCCCCAGTGAGCGTACCCGAATTTTTTTATCTAATCACTTTATCTATCGTGGGTATACACGAGTATATATTCCAAGTTTTAAGTCTTTATTTTCAATAGCGGCGAAAAAATTTGCGTTCTTATGGACGACGGATGAACCCAATATACTGTTTTCAATTCACAAACGAGTATAAAAAAGTACCAACGTTGCAGTCCGACGTAACCGACTGCGTTATACTCGTTGACAGTAGACAGTTGTTATTATTAGTTAAATTTTATTGCTATAATTTGTCATACTCTGTCATATTACTTTACCCAAGAATGTTTGCTAATAATTACCAAATAATTAAAAATAACTTTATGTGCATATTATGTCACACTAATACTTGATCAAGCGCAAACTGTTTACAATTTTAAGAAACTGAAAATGTCTGGCAAATCAGCGCAACCTATTAATCAAGTATAAAAAGAGGAATTAATACAATTATATATATAATAAATATTATTATTCTCCGTAAAATTATGCTACGATTTATAAATTCACATTAAGACATATTGATATTATTAGTATGCGCACAAAAGTATACTACGATTGAGTGAATTCTAAATTCACATTAAGATATATTGATTAACGAATTGCCACGCCCCTAGTGGGCGTAGCCGATTTTTTAACACCTTATCTGATGCAGGTATACACCTATCTTCTCTATCTTCAATGGCGGCGATAAAAATTGCGTAAAAATTGCACATATTTACAAACGGCTCGAAAATGGATTCGGGAGTCGATGCAGCGGTGTGTTGTGCAGAGCTAGAACTCAGGCAGCCGTACAAACTGCCAGATCACAGCACCATATTCCAGGCATATCGTCGACAGCCAAGCAGCAATAAAATCCTTGCATCTGACATTAGCTCCAAAAATGTTTTGGCAAGCAAGGAGACACTAGATGATCTAAGCAGTGTTAAAACAGTGCATATCTATTGGATTGCTAGTCACCGGGGCATTGACCATAACGAAATTGCACACCGCCTAGCTAAGGAAGATGTCATGAAAACTCAGAAAACATTGAAAACTTCTTAAAGTCGTTATATATCGATCTGGAAAGGAACGCATGGACAGCAGTTAATACAAACTGGAAAATCACAAATAACTGCAAAATCTCAAAAAATTATATGCAAAACGCGTTAGTAAAGCCTCACTCAATTCCTACTGCAGGTACCAAAGATTAATAGTCGGAGTACTTACTGGTTGCCTGCAAGCAGCTCACTAGGCATAACAGGTGAAGGCTCGCAAATGCAAAGAACCAGGAATTTCCGAAACTCTGTAACATTTTATTTGCAGCTGTCCGGCACTCACTCTGCACAGTGCCAAAGACTTCAATACACAATGGCTCGCATCTGCGTATATCTTGCAAAGAAGTGGCCACTTTTCAAATGCGCTATTGGCTTTTGCCCAGTGCATACGTCTATTAGAGGATCACAGACTCCTAACGAACATATGTATCCGGCAACATTAAGGACCAACAAAATATAAACAAAAATATTTGTTTTGTTACCTAGTGTAACCAATAGCTTTGTAAGAAACAAATAGAACTGTAAGTATAAATATTTTGTTTATATAGTACTTTATTACAAACAATTAAATAGATTTACATAAAATTATATTTATACCATAAAATTATACATTAGAACATAAGTATTATTTTTGTTTGCAAATATAGTTAAGCCTACAACTTAAAAACAATACGATTGTTTATAAGGAATGTATAAGCATTCCTATTATTTAATATAAATGCATTTTACTGTATAACTTGCAGGCTTAAATTAAAATCCGTTAATACAAATGTTTCGTTCTTTTGTATACTAGTTTAACTTATTTTGATTCGAATAGACACATTTATCCACATTCTCAACATTTTAATTTTGAACAATAGTTTAACAGGTGGTTTCTGGCATTGAATTCGGCTTTTGATGATTAAAATACACTTTTGTTTTTCCCAGAACTGTGGAAACATTAGAGGTGTGCTTTAAAGAGTGACAACTTTCCTTAAATTTCAAGATATCTTTATAGCCTGTTTTTTCAATAGTAAGCGATTCTTTTGGTAGCGCGGGAAATTCGTTAACTTGTGCTCCCTGGTCAAAAATCGCTGTATCGTATCCTTTATTAATTACATTGCAATCATTTGATGAGAATTCTACAACGTTCATTTCATTCATTTGTGCAGATAGACGACGAATGTTAAGCTGGATCTCTTCTTTAGACTGCTTAGATATTGAAGAAAAGCTATGTCTATTCTGTAATTTGTTGAAAGTATTAACATTTAAAAGATTGGAATTGAAGTTTTCAGTGAATCTTGCTTGGTTTGGATTTGCAGTACAATTTGAATGAAAAGAAACTGTAGTGATATGGCCATATAAAGTATCTTCAAATGGATTTAAGAAATGTTTGCCTCTAGCCGGGGAAAAACTGGCAGACTTGGTTGGTGCTCTTTTTTTGGTGAATGATTTGTGGAACAATTATTTGAGGAATTTATAAAATTTGGGGAAGGAGGCGCTGAGAGTACTGATTCTTTATTGCTTGAAATGCTTTGTTGGTGTATATCAGGTTTTAAGTAGGATTTTTTTTTGTTTCCATAATTAAACCCTGTATTGTCCCAGATTTTACGTGCCCGTTTTGTGATCTTTCTTTATAACGTGGCGTGGTTATGTATGAATCAATTGGACGCTTAATCCAAGGATCGGTTGAATTTTTATCAACTTCATTGAAGCTATACATTTGCTCAGTTTTCTTTATCCAAGGATCCATAGATGAAGCATAAAGCAAGGAATCTGTACTTCTCTTATTGTTACCATAAGCAAAACATGATTTTTTAATATCCACATTGTTTGGCGAAGTCTGCTCAGATTTACTAGTTTCAAATATAAATTCCCGTCTATTATGATTGTCTTGAACTCCATGGGAACGTCTAAGCTGTGGGTTAACATCTAAAGCAATTCTAAAAGATCTTTTTAAATATAAATCACTCGTTGACATTTCTTTGCCAGATATACGTAATAATTCATCAGAATTGTTTTCATTTTGAATTGGTGTGTTGTCATACATCGACTTTACCAAATTAAGCTTTTGATCCCCAACTATGTTTGCTACAGAGCTTTTTGTTGGATCAAAACATTTGCTTTTATTTTTGACACTTGTCTCATCGTATTTTGGTGACTTTGTACACCGACATGTCGTGCTCGAGTGAGTGGTTGCTAATTTTTCCCGTTCACTGAAAAAAATGTTTTTTTCAGGCAGTTGTTTAGCACTAAGTAACTTGTTGGCAGACTTTTGTTGAACAATTTTATTATTTATATAGCGACCGGAAAGTTTACTTTGTTGGATGTTAGAATATGAATTTGGATGCGTTGGAGAATGAGGAGAGTGTATAGGAAGTGTGGGAGCAGGATTATAAAGTTGCTTTACTGGAGCCACAAACATGTCATCTGAAATTTTAGTATCATCTCGTGATCTATTTCCAAGTTGCTTGGTATTTATGTTTTCGTATCCTTTCGAAAAATTAATATTTGATTGTTGTAAAAAAGACTTTTTTTGGGCCGAGGTGGTAGTAAAGCCCGATTTTTTTTGCTAGAGAAATTTTTCCGCAACATCTTTAATAGAACATGAACTGGATGCTGATACACCTGAAAATATAATATATGTTTTAGATATTATAAAAACAAAAAGAGCGGCTGGCTGAAAACGTTCACAAAAAATACCACTAAAACAATATGAAAAATTCACCAGAAATTCAAATGCAAAATGCACAACCATACAAAAAAATTGGTTAGAAAAAGAGTAATAGGAGTCATAACGGGACACTGTTACATAGGTCGGTGACCCCAACGTACAGACATTCTTTTCATAATTTCTGTCGCCGATAAGAAAGTTTTCAAAATATTTGATGCATCTGTTCCACACTTTATATATGCGTAGTAGTCGAGACGTTGGTTATGAACTCTACGAAGAATAGATAGTCGCCCAGCTATACCATAAGCAACAATTTTTTTTTTAAATTATTAAGATAAATATAACATGATCATTGTTATCTAATCCAAATCGTCTATAGTTAAATTATATTTTCTAATTCTATTTTCTAATAGGAAAAAGGCGCGAGTGATATATGGTTGTATTTTATATTGCGGATTAAATTTAATAGCATTGTGTTCTGAAATTTATTAAATTGCACCGCCCTTTAGTTTTTAAAGTTATATATACCAAGCTTTCAACCAAGTTTGCTGACTAGCTTTAAAATTGTAGGAGATATAGAATTTTACAATTTGCGGGGCGGGTGTGAGTGTTAGAAGTTAGAAGAAATATATGAATAAATATGTTTCTTGTTAATTCTCCACCTCAATTTATGTTGGTGTTATTCATGTAATTTATTATAATCAAAATTACATACATATGTATGTGAATGCAATAAACTAAGTTAGCCACACTTTTTTTAGTGAATTTACACATTGTGCACTGCACAGCAAACGCAATACTTATTATTTATCTTACACTTTTCAGCAACCAGCCGTTTTGGTTGCATTATTACCTAGCTGTCTAATGTGCACATACTTGCATACATACATACATTGAGTATATGCATATTTAATTTGACTTGTGTAGAGCAGACTCGAGCCTGATTCGAGCTTCTTTGCTTCGATCAATTCCAATTATGGATCGTTCGGGTTGATCGTCTCGTTCGAAACAATCATTCATAAAGCATCATACCCGAATCTAGCAATTATTCATTGGTTCGTAAAAAAAGCAATCATGTCAGCTGATCGATTGCGAACATAGAGGTTTTGGTACTTGAATAGCGCGTTTTTGATATTTGAGGCGAGTGGGGAAAAATATCTAAAATCTGAAATATTCCAGATTTCAGACTGCTTTATTACGGAAAAAATGATAATCTTGTGCGTATGGATGATTAGGAGAATCTCCAGTTGGAAAGTTTATGTCTCTAGCTTTTGTAGCTTCCGAGATTGCTGCATTCATACAGACTGACATGGGTTGGCAGATGCCCAATTCTGCCGGTTACACACATTTGCACAAACCTATTCTACCCTTTTTTAATAATTTTCAATGGGTTCAGAGAAGAAGAACAGCAATTTTAGATAACACAAAGTCATATGTTAACGATTACAATTCTTGTACAAAATAATCATATTGAATAAGTCAGTAGAAAACTCAATCACACCAGTTAGTAAATAAAACAGTTTGTCGCACAATTTTGTTTTATTTGTGGTGTTAAAAGATAAAAAAGACACAATCGGCGCAGCCCAGTAGAATTCGACGAATACGATTCAAAATTGTATTCAAAAATGAACCTACGAAGATCGAGGTAATGAAAATTACGAGAATTATACAGTCGACGGCATAAATATTTTGACAATGAAGTTACCATGCGTTTCGGTTAATAACTTTTTAAGTGAGCACTAAAAAAATTTAAAATAAATATGGTGTAACGATGAGTTAATTTATTTTCAAAATATATAAAAAAATATTATATGAGTATATTAATAAAAAAAACAAAAATAATTTTTCAGAAATGTATGGTGGCATAAGTATTTTTACATATTGTTTAAGATTAAAAAAAATTATGAATGCACATGTTTTTAGATAATTTTACTTATTATTGATAAAAAATATAAGCTCCCTTAGCACTTATAACTTGTTGCAGTCTTCGGGGAACGGAATCAACCAAAGTTCGGATATAGTCCAATGAAATATCCTTCCAGAGTGTTTCTACCTCTGATATTGTTTCCTCACGCGTCCTTGATAGATTTGGACATCGTTTTTTCTTTAAATAAGCCCATATATTTTCTATAATATTTAAATCGGGGCTTTGTGGTGGCCAATCCATCGTATTAACACCAACTTCACTTAAAAAATCGGTAATTAATTTCGCCTTGCACGGCGCGTTATCCGGCTGGTATATAAAGTTTTCTCCGATCAAATTTTTCCCAGAAGGGAAAGCGTAATCCTTTAAAATATGTAAATATTTATTTTTATTCAATGTTCCACCGATGGCAATAAAGTTTCCTACCCCATTATATGCAACACATCCCCAAAACATTACGATTCCAGTTCCATGGCTTACTCTCTCACAAATGGGGACTCTTTTTTTATGTGCTGTTCTTGGCATTCTTACGAAAACTTTTTTTAGAGCAGTGGTAATTAAAGAACTTTCGTCAGTCCACAAAACACTATGCCAAAGGGATGGGGGCTTGTCTATATATTTTTTGGCAAATTCAAGGCGTTTGATTTTATTTCTCATGGTTGTTTGAGGAATAACTCTGACTATGTACGTGCCGTAATCAGCTTCCTTTAATCGTCTGCGAATTGTCCTTTCACTTATGTTAATGATGAAGTAATTAGAAAGCTCCTTGGCAACAGTTTTAGGATTTTCTAATGGATTATTCTTAAATTTCCTTAGAATCAAACGATCGTTCTGACCTGTTGTCTTACGCGGTCTGCCACAACGTGCCAAGTTTTGTGTGGTGTGGTTTTTTTTAATAATTTGATAATACACAGTTTGGCGGGGTACTTTGTATAATTTACTGATATTTTCTACAGAAATACCAGAGTTATACTTCGCCACCATATCATGTTTCACAAAGTCGCTTAATTCATTTATTTTACCCATAGCTAAGCAAATCTATGAAGCAAATTTGTTCTCATCAGCACTTTGAATCAGTAGACAATATTAATAGATGCGTAGCTTAGCTTCAAGATCGATAGTAGTTTAACACCGACTGAATAGAACAAATGTCAAAATACTTTTGTCCACCTGTAATCAGCTTGCGAAAGATAAGAATGCGTAAAACAAGAAAACGCATAAAGGAATTAAAAAAATACTTTGCATCTTCCTTTTTGCATAAATGTACTTTACTTTTCAGTAGATAATGAAACCGTTACATTTTACAATTCTTTTAAGAAAAAAGAAAAAACATAGCGCACAGTTTTGTCAAAATATTTATGCCGTCGACTGTAAATGAAATAGTGATAGTATAAATTTAATCTAAGCTATTTATAAGTGCCAGATCAAATAATAATAATAATAATAAGTCGGGAGTCGGGATAATAATAATAAGTCGGGAGTCTGCAAGATAACTGCAAAGTTGTTGCATTTGCGCTTTTTATTTTATGGATCGTGATTCTCGGATCGGAGAACTATTCTTGGTGTAATCTTTTTCCATAAAATAATTACCGACGAAACCGATTCCTCTGAGTTGATAAGACAATAAATTTTACGGTTTAAACCAGACTAACAGGTAATTATATTACTTAAACATTGCTTAACTATCTATGCCTTGAATGAACTTTTGCACATTCTTTGTGATGATTTTAATAAACATTAAACATTGGGAGGTGGGGATTTTGCGCACAGCATCGGGATTCGCGCGTAAAAAAAATTAATAATGGGTCGTCGATAAATATGATCGGACAAAATTAGCTAAATAACGTTTTATCCAAACGCAATGGAAAAATGTTCTCCCATTTTAAGCAGTTTACTGAAACTCTTTGGGATTGCTGCCATATAATTCATTTAATTATATAAAGCCGGATTTTTCATATTACAGTACATATCTGTTATATGCAACACCGCTAATATGCAATTATTCAATGTTCATGTGTCCGGTATATTTTATATTTATATATAAGCGAGAGTACTGAATATTAAAAATTTAAGACAAATATGTAATGCAAATAAAATACAAAAGGTTTAAGCATAATAAATGTTAAATAAAAAAAGTAAAAACAGCAAATTATAAAGTTTAGTCGAAAAGACTCGACCAGGAGATGCCCATCAAATAGTCTCAATAGTTGGGAGTCATATCATGTCCCCAGCTGCAAAAAAATTATTTTTTAAGCAACTTTTCGGTTAAAGTGTACAAATATCAAAGACCAAGGCTGCACCTTTCCCATATTTTTGCAGCTTTGGGGATTATTGGCAAAGGCATCCAAAAGTTAAATATTGTTTGATCAGAGTAAGCTGAAGGAAAATATACGTTCCAAATTAAGTTTCTCTAGAAAGGGCTAGAATAGTTAACATTTGCTTAATAACAAAAAAAAGTAAACAAAATACCACATACACACACAAACGCTTCGCGGAAACCAATTAGAACGTTGTAGTCGGACGTAACCGACTGCGTAATACTCGTTCACAACGCTAATTAACTTTACAAATTTCTTGTGAAGCTGGACCTGTTTAGACTGAGAATTGTACCCCGGCCTAGATACTACTTTGCAAATGGCGCCCTAGCAGGAACCCTGAGACAAGAAAGGGGCTTGGTATTAACTTGGCCTAAAGACCCACGGACTGAGTGCATACAGTAAAAAGAACTGAAGAAAGACAACGGCAAAGTGGCGCGAGACGGCTGACGGCATACAGACATTCACACATGTATACCCACGTCGCGAAAAGTTGGCGGCGAGCGCAGCGAATGTGTATGTACGTACGTACACATGTACAAGTGAGCGAGCGTGCCGAAATTGAACGGCAACAACAAAAACAAAACAATACAAGTGCAGATATGCGCACAGTGGTTTCGTCGCACCAAACAAAAAAATAGTGCAAGTACAACTTGAGTGAACAAATAAAAATAAACAAAAAGGAAAGTGAAGTGCAAGCTATAATAAAATACAATTTTTGGAGAAAATATTTACATGTTGTCAGAATAAAAGTGGAATAACGAAAAAAAAAACAAATATAAAAAATTGAAAGTGAATAAATAAAAATTGGAAACAATAATGACATGAACAACGTTCGAGGAAAAAGAAAAAAATGAATAAATAAAATAATTAAATAAATAAATAAAATAAACAAATAATAAAACAAAACGAAAAACAGCAGAAGTGAACAAAAGAAAAAGAAAATATACACATAAAATTTATTTTTTAATATAAATAAATAAACAAATAATACGACAAAGCAAGAAAACAACTGAAAGTAAACAAAAAAAATATGTACATTATTTTTTTTTTTAACAACGACTAAGGGAAATTAAAACAAAAGGCCAGAGTGAAAAACCAAAGCAACATTTTTTTTGGTTAAATTTCGGGTTTGCGTGAAAGCTGGACTACAAAAAGAAGAAAAAAACAGGGAAGTGTTCTAATCGACCAAGAAAAACCACAACAATAGATGCGCGAGCAGTTGGAAGAACCTCGAAGATGTGCGTGCAAGAATACTGGAGTGGGTACGCGTTGGGTGCACCTGCGACGAACTAGTGGCGATAGCTCTTGAGTTTGAGCAAGGAGGGGCGCGTAGAAGAGCTGCGCAAGAGGATCGCAAACTTTGTATCCAGGGGGCTGCACCCGAGGAAAACGTGGACCCGGTTGGCGGATCTGGAGGGCCAATATGTGAGGTGTCGAAGCCGGAGAGACGCAGCAAGTCTGAGTCCGCAATTACCTACGACATCGACCTGAATCGACTGCCTCGGACTATGAGTGGTGTGTTGACGGACAAAGCCGCGCAATGGTTCGTAACGAGCCGGTTACGTGACGTGTCATGGGAGGAGTTCAAGGACGAATTTCTGGAATTCTTCCAGCATCCCCGATAGGAACACGACGTGCGGGAAGGTGAAAATTTTAAAGATTTTATGATCGACTTGAGATTGCTGATGCACCATGCGGAGTATTATTCGGGGAATTAACCAGGATATACGAGAATCTCGCTCCTGAATATAGTTGAATGTACGTAGGCACGAATTTACATCGTTGACGCAGCTGACGCAAATGGCAGTGGAGTAGGAAGGTGTGAAACGTCAGAGTGTCGAATACTCGCGGAGTAAACAGTCGTGTTCCCCGCCATTCCATAGTTACCGGAATCCAGTAGTAGCAACGCCGGAGCGAGGTTCGACGGTAGGTCAGAATCCATTCAGTGGAGTTCCTCCGTCTTCGTCGGTGACCGCGAACTCATCGTCGGGTCCGACAGAAGCAACGAATCGTATGATAGAACGAGAGGTCGGATATCAGTTTAACGCGCGTCGGGCTTGCCACCATTGTGGGCAAGAGGGCCATTTCGCACGGGAATGTCCAAATCCAAAAGAAATATTTTATAGGCAGTGCGGGGCGAGAGGGGTATATAGTAACGAGAGTTGCCTGAGATCGGAGCAGGGAAACTCTCGACGGCGTTACCCAGGCTGGGATCGGGGCGATTTGAAGAACAGACAAGCGTTCGAGGGGCAGCGTCTGGAATAGCGCCGGGATTAAAAGTGGACGGGTGCGAGTTGGCATGCGTCAAGGAGCCTTGTACCGGTATCCCGAGCCTAAAGAACGTAGAGATGCAAGCGCAATGCAGCAGTTAACGAGGATCGTCGGGACCGACGCCGGAGCCCAGGGCAAGCGCTAGTCAGCAGGCGAAGACTCCGGAGGTAATATCGGACAACGCGAACCGACGAAGCGGTGGTCATTGATGGAAAACATCAGGCCGGCGGACGTTTCAAAGGGCATTGGACCCACAGCGGACCACCAGGGATTAAGGCAGACGATGTCTCGCCTCGCTCAGCGGTACTATTGGCCTGGCATGTTCAGGGATGCTGCCAAGTACGTCAGGTGCTGCACGTCGTGTCAGAAGTTCAAGATGGAACAGTTCAAGCCGGCCGGTTGGATGTTGACCAGACAGGTGGCGGAACCCCTGGCAGTACTCTGTGCGGACTTCGTGGGGCCGTTGCCACGTTCTAAGCACGGCAGCCCGATGCTGCTTGAGTTCCACGACCAGCCATCAAGGAGCGGATATTTAGCAAACTTCCCGAGTTCCTCGTAAGTTTCCTCGTAAATTCTTATGCTAAAACGGGGTACAACTCACTAGTCGTATTTTCAGGGCATATCTGGGTTCTTTAGGTGTGGAGGTCCAACACACGACCCCATATTGTCAAACATATGGGCGAACCCAAAAACTAGGGTCGAGACTTACGATCTAGTCGTCAAAGAGCACAGACGCGAGCACAAGATTAAGATCGAGACGCGATAGAGCGCAGAAGTACGCGTACTTTCAAAAAAAATAAGTGCAAACAAATCCCGATACATATACCACAACCATTCACAAGTGTTTTTTAATCCTGGATACAGGAAACTAATAAGCTCAAGCATATGCAAAATACAGTTTCAGGTTCTCATTTCGCAGTTAATCTAATATACCTAATATATTATAGATATTCCTTTGTTTTTTTTTTTTTTTTACTAACCATCGTTATCATCATGCTTATTTTTTTTGTTATTAGATTCAGTTTCTATAGCCGTTGAAGCCGTCTGAGGTTTTTCACTGAATTTTATGCTTGCTGCCATAGTATTAGAATTAGTTGCTCCTTCAGAAGTATTATTACACATACCACCCTCGACATTTATCTTTAATTGTCATTTAATCAGCTCCACGGAAAGAAATTTTCTCAACCGTTCATAGTACTGGGGATGTAGTTCAACATCATTATGACCAGCTCCCTGAAAAGAAGATTAATAGAAAGTATTATTGATAATTGACAACATTTTATGGGAGAAAATATGTTAGCCAAAATTGCACCACTAGGAGATATTCTGTAAACAAACACAAACTACAATTACGTAAAATATTATTGCATGCTATATATATATATATATATATATATATATATATATATATATATATATATATATATATATATATATATATCGAATTTTGTGTGAAATAAAGAGTTGGACGCATGTCGTGAATTGTTTTTGGAAGCAACACGCTTAATACGGACGAGGAAAATGCCAACTTAAAAATATGTTTTGAATCACATCTAAGAAACAATTTAAGAAAATATGTGCAGCGTTCATTAATTACACCCTTATATTTCAGCATTCAAAAAATATTAGACTTATATAAAATGATAGTATGTTTTTTTCTTAACTTTAATAGAGATACAACAAACATTAAAAAACAACAAGTAATAAGGCCCTAGTCGGAAGCGCCTGTGTAGGGAATACCCTGAACCCTGTGTTTTCATACACACAAATAATCGAACATTCACACCCACACATATGTAAACGCAGGCTGCACGCTGTGAGCAGCTACTGCGCTTGGCTCCCACTAAATTCGTGAATAGCTTCTAAACTAAGGGAATGATCCTAATGAAATTTTCAGGGCTTAACAAGAGCATGGAAATTTATGTACAAATCAAGTCCGAATTGAATTGAATTTAAATCAAGGTCGCAATTTTTGGAGGAGGTCTCCAGAAATCTACATACCAAATTTGGTGACTAACTGTAATATTGTGGGAAATATTGAGCTTTTAGCGTATCGACAAGTTATCGATTGCCCAGCCTCCCAGTGGGCGTGACATAAAAATCTTAACTACCTGAAGCAGATAACTACAAGTATATATCCTAAATTTCAAGACTCTATCTTCAATAGCGCCGAAAAATATTGCGTTCATCCGGATAGACGGACAGACATTGCAGAAAACCAATATACTCTTTTCACTTCGTGACCGAGTATAACAACCGAGACGAGTTGTTGATGTTCCACTATGGAAACTGAATTCGTGAAATACTTTTGAACTCAGAGCATGATCTCAATGAAATGAATTTTTACTACGTAATATTAGCATTCATGTCTATAAAACTTTAATATTTCCCACAAATTTAAAGTTAGCGACACCAGACCCGGTATGCAGATTGCCGCGAATTGGCTATACTTCCCACAGTTTTTGAGTTAATGGCTCTAGATTTGAAATATATATTACTGGAAAGCTCTGCCAAACATCACAGAAAGTGTGCCGAACACACCCCCTCCCGCGTCCCTAACAGCTAAAATCTATATACCTGTAATCTCAAATCGATAACACTCCCAGCCACCCCGCCTCCACGAACCCCCAAAGCTTATGTCTCCCACAGAATTAGAGCTAGTCACCATCTACGCATCCGCATCAACGAAATAATAAAAAAAATTAAATTTTTTTGAAGATTTTTACCGATTTTAGGTAAATTAGTTTTGGTATCAGAGCTGAAAACCCAAAAATAAATTTCGCTAGTTCGGTACACGGGTCACGGGTTCTTGTATTGGTTTTTATTTGCAGCAGGCCGGCCAATTTTTAATTTTTTTCAGTTTGGAGCGCTGAGTACACCCTTTCGCTGAATAGAGTACATCAACTATTTCTTAGTGCTGTTAAAACTGGTTTTAAAACTTCTAAATAAAAAGTTAAATCAATATCAACGAAAAATTTGTCTTCCCAATTTAAAGCTCGATTCACGAAATTTGGCAAACAGTTTTTGGGTGACCTTCTTAAGATCGGGAAAAAATGTTGGACACACCTACCTCAGCCCCTACGAAATTTAAAAATTCTGTATTTTTCCAAAATAACAATAACTTTTTCCGACTGTAATGTTCTTACTTGTTTCAATATGCTACTGTCGCAGGCAAAAGTTTTAGCTACGAGCGCCGGCCCTCGCTTAAGCAGCAGCAACATCACTGCGTCGACGAATAAGGACAGACGAGGAAAAAGTTTCGGTATATTTTTGTCGTGGGCTGCTGCCCATGATCTGCACCGATCGTTGCTTTTATCTTCGTTTCTAAGCTCCGTGCCCTTTTTCCAAGAAATCAGTTTCTTTACCAGCTACAACAAATGCAGCCGCAATTATTGTGGTTGCTGTTACCCTCGAATTGCCTAGGTCTTCATCATAGCACAGAAGCAGCGTAGAATATCAAAACAAGAAAGAAGACAAGAGGAACTGATGTTTTATAGAGCTTTGTTGTATCCTATAGAAAATTTGTTGTTTGAATTTGCTTTTGCAGACCGTCCTCATCTCATGCCTGCCATAAATATAGATATATTAACCGATTGGACTCTGAATTCCTCACTCTGACTGCTGGCTGTGTAATAATATGTCGCACGAAAAATGCGCTGGCCTCAACGGCCGCATCATCGATCCGATTCAGTCCAAATCATTTAAAGTGGAGCATGTAGAGATGTTGAAGGGAGTTGGGATTCATTAGACAGGCTAAGAAAGGCTTTGGAGATATTTTCAAAAAACTGTACGATGGTTTCTCCACTTAGGATAATTAATTCAAAGCTATGAAACCTTCGAACGAATCGCCATGCCGTGAAAAGGCTGATTTTATGCTGTCTTATTGGCCCTAACTAAACTTTCTTACCCTATACAATTGCCCCCAACATTCACTCCTAATTTAAAATTAATAAATTTTTGTTCCCCACATCAATGATAGAAGTAACGAACCAACATCGTTCCCATGGATGTTGCTCAATCTGACCCCGAACCTTTTTCCGATTTTGAAATTATTAACTCTTTTGGTACTGATCATAGTGTCATTAAATCGACCGAATGAAATGGTCAAATGCTTCATTGGAAGCTACTGCTCAGGTTCCCAATGTGATCCTTGTAGGTTTTCTACAAAAAAAAGCTTTGTTTCCAGGCTTACCCCTCCTGACACTACATCTGATGATGTCGCTTTTCTTGTGGCCAAATTGAAAGCCAATATTACTGTGGAAAAAATTACAATTTGCGAACATTCGTGAAATTTGTTCATTTAAAATAAGTGTTCCGGTAGCCGATCCTTTCCTTTTCATGTCATTGCCTTCTCTGAAACATAGTTAAGGACTGACATCATCGATTCTAAAATCTTATCTAACAGGTTCTCTATCTATAGAAAAGATGGCACTTCTTGTCGTGGTGGTGGTGTGCTCATTGCTGTTGATGCTGATTTATTTTCGGAGATAGTAAAAACTAACTTTAGTATAGATATAGAATTTTTTTTTTTAAATTATGCATTAATGGTGATCGGGTTTTCATTACTTGTTCCTATATTCATCCTTTTTCAGATAATTCTGTATATTCTATGCGCTTCTCTGCTATACATTCTGTCTCCGCTGTGCTTTCCGATCGGGATTTTCTTGGGTTCTGGGTGATTTCAATATGGCTGGAACTATTTGCAGTTCTAGTCCCGATTCTAGCGTGTTGACTTCCACGAACCAAAATGATTTTCTCGACAATATGTCAAATCAATGCTTTCCCAAATTCTCTTTATAAAATGCTGGATCCTGTTTTGGATCACTCGTTCTCACTCTTTCTGAAGGTCCTTATCCCCTCACTTTAGAGGTGATGATTGATTTACCTGCTCGGGAACTAAATCTAGGTAGTAAACCTCCAGCGCGAGCTCGCCAATTTCGGAAAACCGAGTTTGGTAAACTAACTCAGCTTTTATCCCAGACTTACTGGTCTCGGCTTTACATGTGTAGAGACATGGATAGTGCAATCACGGTTTTTTATTACACTTTATTTTATACATGCGTCCCGGTTTGTGATTCAATTGGGTCTAGAGAATTGATCAATTTAAAGAATAAAATGTCAAGGATGTACAAGAAGTTCAAGGAAACTGGCTCTTTCTTGGCTCACACTCGATATCTGATTGCTCGACGTAATTTCTCTGTCCTCAATAATCAATGTTATAAGGATTACCGTAGAAGTTGTAGGATACAGTTCCAGCGGTTCTATAACTTCGTTAATGCGAGGCGCAAATTACCTACACTACCATCAACTGTATTTTTTTAAAGAAAAGTCTGCTGACTCAGAACAGGCTGTTTCAGATTTATTTCCTAAATTTTTCCAAATGACTTACACTTTTCAGAATTATTTATGTGATTTGCCATATCCTAATCATGTAAATGTTTCTAAGTGCATTTTTGGGCCTTTGATCACAGAAACTTCACTATTAAATGATCTAAGGGTCATCAAGCCTCGTATTTTCACCGGGACCTGATGCAGTACCAGGCTACGTTCTTAGGTATTGTGCTGAAGGTCTCTTAAAGACTTTGTATAAACTTTTTAAATTGCCCGTGGAGTTAAGTTGTTTTCCTGATATTTGGAAAGAATCATTTATTATTCTTCTCATTAAAAAAGGAAACAAGTCTAATGCTCTGAACTATAGAGGTATTTCTAAGTTCTCTTGCACTCCTAAGATTTTTGAGAAATTGATAACTTTTCAACTACAATATCTTTGCAGATCTATAGTTTCACCAGAACGGGTGTATGAAATATAGATATTCTACAACTAACTTATTGGAATTCACGTCTTTTGTTATAAAATGATTACAAAATAAAATGTGAACAGATGGTATTTATACTGACTTCAGTAAGGCTGTTGAATCTGTTAATCATTCGCTTTTAGTACATCAGCTTCATCTTCCGAGATTTCCAAAAAATTTAATTCGTTGGATATCTAACTATTTAAGCTTTTTTTTCTTAAAACTTATCTGTCTATTTGTTCGCGATCTTCGTCTCCGTACATCATACGGCGCGCTCCTCGCTCGGTTGGGCGGGAGGTGGGTGGGATTTTCACTGTGTCCGCCTGTTGATAAGCTCGGTATCGTTGGGCCACTTGAATGTTCGTTAGTACATCTACGTCCAATAAATTAAAAAAAAAAATGCAATCCCCTTCATACGTAAACATACATGCGCTGCACGCTATGAACAGCTTAGTCCCCATTATTGAACCTCAATTCATGAATAACTTCTAAACTAAGAGCCTGATCCTAATGAAATTTGTAGGGCTTAACAAGAGCATTCAAATCCATCTACAAACCAAAGCGCAATTCCATAGTGTATGAATTGCATTTTTTTAACCTCAACCCATTAAAAATGGCAGGACGACGAGCAGAGTCGATCTAGCCCTGTCCGTCTGCAGCGATCTCGGAAACGACAAAACCTACAGACAAACTAAACGACAATAGATTCTGTAATACAATACGTAGTACACATAAAATGATATAAATTTATATAATTTTTTGCCAATATTTTGCACCGTTTTGATTGTATCGATTGTAATACTTGATTTTTTCTTAGTTTTCTAGGCATATCTCATAGGCTTCGAAAGCTAGAGACACCAAATTTTGTTTGACATGTGCGTGTGAAGCATACACAGGTTAAGAATATTTTGGATTTTGGATACCCCACTCGCGCCAGATATGATTAGTTCAAAATTTATTCCCGAATTTACTTTCCACAGTGGGGGCCATGTGCTGCGGCTGAGAAACCGCACTGCCTCTTGTGTGAATTTGTGTGTGTGATTTTGTGTATGTGTATATGAATGCAAAGGAGTTCAAATCTATCTGAAGACAGAAATCAGGGTACAGCCTAGTCGGGCGCTCCCGACAAGAGCATCTTGTTTTCCATATTTTTGCAAATACATATATGGGGCGATTGGGGGGAGGTATCCAAAATCCAAACAGTGTATAATGTTTTAATGCAAATGTAAGAAACAGGCAAAAGGAGGCATATCTGATCCCATAAAGTGCTGGAGCAGCATCAATATCCGAGTCGATTTAGCCATGTCCGTCTCTCCCACCGTTTATATAAAAGCGTCGATTTCGGAGAGTACAATAGCTAGAGCGCTGAAGGTGGACTTTTTAATACCCCAATTCCACTATGCTCAACATATCTTACATTTATACAGCTGTTGACAACTAATTGGAAACAAGCATCTTGACCATGACTTTTCTTGCTAAGAACCATGTTGATTGGGCTCCGACAAAATATAAATATGTGGACTGGATTAAAAAACTAAAGATTTATTGTCTTTGTCTTTGTCTTTGTCTCTGGATAGTAGAAAACATGATCGACGACCAATACGCTAGGAATTAAATACTAGATATGTATCAACCAGATAAATATATGACTGTTATTTGGACATTCCAGCAGTATAATGATTCTAAGAATAAAGTGCATCTAACGAAAACATTTTGCCTGGCAAAGTCCCTGACTGTTTTCAAGTCGCTGTCGTCGAGCCCGGACATAAATTATATCAAACATTAATGAGATAATGTACAAAATCGTCGCATATCAATAAATAACTAATTTCGATGTATTATTCAAACAAATTTGAAAGTTTTGGTCTGTAATACCTGTAGAATGGTGCAAGTACCTTATCATACAGCTACAGGGACGCTGCATAGCTGTATTAAAACAAAATGGATTCCCCACAAAGTAGTGATACTATTTTAATTTATTATGCATTTTTTTGAAATTTTTTTTAAGATTATCTTCTGTTTTTGATATTATTTAGTTTGTTTTCAATTAGTTGACTCTGTCGAATTTGCAGTTTGTATAGAAAAATGTCTGTTATATATAGATACATAAGATCTCTTGAAATAAAACTTTATATTTTGTTACGTTAATACCACAGCTAAAAAATGTTTAAGTTTTTCGGTGCCCATACAAAGTTTGAGAAATATATATGATGACAATTAGTCAATTAGTCACAATTAGTTTGTTTCTAATTAGTTGGCAACATTTGTACATTCTACATATTACGATTTCATTAGCAAGTGCGTGCTGTCGGTGACAAGTGAGTGGCAAAAATGGCACTTGCATGAAATCAAACAGCTGATCGTTTTGTTTTAACCTCTATTTTCCGATCTGAACACTACAAAATAATGTAAAATGTAAAAAATGTTGTTTCTTATGAGAAAATATACAGGCAACATAATCTAAATTTTTTACATTTTTAACATTTGCAAAAAATTTAAGAAATGTTGCTAGTGGAATTGGGCTATAAATTTGTGCAAACCATACGCAGATAAAATTCATTTCAAATCATCGGTAATTATTGGTTCTTTAACCTGGTTTTTTTTTTACCATATTTCAGAAACTATAAATGCCAGACACGCCAATTTGAAATTATGAAAAACGTGATTCAAATACTACGGACTTGCGCTTTGGTTTCTACATATTTTAATGCTCTAAATATTTCTTAAAGGTCATGGTCATACTACTTTAGGAGTTATTCACGAATTTAGTTTCCATACTGGGCGCCAATCTGAATATAGTGCGGCGTGCGCTTCAATGCGTGTGTATGAATGCAAAAGGATTGAAATAAATTTAGACAGGGTTCAGAGACACCTCTAGTCGGGCGATCCCGACAAGAGCCCCCTAACTTGATTCATTACTGTGTCAAATTTGAATCTCAATTGCTTAAAAAACTTAATATAAGATTATATTTAACTTCTGTGCTTTTCTCTTTTAGCGTTGTCCAAAATTTATTAAATTCAGAAATGTAAGAGTTTATTTAGTAAATTACCTGAAGCCAGTACCTTTGTTTCTTATTTATTATTTAATGTTTTCAGCTTTTACATTTACCAACATTAATTACGGTATTGGCAACTATACTTTCGCATTGCTTCACATCACACACAATTATGCCCTAGCCATTTTAATTATTTTTAGTTGCCTTTAACCTCAGATATTACATACCGAGGTGGACAAACATTTTTTTGTTACGTAGTAAATATATATGAAAGTTTCACAAAAAAATTACCT